>CM038676.1:492886516-493271448 GCA_021605205.1 Aegilops longissima
TCAAGACGCTTAATTCGACTTTAACAAAGCACATACCTTGATAAAGTTTTGAAGAAGTTCAAAATGGATCAGTCAAAGAAAGGGTTGTTGCCTGTGTTACAAGGTGTGAAGGTGAGTCAGACTCAATGCCCGACCACTGCAGAAGATAGAGAGAAAATGAAAGTCATTCCCTATGCCTCAGCCATAGGTTCTATCATGTATGCAATGTTGTGTACCGGACCTGATGTGTGCCTTGCTATAAGTTTAGCAGGGAGGTACCAAAGTAATCCAGGAGTGGGTCACTGGACAGCAGTCAAGAACATCCTAAAGTACATGAAAAGGACTAAGGATATGTTTCTCGTTTATGGAGGTGACAAAGAGCTCGTCATAAACGGTTACGTCGATGCAAGCTTTGACACTGATCCGGATGACTCCAATTCACAAACCGGATACATATTTATATTGAATGGTGGAGCTGTCAGTTGGTGCAGTTCCAAGCAGAGCGTTGTGGCAGGATCTACGTATGAAGCGGAGTAAATAGCTGCTTCGGAAGTAGCGAATGAAGGAGTCTGGATGAAGTGGTTCATATCCGATCTAGGTGTAATACCTAGTGGATCGGGTCCAATGAATATCTTTTGTGACAATACTGGAGCAATTGCCTTGGCAAAGGAATCCAGATTTCACAAACGAACCAAACACATCAAGAGACGCTTCAACTCCATCCGTGATCAAGTCAAGGAGGGAGACATAGAGATTTGCAAAATACATACGGATCGGAACGTGGCAGGCCCGTTGACTAAGCCTCTTCCATGAGCAAAACATGATCAGCACCAAGACTCCATGGGTGTTAGAATCATTACAATGTAATCTAGATTATTGACTATAGTGCAAGTGGGAGACTGAAGGAAATATACCCTAGAGGCAATAATAAAGTTGTTATTTATATTTCCTTATATCATGATAAATGTTTATTATTCAAGCTAGAATTGTATTAACCGGAAACTTGATACATGTGTGGATACATAGACAAAACACAGTGTCCCTAGTATGCCTCTACTAGACTAGCTCGTTAATCAAAGATGGTTAAGTTTCCTAACCATAGACATGTGTTGTCATTTGATGAATGGGATCACATCATTGGGAGAATGATATGATGGACAAGACCCATCCGTTAGCTTAGCATAATGATCGTTAAGTTTTATTGTTATTGCTTTCTTCATGACTTATACATGTTCCTCTGACAATGAGATTATGCAACTCCCGAATACCGGAGGAACACTTTGTGTGCTATCAAACGTCACAACGTAACTGGGTGATTATAAAGATGCTCTACAGGTGTCTCCAAAGGTGTTTGTTGGGTTGGCATAGATCGAGATTAGGATTTGTCACTCCGTGTATCGGAGAGGTATCTCTAGGCCCTCTCGGTAATGCACATCACTATAAGCCTTGCAAGCAATGTGACTAGTGAGGTACTTGCGGGGTGATGCATTACGGAACGAGTAAAGATACTTGCCGGTAACGAGATTGAACTAGGTATGATGATACCGACGATCGAATCTCGGGCAAGTAACATACCGATGACAAAGGGAACAACGTATGTTGTTATGCGGTTTGACCGATAAAGATCTTCGTAGAATATGTAGGAGACAATATGAGCATCCAGGTTCCGCCATTAGTTATTGAAAGGAGATGTGTCTCGGTCATGTCTACATAGTTCTCGAACCCGTAGGGTCCGCACGCTTAATGTTCGATACGATTTGTATTATGAGTTATGTGATTTGATGACCGAAGTTTGTTCAGAGTCCTGGATGAGATCACGGACATGACGAGGAGTCTTGAAATGGTCGAGACATAAAGATTGATATATTGGAAGGTTATGTTTGGACACCGGAATGGTTTTGGAAAGGTTCGGACATTTTCCGGGTTACCCGGAGTTTACCGGAACCCCCCGGGGTATTAATGGGCCTTCATGGGCCCTTGAGGAGAGAGGAGGCAGGTGGCCAGGTGGAGCCCCCCCCCCCCCCAAGCCCAAACCGAATTGGACTAGGGTTGGGGGGCGGGCCCCCTTTCCTTCTTCTCCTCCTTCTCTTTCCCTCTTCCCCCTTCTTCAGAAAGGAAAGGGGGGCGAATCCTACTTGGACCGGGAGTCCAAGTAGGACTCCCCCCTTGGTGCGCCCCCCTTTATATACGTGGGAGGGGGCGCCCCAAAGGCACACCAAGTCTTCTCTTAGCCGTGTGCGGTGCCCCCCACCACAGTTACACACCTCGGTCATATCGTCATAGTGATTAGGCGAAGCCCTGCGATGGTAAATTCATCATCACCGTCGCCACGCCGTCATGCTGACGGAACTCTCCCTCGGCCTCAACTGGATCAAGAGCTCAAGGGACGTCATCGAGCTGAACGTGTGCTGAACACGGAGGTGTCGTACGTTCGGTGCTTGGATCGGTTGGATCACGAAGACATTCGACAACATCAACTGCATTACTAAACGCTTCCGCTTTCGGTCTAGGAGGGTACGTGGACACACTCTCCCCGCTCGTTGCTATGCATCTTCTAGATAGATCTTGCGTGATCGTAGGTAAATTTTTTGAAATACTGTGTTCCCCAATAGGGGGAGCAGGAGGGTTGAGCAAATTCGCATGGGCTTCAGCCAATCTACCGTCAAGAATCTCTCAGGCCCGGATGCCCTCGATCTGGACTATGGGGGGAACAGCCTCCCCCCTGAAGATGATCACGGAATCAATCGCAACCTTTGCAAGGTGACCAAGCGGAACCGACTCGAGCGCAGAAAACGAACAAGTAGCAGCAGAGGAGGCGACGACGGGGGTACCTAGCTCCAGATTCTTGGCAGCGGCCCGGAGCTCAGCCCGCTAGTGGATAGGCAGAGCTGGGCTACCGTCCAGTCGGGCAGCGTTGAGCCGAGCACTGCGGCGGGAGGCCTTCACGGGGGAGGAGCTCGACTGGCCCCATCGGGTATAGGCCGCAGACCGCGGGAAGGGAGGGATGGGCGGCCACCGGGGTGGTCACCCTCGTCTCCACTCCCGCGTCCGGAGCCGACGAGGAGGCAAGTTGGGGCCCCAGCCCAGCACAGCAGAGGAGCAGAAGGCGGGGACGGCGGCTCAGAGATGGGGCGGGGGGGTACGAAGCCACCACTGGCGCGGAGACGGAGGAGGATCTGCAGCGTGGGGGCGGCAGGACGTCTGCGTGGAGACCCACAGCAGGCACCGGGGCCGGAGGAGGGACCACCACAGGCTTGATGACCCACAAGTATAGGGGATCTATCGTAGTCCTTTCGATAAGTAAGAGTGTCGAACCCAACGAGGAGCAAAAGGAAATGATAAGCGGTTTTCAGCAAGGTATTCTCTGCAAGCACTGAAATTATAGGTAACAAATAGTTTTGTGATAAGATAATTGGTAACGAGCAACAAGTAACAAAAGTAAATAAAGTGCAGCAAGGTAGCCCAATCCTTTTTGTAGCAGAGGACAAGCCTGGACAAACTCTTATATAGAGAAAAACGCTCTTGAGGACACATGGGAATTATCGTCAAGCTAGTTTTCATGACGTTTATATGATTCGCGTTCGGTACTTTGATAATTTGATATGTGGGTGGACCGGTGCTTGGGTGCTGTCCTTACTTGGACAAGCATCCCACTTATGATTATCCTCTATTGCAAGCATCCGCAACTACAACAAAAGTATTAAGGTAAACCTAACCATAGCATGAAACATATGGACCCAAATCAGCCCCTTACGAAGCAACACATAAACTAGGGTTTAAGCTTCTGTCACTCTAGCAACCCATCATCTACTTATTACTTCCCAATGCCTTCCTCTAGGCCCAAATAATGGTGAAGTGTCATGTAGTCGACGTTCACATAACACCACTAGAGGATAGACAACATACATCTCATCAAAATATCGAACGAATACCAAATTCACATGACTACTAATAGCAAGACTTCTCCCATATCCTCAAGAACAAACGTAACTACTCACAAAGCATATTCATGTTCATAATCAGAGGGGTATTAATATGCATAATGGATCTGAACATATGATCTTCCACCAAATAAACCAACTAGCATCAACTACAAGGAGTAATCAACACTACTAGCAACCTACGGGTACCAATCCCGGACTTAGAGACAAGAATTGGATACAAGAGATGAACTAGGGTTTGAGAGGAGATGGTACTGGTGAAGATGTTGATGGAGATTGCCCTCTCCCGATGAGAGGAGCGTTGGTGATGATGATGGCGATGATTTCCCCCTCCCGAAGGGAAGTGTCCCCGGCAGAACAGCTCTGTCGGAGCCCTAGATTGGTTCCGCCAAGGTTCCGCCTCGTGGCGGCGGAGTCTCGTCCCGAAAGCTTGCTTATGATTTTTCTTCGGACGAAAGACTTCATATACCAGAAGATGGGCATCGGAGAGCCAACAAGGAGCCCACGAGGCATGGGGGCGCGCCCAGGGGGTAGGGCGCGCCCCCCACCCTCATGGACAGGTGGAGGGCCCCCTAACATAGATTCTTCTTCCAGTATTTTTTATTATTTCCAAAAATAACTTTCGTGGAGTCTCAGGACTTTTGATGTTGTGCAGAATAGGTCTCTATTATTTGCTCCTTTTCCAGCCCAGAATTCCAGCTGCCGGCATTCTCCCTCCTTATGTTAACCTTGTAAAATAAGAGAGAATAGGGATAAGTATTGTGACATAATGTGTAATAACAGCCCATCATGCAATAAATATCGATATAAAAGCATGATGCAAAACGGACGTATCAACTCCCCCAAGCTTAGACCTCGCTTGTCCTCAAGCGGAAGCCGATAACGATAAATATGTCCACATGTTTATAGGTAGAGGTGTCGATAAAAATAAAATACGTACATGAGGGCATCATGATTATTCTCATAACAGCAACATATATGGATATTGTCATATGATCTATTATGCTCAAGTAATAATCCATTCACAATGCAAAGTATGAATCAAAAACTTTATTGAGAACTAACAAACTATAATCTCAATCATTGATGCAATTGCAATTTATCATAACATCAGAAAGAGTTTATGTCAGAGCTTTCTAGCAAGTCCACATACTCAACTATCATTTAGTCTTTCATAATTGCTAACACTCACGCAATACTTGTGGTTACGGAGTTTTAGCCGGACATAGAGAAAGATAGGGGCTTATAGTTTCGCCTCCCAACCTTTTACCTCAAGGATAATGTCAACAATAATAACTCATGCTGACTTACATCCAACAATAATAATTTTTATTGCTTGCACCGATGACAACTTACTTGAAGGATCTTACTTGTGCTGAGAATTTGGCTAGCATGAGGGGGAAAGCCAAGCTCAACATGTTGGATGATCCATGACAATATACTTTATCTCAGATATAAGAAAACATAACCCATTATGTTGTCTTCCTTGTCCAACATCAACTCTTTAGCATGCCATATTTTAATGAAACCTCTATTTTTTTATTACTTCCTATTAATTGCAACGATGACCAAAACTATGTTTGTCAACTCTCAACAACTTTTAATCATCATACTCTTTCTATATGAAGCCATTACTATCCATAAGATCAATATGATATTTTTATTCCTTTTTATTCTTTTCTCTTTTCTTTTATTCACTCAAGATCATGGCAAAATAATCAAGCCCTTGACTCAAAACTAATCTTTATTATATAGCTCACGGACTCGATTACAAAGAAAGATCAAAAAGCAAAACTCAGAACTAGATCATATCAAAACTTTATTCTACTAGATCAAGATACTACTAAATAGGATCGAACTAAGAAAAACGGTAAAGATAGGAGATGTGGTTGTGATACAATACCGGGGCACCTCCCCCAAGCTTGGCAGTTGCCAAGGGGAGTGCCCATACCCATGTGATTATGTCTCCTTTGCTGGTGAAGGGGTTGTTGATGATGCAGGCTTGTCATCCATTTTCCAAGCATAGGCTCACCATCATAGAAGGATGATCGAGTCTCTGGGATCCTTAAATCTGCAGCCAAACTCATCCTCTTGAATCTATATTCATACTCACAGTCTTGGTTTTGCAGGACATAGATTTGAGCTTGGAGGTGCTTGATTTTCTCGTGGAGCTTGAAGATGGCCTCCCCAATATCCTTGGCATCTAGGTTATGGTTGTTGGTGAACTCCATGATCATTATGTCATTGGAGTCAAGCCCACGCTCCACCATCTCCTGGCACTTGAAAACTTGTTGCTCCATTGCCTTAAGCCTTGTCTCCACGCTTCTGGTCCTCCTGGGTCCCTCAACATCACGGATCTGCAGCAACCCCTCCACATCTCAATGGTTTGAGGGTGTTGCAGCACCTCCGTGAGGTAGGGGTTGATGACCTTCTCGAAGAACTTGTCTTTGGGGGCGCTTGGAGACGTCATGATGATCTAGATCTGTCAGAGAAACAGCTCGAAACGAAAACAGAGGATATTTGCGTGATACAGGAGTCAAAACCTTTGAGAGAATATATAATGAATTTTTACCGACCAAAATACGTAACATGCAAGAAAACGGAGTCCGGAGAGCACACGAGGTGCCCACGAGGCAGGGGGCGCGCCCTGGGGGGTAGGGCGCGCCCTCCACCCTCGTGGAGGCCTCGTGTCCTTCCCGGACTGCTTCTTATTTTTCTAAATATTCCAAAACGGAGAAAAATTGCCATTAGAACTGTTTTGGAGTCGGTTTACTTACCGTACCACATACCTATTCCTTTTCGGAGTCTGAAACATTCCGGAAAGTGTCCTTTATGTATTCCTCCGGGGTTACGGTTTCAATAACATTGGTTTCAACATTTATGGGATTACCTGAGATATAATGTTTGATTCTTTGACCGTTCACCACCTTCAGATTTGTACCTTCGAAGTTGTTGCTTTTATGGCACCGGAACGATAGACCTCCTCGATAACGTAAGGGCCTTCCCATTTAGAGAGAAGTTTTCCTGCAAATAATCTTAAACGAGAGTTGTATAGCAATACATAATCACCTATATTAAACTCACGCTTTTGTATTCTTTTGTCATGCCATCTTTTAACTTTTTCTTTAAATAATTTGGCATTTTCAGAGGCTTCTGTTCTCCATTCATCAAGTGAGCTAATGTCAAATAACCTCTTCTCACCGGCAAGTTTGAAATCATAGTTGAGCTCTTTAATAGCCCAATAAGCCTTATGTTCTAGTTCGAGAGGTAAGTGACATGCTTTTCCATAAACCATTTTATACGGAGACATACCCATAGGATTTTTATATGCAGTTCTATAGGCCCATAATGCATCATCAAGTTTCTTGGACCAATTCTTTCTAGACCTATTAACAGTCTTTTGCAAAATTAATTTGAGCTCTCTATTGCTCAATCCTACTTGACCACTAGACTGTGGGTGATAGCGAGATGCAATTCTATGATTAACATCATATTTAGCAAGCATTTTTCGGAAAGCACCATGAATAAAATGTGAACCACCATTAGTCATTAAATATCTAGGGACTCCAAACCTCGGAAAAATAACTTCTTTAAGCATTTTAATAGAGGTGTTATGATCAACACTACTAGTTGGAATAGTTTATACCCACTTAGTAACGTAATCAACAGCAACTAAAATATGTGTGTATCCATTAGAGGCAGGAAAAGGTCCCATATAATCAAAGCCCCAAACATCAAATGGTTCAATAACAAGTGAATAGTTCATAGGCATTTCTTGGCGTCTACTAATATTACCAATTCTTTGACATTCATCACAATATAGGACAAACTTATGGGCATCCTTGAAGAGAGTAGGCCAATAAAAACTGGATTGCAATACCTTATGTGCAGTTCTATCTCCAGCGTGGTGTCCTCCATAAGCCTCGGAGTGACACTTGCGTAGGATCTGTTCCTGTTCATGCTCAGGTACACAACGTCTAATAACACCATCTACTCCTTATTTATAAAGATGTGGGTCATCCCAAAAGTAATGTCTCAAATCATAGAAAAACTTTTTCTTTTGCTGGTATGTGAAACTAGGTGGTATAAATTTAGCAACGATGTAATTAGCATAATCAGCATACCATGGAGCCATACGAGAAGTATTTATGACATTTAGTTGCTCATCAGCAAAGCTATCATCAATAGGTAGTGGGTCATCAAGAACACTTTCTAACCTAGACAAGTTGTCTGCAACGGGGTTCTCAGCTCCCATTCAATCAATAATATGCAAATCAAATTATTGTAGCAAGAGAACCCATCTAATAAGTCTAGGTTTAGCATCTTTATTTTCCATAAGATATTTAATAGTAGCATGATCAGTGTGAATAGTTACTTTAGAATCAACAATATAAGGTCCGAACTTATCACAAGCAACAACTGCTAAGAATTCTTTTTTAGTAGTAGCATAATTTCTCTAAGCATTGTCTAGAGTTTTACTAGCATATTGAATAACATTTAATTTCTTATCAAATCTTTGCCCTAGAACAGCACCTACAGCATAATCACTAGCATCACACATAATTTCAAAAGGTAAATTCCAATCAAGTGGCTGGACAATAGGTGCAGAAATCAATGCTTTCTTAAGTATTTCAAATGCTTCTACGCAATCATCATCAAAGACAAATGGTATATCTTTTTGTAATAAATTAGTCAGAGGCCGAGAAATTTTTGAGAAGTCCTTAACCAACCTCCTATAAAAACCGGCGTGACCAAGGAAACTTCTTGTACCTTTGATGTCCTTGGGACATGGCATCTTTTCAATAGCATCAACCTTGGCTTTATCAACTTCAATACCTCTTTCAGAAACTTTATGCCCCAAGACGATACCTTCATTAACCATAAAGTGGCACTTCCCCCAATTCAAGACAAAAATAGTTTTTTCACATCTCTACAAAACTCGATCAAGGTTGCTCAAGCAATCATCAAAAGAGGATCCATAGACGAAAAAACCATCCATAAAAACCTCACAAATCTTTTCACAAAAGTCATAGAATATAGCCATCGTGCATCTTTGAAAGGTAGCAGGTGCATTACATAAACCAAAAGGCATAAGTCTATAAGCAAAAGTACCAAAAGGGCAAGTAAAAGTGGTCTTTGATTGATCATCGGCTGACACCGGTATTTGAGAGAAACCAGAATAACCATCTAGAAAGCAAAAGTGTGTATGTTTGGATAATCTTTCTAGCATTTGATCGATAAAAGGTAAGGGGTAATGATCCTTTTTAGTAGCTTTATTTAATTTGCAAAAATCAATTACCATCCTATAACCTGTAATAATTCTTTGTGGAATCAATTCATCTTTATCATTAGGAACGACAGTAATACCTCCCTTCTTAGGGACACAATGGACAGGACTTACCCACTGACTATCAGCAACGGGATAAATTATACCTGCCTCAAGGACCTTTAGTATTTACTTTCTTACCACTTCTTTGATCTTAGGATTCAGCCGTCGTTGATGATCACGAACTGGTTTGGCATCTTTCTCCAAATTTATTTTGTTTTGACATAGAGTGGGACTAATGCCCTTAAGATCATCAAGAGTATATCCAATACCAGCGCGGTGCTTCTTCAGAGTTTTGAATAATCTCTCTTCTTCATGCTCTGAAAGGTTAGCACTAATAATAACAGGATATATCTTTTTCTCATCAAGATAAGCATATTTAAGAGTATCAGGCAACGGTTTAAGCTCAAACACGGGATCACCCTTGGGTGGAGGAGGATCCCCTAGGATTTCAACAGGCAAATTGTGTTTCAGGATAGGTTCTTGTTTAAAGAATACTTCATCTATTTCCCTTCTTTCATTCATAAACATATCATTTTCATGGTCTAGCAAATATTGTTCTAAAGGATCACTAGGAGGTACGGCAATAGAAGCAAGACCAATAATTGCATCCTTACTAGGCAATTCCTCTTCACGGTGTTGTCTACTAAATTTAGAGAAATTAAACTCATCAGACATATCACCCAAACCAATAGTAACAACATACTTTTCGTAGTCTATCCTAGCATTAATAGTGTTCAAGAAGGGTCTACCAAAAATAATGGGACAAAAGCTATCTTGTGGGGAACCAAGAACAAGAAAATCAGCAGGATATTTAGTTTTCCCACACAAGACTTCAACATCTCTAACAATTCCCATTGGTGATATAGTATCTCTATTGGCAAGTTTAATTGTGACATCAATATCTTCTATCTCAGTAGGTGCAATATCATGCTTAATTTCTTTGTATAAGTCATGAGGTATAGCACTAGCACTGGCACCCATATCACATAAGCCATGATAACAATGATCTCCTATTTTAACAGAAATAAGAGGCATGCCTACCACAGGTCTATGTTTATCTTTAGCACAAGGTTTGGCAATTCTAGCAGTTTCATCACAGAAATAAATAACATGCCCATCAATATTATCAGCCAAGAGATCTTTAACAATGGCAATATTGGGTTCAACTTTAATTTGCTCAGAAGGTGTATAAGTTCTAATATTGCTTTTACGGACCACAGTTGAAGCTTTAGCATGATCCTTAATCCTAACAGGGAAAGGTGGTTTTCAACATAAGAAGTAGGAACAATAGAATAATTATAAGTGATAGTCTTTTCTTCAACTTTAATAGGTGCAGCTACTTTTACTTCTATGGGAGGATGATATTTAAACCACTTCTCCTTAGGGAGATCAATATGAGCAGCAAAAGATTCACAAAAGGAAGCTACTATCTCAGAGTCAAGTCCATATTTAGTGCTAAATTTATGGAAAACATCGGTATCCATAAAAGATTTAACACAATCAAACTTAGGTGTCATACCTGACTCCTTACCTTCGTCGAGATCCCAATATTCAGAGTTGCATTTAATTCTATCCAATAAATCCCATTTGAATTCAATAGTATTCATCATAAAAGAGCCAGCACAAGAAGTATCGAGCATGGTGCGATTGTTATCAGAAAGCCGAGCATAAAAACTTTGAATAATTATTTCTCTTGGAAGCTCATGATTGGGGCATGAATATAACATTGATTTAAGCCTCCCCCAAGCTTGAGCGATGCTTTCTCCTTCGCGAGGCCAGAAATTATATATATAATTGTGATCATGATGAACAAGATGCATAGGATAAAATTTCTGATGAAGTTCCAATTTCAATCGTTTGTAGTTCCATGATCCCGTATCATCACATAGCCTATACCATGTCAATGCATCTCCCTTCAAAGATAAAGGGAAGACCTTCTTCTTGATAACATCACCGGGTACACCTGCAAGCTTAAATAATCCACAAACTTCATCCACATATATTAAGTGCTCATCAGGGTGCTTTGTTCCATCTCCTGCAAAAGGATTAGCTAGCAGTTTTTCTAACATGCCCGAAGGAATTTCAAAGTGGACATTTTAATTTTCAATAGGTCCAGTAGGTTGAGGAGCAACTATTTGCTCTACTGGTCAGGGTGAAGATACCCCGAACAAGCCCCTCAGAGGATTACTTTCCATAGTAACAAGTGATAGTAAATTTCAGCACACTATATAAATTTTTCCTTACCAAATTCCACCTACCAAAGGCACTTCACTCCCTGGCAACGGCGCCAGAAAAGAGTCTTGATGACCCACAAGTATAGGGGGTCTATCGTAGTCCTTTCGATAAGTAAGAGTGTCGAACCCAACGAGGAGCAGAAGGAAATGATAAGCGGTTTTCAGCAACGTATTCTCTGCAAGCACTGAAATTATAGGTAACAAATAGTTTTGTGATAAGATAATTGGTAACAAGCAACAAGTAACAAAAGTAAATAAAGTGCAGCAAGGTAGCCCAATCCTTTTTGTAGCAGAGGACAAGCCTGGACAAACTCTTATATAGAGAAAAGCGCTCCCGAGGACACATGGGAATTATCGTCAAGCTAGTTTTCATCACGTTCATATGATTCGCGTTCGATACTTTGGTAATTTGATATGTGGGTGGACCAGTGCTTGGGTGTTGTCCTTACTTGGACAAGCATCCCACTTATGATTAACCTCTATTTCAAGCATCCGCAACTGCAACAAAAGTATTAAGGTAAACCTAACCATAGCATGAAACATATGGACCCAAATCAGCCCCTTACGAAGCAACGCATAAACTAGGGTTTAAGCTTCTGTCACTCTAGCAACCCATCATCTACTTATTACTTCCCAATGCCTTCCTCTAGGCCCAAATAATGGTGAAGTGTCATGTAGTCGACGTTCACATAACACTACTAGAGGATAGACAACATACATCTCATCAAAATATCGAACGAATACCAAATTCACATGACTACTAATAGCAAGACTTCTCCCATGTCCTCAGGAACAAACGTAACTACTCACAAAGCATATTCATGTTCATAATCAGAGGGGTATTAATATGAATAATGGATCTAAACATATGATCTTCCACCAAATAAACCAACTAGCATCAACTACAAGGAGTAATCAACACTACTAGCAACCTAAGGGTACCAATCCCGGACTTAGAGACAAGAATTGGATACAAGAGATGAACTAGGGTTTGAGAGGAGATGGTGCTGGTGAAGATGTTGATGGAGATTGCCCTCTCCCAATGAGAGGAGCGTTGGTGATGACGATGGCGATGATTTCCCCCTCCCGGAGGGAAGTTTCCCCGGCAGAACAGCTCTACTGGAGCCCTAGATTGGTTCCGCCAAGGTTCCGCCTCGTGGCGGCGGAGTCTCGTCCCGAAAGCTTGCTTATGATTTTTCTTCGGACGAAAGACTTCATATACTAGAAGATGGGCATCGGAGAGCCAACAGGGAGCCCACGAGGCAAGGGGGTGCGCCCAGGGGGTAGGGCGCGCCCCCCACCCTCGTGGACAGGTGGAAGCCCCCCTGACATAGATTCTTCTTCCAGTATTTTTTATTATTTCCAAAAATAACTTTCGTGGAGTTTCAGGACTTTTGGAGTTGTGCAGAATAGGTCTCTATTATTTGCTCCTTTTCCAGCCCAGAATTCTAGCTACCGGCATTCTCCCTCCTTATGTAAACCTTGTAAAATAAGAGAGAATAGGGATAAGTATTGTGACATAATGTGTAATAACAGCCCATAATGCAATAAATATCGATATAAAAGCATGATGCAAAATGGACGTATCAAGGCTCGGGCCCCGCGATGGGGGGGTGGTGGAGACATGGCCACTGGGGCGGCAGTAGCAAGGGCCGCAGGCGGGCTGGACGAGGAGCGTGGGGAGGAGGCCGGGAGGACCACCATCCCAACGCTAGAGGTGTCGCTCTCGGCAGACGGCCCGGCCGGGGAGCCCGCAGAGAACGCGATGGGGGCCAGCAGCGAGGCCGAAGGAGCCAGCCCAGCTTGCCGCCCCCCACGGCCCGAAGTAGGCGTCTGAGGGTCGGGCGACGGGAACCAGGAGCGGCTGTCATCGAAGGCCTCATCATCCGAGCGGGTGGAGCGGGGGTGGTGGCGGCCATGGTAGTCCCCACCGGCATCGGGTTTGCCATCCGGGTGGCTGTCATCCGAGTAGCGAGGGCATCCCACGTGGTTGGGAGGCTCAGAGGCAATCCGGAGATCGAAGTCGTGGTTGTTGAAGAATACCCGGACGGTAGCATGGATCTTGGAGGAGTCCAGGCACTTGACCTTGACCCGGACCTCCTCCTCTTTGTGGAGGGAGAGCTCATCCACGACCACAACCTTGCCAAGGATCCGAGACATCTGGCGAATGACGCGCTCGTACCTCGCAACGTCCGGGACGCCGGCGATGAGGATCCAATCCATGTCAAGAACAGCCACCGCCTTCGGGTCGAGAATCGGCTCGGAGATGTCGACAACGATCTTGCTGAGGGCGAGGGTGATCTGATCACTGCGAGTAGCATAGCCGTGGCTGAGGGCGTCGGGGAAGATTCTGGCGAACTCGGTATCGGAGGTCGGGTGACCTGCCAGTCCCACTAGCAGTGGTACAGGTGGTTGAGCTCGGCCTCAATCATCTCGGGCGAGGCCACACCATCCACCACCGTCACGATCGCCTGGTGGGAGGGGGTGGGCAGAGCGATGTCGGGAAGGTCAATATGGAAGAAACCCAACCCCTCGATCACGTGGTCGTACATCCGCAGCTCGTCGGTCATCGGTCTGTCCGGGCAAACAAGGGCGGGGTGGCCCAGGTCCTTGCAGATGTAGCAACACGGAGGGTTGGTGCAGTTGACTTGAACATGGTCGACCACCCCACAGTTGAAGCAAGGAGGATGGGGGAGGCCGGAGACGGGGCCCAGCGCAGCGGTGGACCCAGGGCCAGCCACGCCCTGTGAGACAGGGGCCCGACCTGGGCAACGCTTCTTCTTACGGCCCTGCCCCTGGCAGCCCCGGTTCTAGCCACCCCCGGCAGCGGCGCTGGACTGCCGAGTAGCAGTCGCGAAGGGGGGCGTATTTCTGGGATGGCGCAGCGACCGGAGGGGCCTGGGTTCGAAGGGGGATGAGCGGGAGGAGCGGAGCGTCGAAGGGCTGCGGCTCCGGCTACGAGCAGGGGAGGGGGAGCGGCGCCGCGCCGTCCACTAGTCCCCGGACGTGGGAGGGAGGAGCGAGAGGGCCCACGGCGATCGGAGCGTCCCGGGGAACGGCGGTCGTCCCGACGGCCATCACGATCCCGGAGCTCCCAGCGGAGGTCTTCTTCCCGGCGAAGGGTGTCGGGGGAAGGGCAGGGGGGTCCCTCTGGTCGTCAAAATGGCGCTTGCGGCGGGCTTCGCCGTCCTCCCACTCCCAGGTCATGGTCGGGGAGGGTAGGAGGGGCGGGAGACCGGAAGGGGTGCGGGCGGCGACGACGGGGGAGCGAGTGGCTGCAGACGGCTGAAGCGGAGAGGGGAGGGACACTAGTAGAAAAACACCTATCAGTCCCGGTTCGTAAGGGCCTTTAGTCCCGGTTCATGAACCGGGACTAATGGGTCGTTACTAATACCTCCCCCCTTTAGTCCCGGTTCTAACACGAACCGGGACAGATGGTCCTCCACGTGGCGGGTGCGCCGAGCCCAGTAGGGGGCCTTTGGTTCGGTTGGTGGCACCAACGGGACCAAAAGGCATCCACGCACAAGATTCCAAAGGGCTGGGGTTTTTGTTTGTTTTTTTGAAAGAGGGGGGTTGGGGTTTTGGGGTTAATTTAGGTGTTTCATATATTGTGTTAGATAGCTAATTAATAGAGAGAAGTGTCCTCTCTTATGTCTGTGTTGGTCGACGCTACGTACTATATACATATAGCCCTCGACACGCTAGCTAGTAAGAAAATGAAGGAACCATCGAGTACAGAAGTTCGTCATGCATACCGAGAGAAATGATCGATCGACCTCTCCTTCTCCGAGAGATTGGTCAAACAATTTAAAACAAGCCAGATCATGTATGTCCGACGCCATGGCTACATACATGTACAATATATAAGATCTCTCAATTACAGTCCCCTAGCATTTGAAATCAACTTCCACATGGTATACTCCGGCTTTATTGATGACGTGGTCAAGAAAGAATCCCGCCAATTCCTCTTGAATTACTTTAATGCGATCTGGTTCTAGGAGTTCATTCCGATCCGCCACGCCTAATTTGAAGAAGGGGGTTAATTAATACATATATATGAATGAAACTCAACAAAATGATAGTGTAATAAAATGAAATTGTGAATATTATTAATTGCTTACGCACTTCATATTGTCTTGGAGAGTAGCCCCGCTTGTTTTTCAAAGTCGCGTTGTAGATGAACTCGCACACGTAGTATCCACAGTAAATCATTCCCTTGTTCCTGCCACAAGCACTTTACGAGAAATAGAGGTCAATCAAACTGATAATGAAGCATTATAAATGGCATTGATGAAAGTATAGCTATAGAATCAACGGAGATGCGCACAACTAGCTAGCCAAGAGTACTTACTTTGGTATATATATCGCAGCTCCTTCGGCAGTCCCGAGCTTTTGCGGTGAACTGTTTCCAAACCCTGCAAGACAAAGAAAATAATTATTATTACTTGAGATATCAGGAAATGAACAAAAGTTGCCGCTATGGTGCGGTAATGATCGGTTAATTGAACTTACTTGTTGAGCATTTCAGTCATGTCCGCATAGGTGCTGGGATCTTTCCGCCTCGAGTCTAAGACGGTTACTAGTCCACGCCAAGCTTAATCTCCGAAGAATATAGTGGAACCTGCACGCATGCATAACTCATCAATTACATTACTATAACCTCGCCGAGTAATAAGGGAAACCGAATATGCAAATGATCAAGAACACTCACTTGCCGTTATAAGGAAAGAGTATGGTATCTTTGTTTTGATTTTTCATCAACGATTGTAGCAAGTTGTCCTCGGCCTCTTTGACGTGCTTTTCAGCCAGAATACATCTATGATATTTGTGTTAATGAACCCAATATCATAGATTTCATTTTTTGCACTCGACGATCTTCAATCTGCATAATATATTGAGGATAATTAATTATAAATACATGCAATGAAAGAGCCGAGCTATATATAGAGACTTAATGACAGAAATAGTACTTACAAGCAGTAGCAAAAGACCGTTAATTTATCGATGGCCTTTTGATTGAAGAACGCTAAGAACTCCTCAAATGGAACACACAACAGATCAGTTCCAACGAGGTCGTGCTCCTCTTTAATGTTCAGATACAAAAATTCGTCCCCTGCACTCTCGCAGGTTTTCATGTACCAAGTATGGAATCTTCGCATCATCGTTGTTAGAGATTTTCATCTTTGACAAGAGGCTTCCGCATCAGATTCGTGTTCGCCCACCTTCATGTATTCAGGAAGTGCATCGTCGAGCAGGTAATCTTGTAGATTGCCATAACCGCCACCATCCCCGGAACATTAGCGACGATGTTGCCGCTAGACACATTGAGCGGGGGGCACGATTGGTTTGTTTGTTCGCCGAGCTGGTCAATTTTTTTCTTAGCTGCTCGTTCTTTTGCTCTTTGATGTCCGACAAGATTTCCCGACCGCTCCGCTTGGAGATATGTCTGCTCAAGAATGCGCCATAGTTGGTTATCGGCGGAGACTTTGCCGGTTTCCTCGTGGCAGCAGAGTGCGCTTCGCTTTCACCGGATCTACCTTCTCCTCCGGAGGTGGACGTCTCTTTGCTTTCAACCCCGCAAACCAGTCATCCACTTCGGTTTGCGCGATCTTCGCGTTTTCCTCCTCGGTCCTCTCGTACGGTAACTTCTCCGAGTCTTCAGAGAAGGACCGATCAGATTTCCTCCCGCCTTTGGCTGTACTGCTAGACGCCGCAGAGCGACGGAGCGGATGTCTTTTTTTGCTTGCTTACGAGGCGGAGGAGAAGGACTACGACGCCACGGAGCAGCGGAGCGGGCGGCGGTCTCTTCCGCCTTGCCGACGAGGCGGAGAAGGAGGAGACTGGCTGCTCGGGCGCTGGCCAAGCAGCGGAGAAGGAGGAGGCTGGCTGCTCAGCGCCGCCGCAAGCGGAGAAGGAGGCGGAGTGCCGCCACGCATCGGAGAAGGAGGCAGAGTGCCACCACGCTGCCTCGATCGCCACTCACGGAGGAGGAGGCGGTGGAGGAGGCGGAGTGCCCCGACTTGCCGGAGGAGGAGGAGGAGGAGGCGGAGGCGCCCAGTTCGGAAGGTTGATGAGCTCCTTCCGCCATAGGCATGGAGTCTTGAGCAGAACCCAGCCTAGTCTCCCTTCACCGGTAGGGTGGTCAAGCCGGAGGTCCTCAAATCCTCTCGTTATTTCATCCACCATCACCTTAGCATATCCTTCCGAATCGGTGGCAGTGATAAGTTGTGCCGGGTCCACTAGGATAAACTTGGCCAACAACCGCCTTGACCTTCAAAGTCATGCATCGCGCCATAATGTGGCAACTTTGAGACTCCGTGATACCATCCACGGGATAGCCGGCAGAGCCGCCAAAACATGCTCGCTGAAGCAGCTCGGTGGAAGCCACGCCGCTTCTCCGCTGAGATGGCGGGTAGCTTAGGGGAAGCTTGCACGCCGCTTGCTGCAATCTGCTGCTTCTCGTTCCTCTAGCCCCATTACCCTTTCGCAGCGCTGCAGTTGGTCCTGCTCCAGCTTTCTCCTCTCGTGGGTTTTGTAACCCTCGCGTCCGAAAACCAACCTTCCACGAAAGGGAGCCTGGTGTGCCTCGTGTCCGTCCAGGGTGCTCAGGATTCCCAAGGGCCATTGTGAGCTCGTCCTTCTCCCTGTTTGGAAGGAACGTCCCTCCCTGAGCTGCATCGATATAGTGTCGAAGCTTCTTGACTGGTATTTGCAGTTGCTCGTCCGTCCACTGGCACTTTCCTGTTACAGGGTCCAAGGTTCTGCCAGCCCTGAAGAACCAAGTCCTTCAACGGTCTGGCCAGTACATTGTCTCCGGTTCCATCCCTTTTTCAAACAGATCATGCTCAGCCTTGGACCACTTAGGCCGGGCTTTGAGGTAGCCACCTGAACCCGTGCGATGGTGAAGCTTCTTCTTCGCAGCATTTTTCTTGTTTGTCGCCAACATCTTCTTACTCTTTTCCGATGTCTTGTGGGCCACAAATGCGGGCCAGTGATCTTTGATCTTCTCATATTTGCCGATGAATTCTGGTGTCTTATCTTTCTCGACAAACTGGTTCAGCTCTTTCCTCCACCTCCTCATTAGGTTTGCCATCTTCTTAAGAGCACAAGACTTGATTAATTGCTCTTTAACTGGCTTCTCCGGATCCTCCTCTGGCGGTAGGGTGAAATTTGCCTTCAGCTCAGTCCAAAGATCTTCTTTCTGCATATCATTGACATAAGACACCTCAGGGTCTTCCTCCTTAGGCTTATACACTTGATGTATGCTGACCGGGATCTTGTCCCTAACAAGAACCCTGCACTGAGCAGAAAATGCCTTCCTTGTCCGCATGGGTTCAATCGGTTCGCCGTCGGGCGCGATTTCTATGATCTCAAACTTTTCATCCGATCTCAACTTTTTCTTCGGGCCTCGTCTCCTTACCGAAGTTGTGCTCGATCCGGAGGGCTAGAAATTATAAGGAAGAAAGACGAGAGTAATTAATATGTGTACATATACCAAAACAATGGATGCATCAATTAACTAGTCAGCACGGGCTTAACTAATATATATATACCTGGCCGGACTCGGTTCGGTCACCGAGCAATCAAGACGGTCTCCTTCGCTTGTACCTCCATTGTGTCACCGGAGCCATCATGAACATAGTCCTCTTCTTGTACCGGCATTAATGGGTGAAGCCATCATGAACATAGCCCTCTTCTTCACCCAGTCCGTGTCTTTGAGAAATGACGCGAACTTCATCACTTCCTTGTGCGATTATGTGCCCCAACATCGCTTCGCTTTCTTCGTCTCGGGAGTGCTCCATAGTTTCGCAAATATTTACAACATGTCAATTATTATTCAAACATGGTACAGATGGATATATATATATATATATATATATATATATATATATATATATATATATATATATATATATATATATATATATATATATATTAGTGGCAAACGAGAACTAGCTAGCTAATCACAATAAGGAATCATGTTAGTCTGGGTGGCCGAGAGAGTTAATTTGTTGGGTAGGGGCGGCAAGGAGGGGGTAGGAGACCAACATAGTTTTCTCTAGGGTTTGGGGTCGCTCGACACAACGCTCAAGGGTTAATTTGGGTGGCCTCGAGAGAGTTAATTTGTCGGGTAGGGGCGCGGCGGGAGGGGGTAGGAGACCAACATCGTTTTCTCCCTAGGGTTTGGGTGTCCTCGAGAGTTTTGGTCGAGCGAGAGGGCCGAGGGGGGTGCTGCTGTTGTATAAGTTATCATGGTCGAGAGGGGGTATATATATCTACTGCCCCTCATGTCGAAGTTATCTCGAGGGGGTTATATCGACAACGACGCGACATACATATACATGGGAAAATAATGTTATCGGGGAGGGGGTATCGGTACCCCCCCCCCCCTCGTGTTGAAATTTCTTCTTTCTCCTCTATTCCTTTCTTCTTCTTCTACTCTTCTTTTTCTTCTTCTCGTGAGAAAGGAAAATAAGGAAAAGGAAGAAAAGGAAGAAGAAAAAGAAAAAAGAAGAGAAGAAGAAGAAAATAGAAAAGAAAATTTTTCTTCTCTCCTCTATTCCTTTCTTCTTCTCCTCTTCTTTTTCTTCTTATTTCCTCTTCTTATTTATTTCTCCTCTTCTTCCTCTCCTCTTCTTCTCCTTTCTTCCTCTTCTTATTTTCGTTTTTCCTCTCATTCTTTTAGTATTACTTGTTTTAAAAAAATGTTCAAATAGAAAATTTCAAAAAAAACAAAGGTTTTGCCTAATGCATTGTTCATATGAATATACAAACATTTGCATATTTCTACAATAATTAATGTCACCAAAAAATCTATGAACAGAAAAAAACCTAACTTTTCTAAAATCTATCTTTTGCATATATGAAAACATTAATACACATATGAACAAAAATACATATATGAAGAAAAACATGCTCTGAACAATTTTTTATACATTTTGAACATCTACATACGCATAGCCACATACATACACATATACATATATATATATATATATATATATATATATATATATATATATATATATATATATATATATATATATATGAAAAAAATAAACTAATAAAAGTGAAAAAAAAACAGAGCCGGTGCTTGCGGTGGCTCACAATGGGCGGCTAGATGACGATGGCGACGGTGGGGCGGCGAGGGCACCGGCGCTGGGGCGGGATGACGGAGCAGGGGCTCGGGCGGTCTGCGCTGGGCGGACGGGCGCTGGCTCGGGAGGCGGGCGACGAGGACGGCGCTGGCTCGGGAGGCCGGGCGACGAGGACGGCACGGGTTGGGGGCGACGGCCTTGGCGGCGCCGAGGAGGGTCGGCGTCGTCGGGGTGGGCAATGGCGATGAGATTCTCAATTTTGCAAAGTGTTTGCTTATATAGCAAAGCCATTGGTCCCGGCTCGTGAAACCAACCGACTAATGCACTTTAGTCCGGTTGGTGCCACCAACGGGACCAAAGGCCTTTTTTTGGCAGCCCAAAGGGCGGAAGCGACGCCTTTGGTACGGTTGGTGCCACGAACCGTACCAATGCCCCTTTAGTCCCGGTTGGTGCCACCAACCGGGACCAAAGGCCCCTCGTTGCACGCGTCGGGGCCAAAGTTTAGTCCCACCTCGCTAGTTGAGAGGGCGCGCAGTGGTTTATAAGCCCCACTTCCGCACTCCTCTCAACCTCCTCTCCATTGCAGGCTTACGGGCCTACTTGTTTCTTGCTATGCCCGATGGGCCTCGCTGCCTCTGCTGGGCCTGAATCTCGCCCATGGATGAGTTTCTAGTCGATTCAGTGTGGTGGCCCAAGAGGGTGGCAATTTTTTTGTTTTTTGTTTTCCTTACTTATTGTTGCTATTTTTATTTTTTTCCAGTTTTTTGTTTTGTTTTCTGCATTATTTATTTTCTTTTGTTTTTGCTTTATTTTTAATTCTTTTTGCTTTTAGTTTTAGGAAAATTATAAACTTTCGTTAGTGCCATTACTTTTCAAATTTGAAAACACTTTTTTGTTTTTTGTTTTCTTTCTTGCTTTATTTATTTTATTTTGTTTCTACTTACAACAAAATACTTGTTGTTGTTTTTGTTTTGATTTCTGCATTATTTATTTTCTTTTTTTTTTGCTTTATTTTTCAATTCTTTTTGCTTTTAGTTTTAGGAAAATTATAAACTTTCTGTTAGTGCCATTAGTTTTCAAATTTGAAAACACTATTTTTTTGTTTTCTTTCTTGCTTTATTTATTTTATTTTGTTTCTACTTACAAAAAAAAACTTATTGTTGCTATTTTTAATTATTACGAGGGCGAACCATAAGACATTAAAGCATTTCAATGAACTCTGAAAAAGTTGAAAGTTGGCATGGTATCATACTAAATCGATTACAAAGTTGGCATGGTATCATCATAATAGTTATGGAGAAAGTCTTCACTTTTTCTTCGCTTGTGTCATTTCCTTATTGCGCCAGAACCATGGATAATCTTCATCGCTTATCGGGATGTGGGGTCAGCCTTGACTTTGAAGGAGGAATTTCATGAAACTTTTCATAATCTTCGACATGTACATCTTGTCCTCCACTCCCACGATGTCCCTTTTTCCGAAAGAACTATGTGGCGCTTTTGGCTCATCGTATGATGTATTCGCTTCCTTATCTTTTCTCTTTCTCGGTCTAGTAGACATGTCTTCACATAGATAACCTGTGCCACATCATTGGCTAGGACGAACGGTTCGTCGCTGTACCCAAGATTTTTCAGATCCACTGTTGTCATTCCGCATCGTGGGTCTACCTGCACCCGCCTCTGACAGATTGACCCATTTGCACTTAAACAAAGGGACCTTAAAATCATGTCCGTAGTCAAGTTCCCATATGTCCACTATGTAACCATAATATGTGTCCTTTCCCTCTCGGTTGTTGCATCAAAGCGGACACCGCTGTTTTGGTTGGTGCTCTTTTGATCTTGGTCAATCGTGTAAAATGTATTCCCATTTATCTCAGATCCTTTCCAAATCAATACAGATCAAAGATGGTCCCCGGACAACAAGTACGGCTCATCACAAACAGTGTTGTCACCTCGACACGTGCTTCCAACCAACTGCTGAAAGTCATGATGTGTTCACATGTAATCCGATCGTCGACCGCTCCCGTGTTTTGAGCGCAGACGGTTCTTGTGTTCATCGACATAAGGGGTCACCAAGGTAGAGTTCTATAGAACTGTAGTGTGCTTGAGACCAAGAATATCCGCCCCTGCATATTATTGAGTCCCTTCCAAGCGTGTTTTTTCAAATCAGTCTCCCCTCATACCGCGATTTAGGGAGACCTATCTTCTTAAGGCCAGGAATGAAGTCAACACAAAACCCGATGACATCCTCTCGCTTGATGGCCCATGGAGATGCTTCCTTCGCCTAGCGCGTTACTGGACATATTTCTTTAGGACTCCATGAACCTCTCAAAGGGGTACATATTGTGTAGAAATACGGGCCCGTAATGACAATCTCGTCAACTAGATGAACTAGGACGTGCGCCATGATGTTGAAGAAGGATAGTGGGAACACCAGCTCAAACCGACAAGACATTGGACCACATCACTCCTTAGCCTTGGTATGATTTCTGGATCGATCACCTTCGAGAGATTGCATTGAGGAATGCACATAGCTTCACAATGGCTAATCGGCGTTTTCGGTAGAAGCCCCTCAATGCAACCGGAAGCGCTTGCGCCATAATCACGTGGGCAGTCATGAGACTTTAGCTTCGGAACTTTTTCTCCGCATATTTATTATTCCCTTTATATTCGACGAGAAGCCGGTCCGACCTTCATCTTGAGCAGGTATTCAAAGAAGATTTCTTTCTCTTCTTTCGTAAGAGCGTGGTGGCGGGACCTTCATCTCGCTTCGGAGGCATGCCCTCTTTTTCGTGCAAGCGTTGCAGGTCCTCCGTGCCTCGGTGCATCTTTTGTCTTCCCATACACGCCCAAGAAGCCTAGCAGGTTCACGCAAAGGTTCTTCGTCACACGCATCACGTCGATCAAGAGCGGACCTCTAGGTCTTTCCGAAGAGGGTAGGTCCCAAAATATAGATTTCTTCTTCCACATGGGTGCGTGATTCTCGCGTCATTCGAACAGCTAGTCCGCCGACCCTTTCCAAAGATTACGTGTAAATCATTGACCATAGCAAGCACGTGATCACCGATACGCATGGCGGGCTTCTTCCGGTGATCTGCCTCGCTTTGAAATGCTTGCCTTTCTTTCGGCATTGATGGTTGGTCGGAAGAAATCGACGATGGCCTGTGTACACATTCTTCCCGCAGCTTGCGGTATATACTATCGGTGTCAAGTAAACAGTGCGTGCATGCGTGGTATCCCTTGTTTGTCCGTCTCCGAAGGTTACCGAGAGCGGCCAATCGTTGATGGTCACGAACAGCAACACCTTTAGGTTAAATTCTCCTGTTTGTGCTCATCCCACGACGTACACCTTTCCATTCCACAGCTGTAAAAGTTCTTCAACTAATGGCCTTAGGTACACATCAATGTCGTTGCCGGGTTGCTTAGGGCCTTGGATGAGAACGGCATCATAATGAACTTCCGCTTCATGCACATCCAAGGAGGAAGGTTATACATACATAGAGTCACGGGCCGTGCTGTGATTGCTGCTCTGCTCCCGAAAGGATTAATGTCATCCGCGCTTAAAGCAAACCATACGTTCCTTGGCTCACTTGCAAACTCATCTCAAGATTTCTCTCGATTTTTCTCCATCTGCGACCCGTCACGGGTGCTCTCAACTTCCGCCTTTCTTACGGTCCTCACTGTGCCATCGCGTCAACTTGGCATGCTCTCCGTTTTCAACAGACGCTTCAACCGTGGTATTATAGGAGCATACCACATCACCTTTGCAGAACCCTCTTCCGGGGCTCGCCGTCAACATCACCGTGGTCATCTCGTCTCGATCTTATACCGTAATGCACCGCATACCGGGCATGCGTTCAGATCCTTGTACGCACCATGTAGAGGATGCGATCATTAGGGCATGCATGTATCTTTCGCACCTCCAATCCTAGAGGGCATACGACCTTCTTTGCTGCGTATGTACCGTCGGGCAATTCGTTATCCTTTGGAAGCTTCTTCTTCAATATTTTCAGAGCTTCTCAAATCCTTTGTCAGCACAACATTCTCGCCTTCCACCGCAGCAATTCCAAAGACGGTACCGAGCTTTGTGTTGCCATCTTCGCAATTGGGGTACAACCCTTTTTGTAGTCCTCTAACATGCGATTGAACTTCAGCTTCTCCTTTTGACTTTTGCATTGCGTCCTTGCATCGACAATGACCTGCGGAGATCATCATCATCGGGCACATCGTCGGTTCCTCTTGATCTTCAGCACTTCGCCGTTGCAAAGATCATCGTGCACATCGTCCGGTTCCTCTTGATGTTCAAGAGCATCACCGTATTCAGGGGCACATAGTTGTCATCGTACTCTTCTTCTTCGCCGCCTTCCATCATAACCCCTATATCTCCGTGCCTCGCCCAAACATTATAGTGTGGCATGAAACCCTTGTAAAGCGGTGGGTGTGGAGGATTTTCCGGTCGAGTAAGACTTCTTATTCCACATATAGGGCATGGACAACACATAAAACCATTCTCGCTTGTTTGCCTCGGCCACTTCGAGAAAATCATGCACGCCCTTAATGTACTCGGAGGTGTGTCTTGAACCGTATATCCATTCCCGGTTCATCTCGTGCATTATATATAATTAATGTGTCAAAATCATTACGAACATCATGAATAGATAATTAAGTGACCAAATTAATAGAAGTTCATCATCACATTAAAACCAAAGTACATACATAGTTCTCATCTAACAACATAAAGCTCTGCAGAGCATCTAAATTAATTAAACCATACACTGAAACTATGTAAAACATTTCAATGCGAAAACAAATGCGATCATAATCGCAACCAATGTAACAACTGATCCAATGGCATAATGATACCAAGCCTCGGTATGAATGACATATTTTCTAATCTTTCTAATCTTCAAGTGCATTGCATCCATCTTGATCTTGTGATCATCGACGACATCCGCAACATGCAACTCCAATATCATCTTCTCCTCCTCAATTTTTCTAATTTTTTCCTTCAACAAATTGTTTTCTTCTTCAACTAAATTTAACCTCTCGACAATAGGGTCGGTTGGAATTTCGGTTCAATGACCTCCTAGATAAATAAAATCTATGTCACGTTGGTCGGCATAATTGTCATAAACAATAAATGAACCAATAGTTATGAAAAGATAATATATACCACATCCGAATCATAGACAGGACGAGGGCCGACGGGGGCGGATACCAAAACCATCACACTATATAAGATGCAATAATAAAAGTAATAAAATTATACAAGTATCTATATAAACATACAAGTAAGAATTTTTTCCTTTCGTAAAGAAGATAACATAAGAACAAGAGGCTCACCACGGTGGTGCATGACGAGATCGGCGCGGGCGATCGACGGCGGTGAAGACGGGGATGGGACGTGACGGGCCGCTAAACCTAGACAAATATTAAGGAAAATGGAGCTTGGAGGTCGAGCTTGGAGAGGAGAAAGCTTAAGTAGTGTGGCTCGGTCATTCCATCGAACACCTCGTGTGCATAGGAGGTGAGCTAGAGCACCACAAAGTCTTCCTCGTCGCCATTTAAAAACAAAGCACTGGAGTGCTCGCTCACAGGCGAGGGTATATATAGGAACTAATTGGTCCCGGTTGGTGACTTGAACCGGACTAAAGGGCGGCGTTGGTTCCGGTTCGTCCCACCAACCGGACCAAAGGTCCAGACGAACCGGGACCAATGGCCACGTGGGCCGGCCGGCCCTCGGGGCTCACTTAACCGGGTCCAATGCCCCATTGGTCCGGTTCGATTGAACCGGACTAATGGGTTGGGCGGGCCCGACCATCGCCTGCTTTCTACTAGTGGGAGGCGGCTGCTGCGGTGGGGGAATGGGGGCACGGGGAAGCCTCCAGGGGGCCAAATCCAGCGAGCCGGCAAGCTGGGCCTAGGGCACACGGGAGGCCCAAGGGGAGTGGACCGGCCCACCAAGCCTGACCCAGCTGCGAGAGGAGCGGGGCAGGTCGGAGACGGGCCACGGCCCAGCAGGCCTCGCCCTGCCAGCGCAAGGGCTAGGGCACGGGGAGGCAGGCCAGCTCGCAGGGTTTCCCCTCGACAAGCGGCGGCCGCTGCCGCGGTCGCCGGGGCGGGAGCGCCGAGCAGGGCCGGCCAGGATCGACGGAGGGGGAGGGCCGCCCGGAATTGGTGCTTCAAAGAACCAAACGAGGCGATGAAAGGCCTAAACGCAGAGCGGCGGGAGGGGAGAACCGGGGCCAGCAATTCGACGGCGGGTGGCGGCCTAGAGGACGAGGAAGGAGGAACCAGCGGGGCCGACGGGATGCGCAAGGACGAGCGGGCCGAACCCAGCTCAGACCGACCGACGACGCCCCAGGACCGGCGGCGTCGACCACGAACCCTCCGCAAGGCAGAGCCTTGGGCCCCGGACAAACGAGCGGAGCTTGCCGGTCGAGTCTGCGGCGTCCGCCGCGGGCCAGAGGACCAGGAGCTCCAGAGGGAGGCCGGACCAGTGGCAGCGCACGGCGGAGCGGCGAGACCAGGGGCGCGGGAGGGGGGTGGGGCACCGGCGCGGTCGCCATCGGGGGAGGACTCCTCCTCGTCCGCAAGGTCCGACCAGCGGAGGCGGGAGGGCATGGGACTGGACGGGGACGGGGCGACGACCGGCGTTGATGGCGCGGAGGGCGCGGCCGGGGACTCCGGCGCCGGGACGGGCGTGGAGGAGTCACCGGCGAGGCGGACCAGGGGTGGCAGAGGGAGGAGGCCCGAGTCGCCCGATTGGCTAATAAATTACACTGACCAAACCACTGGAACTGGCTAGTTCAAATAAACTCAATACTATCACAAAGAGGTATGAATTGAAATAAAAATAAATTATCCAATCAAATACAAGGATTACAATTGAGTTCCTGCCCCACATATGAACAATTCGGACTCACTGGCTGTTAGAGAGGTGCTACCAGCTCCCTTTCGATAAATGTGATACATTAGAGAAAACATGTTTATCTGAATGTCGGAACTAAAAAACATGAAAAATAGGTCCGTAGTAACATCTGGATGCATCCAGAGTCCTGAATTTTTGTTTCCATTTTTGCTCTTGATAATAGGAAACTGGCAGGGTAGATGTGACTGCCACAACTATCTTATTCTATCAATCTCGTGAACCCATGTTCATTTCTCTCATGGGAAGGTCGGATATGCTATGTTCTCATGTTCTCCCCCATGAAGATTAATGGTTTGAATTAGTACTATTAGAGCTCTCATATAAAGGCTTGCTCGTTGGGTGATTGTAGCTGGTAGTAGTCCACAATCTATCAAAGCTCTTAGATGTAGTACTCCCTCCGTTTCTAAATATAAGTCTTTTTAGATATTTCAAATGAAATACAACATACAGATGTATGTAGACATATTTTAGAGTGTAGATTCACTCATTTTTTTTCTCGAATACGCTAAGCTAGCGTATCATTGCATTGATAGAAGAAGAGAACAAAGTACATGAATGAGTCATTTTGCTCCGTATGTAGTCATTTGCTGGAATTTCTAGAAAGACTTATATTTTGGAACGGAGGGAATAGTTCACAGCGTTCTCCGACCATGGTATGAAAAACATTCATGTTTTAGGCTAGCAAGGGGGTATCCTGTCTGGTACGTACTTGTTAGGAACTCGGTTATGTTAGGGGGAGATCTTGCATAGTGCTTGACGTTATTCAGATCGAGGGCAATAACTGTTTTCTTTATCGAGATGATATTTTGACGGACATGAAAAATTATGGTTGTTTCGTACTGCTTTCTGTGTCCTTATGACTCGTCAAATTCCCGGTTTGATTGTTTTGCTTTGCAGACCGGCATGGGATAACCAAAGTAGAAAGGTCCAACACCAGCATCAGTTCCTTCAACGTGGCAACCATTACTTACTCATCCAACAATGTTGTTTGCTGCAGAAGCAACCCTGCAACAAATGACTGGATACCATCCTCTGAAAAAAATATGATATCAAAATCACGTGAATTTGGCAAACACACCAAGTTTCATGTACCCAGTTCCTAATATACCGTTTTCTGTCTCCAGGTTATTCCAGTTTCGAACAAACCTAGCAGGAGTGACTCCTGACTGGGATTTCGGCCATATGAATTGTCATCGGTCGTTTTGAGGTAACAAAGTGCATCATGGTGCAACTTCTGTATATTAAGAGAAGGCATGGGAAGGTAGAACAATAAGAGCTGCCACTGTTGTAAACGGAATGAATATGCCCGGCTTTAAATATAAAGCCTGAAACATTGTTCGTTCAGAGTTCAGTACTACTGAACTCTGTAACCTGAACGGATGAATGAGTTTAAGTAATGTAAGAGGCAACATGGTTATCAATTGCTGGTACCTTTTCTTACTACTAAAAGAGAGAGATAATTTCGTTGAAGAGATCTCCACATTCCCTACTTTTTCCATGGATACAAAGCCACCATGGTTGTGCTCGGTCTTATATGAATGAGCCAACCAATCAATCTTAATTTTATTTGTTTCTTTGCTCTGCGCGGTGGGCGCAGACAGACATTTTACAAGCTGTAATTGTACATTTGACATTAACAGTATTTTTCAGCTCAGTCAAAAACCAGGTCTCCTGTCGCGTAGATGTTGTAGAAGACGGTGGCGCTGAAATAGAGCACCGCAGTTAGGGTGAGGAAGGCCTGGAAGGATCCCAGCCACTGGACGAAGTATCCTGCTCCTACTGTGCTAACTATGGCAGCCACTGTCCCAATGCCGTTCGTCATTCCTGTTCAAGCAGCACATAGATGCCAGATATAAGTGCTGAAGAATCAATTCATCAATGCAGAAATATGGACCTTGTTGTCTACTGATGCTATCAAAAAAGTTTGCGAACATACCGTGTAGGGATCCAGCGTATTTAGGGGCAATGTCCTGACGGAAAAAAAATAGTGAAACACATTCATATTGTTAGTGGAGCTACTGATTCAGAAGAACAGGCACTCTGAGTAGAGATGGTGTGATCAGGATATGATATGAGGAAACATGAACAGTAGTTACCTGTACATTACAGAAGTACCCAGCTTGACTGCAGGAACTCAAACCCAAGGCGGCGGTCATGATAACTGCTGCAACCGATGGTGTTTGGGCAAATCTTAAACACAGCAATGACACACCTGGCCCAATAAAACCAATTGACTGCATAATTTTCCGGACTCGCACAATAGATAAGCCGGATTTGATCATGAAATCTGCAGAAGCTCCCGCAACATATCCTGATAGAGCCATGACGCCCCAAGGTATGGCGCTGAACCATGCAGCTTGTTTCAAATTGACATTATATACCTGTTGGGAAAATAGTCAGAAACAACAGCTTATAGCAGATTTGTAAGGCAGACCCATTAGAATGATTTTAGAAGCTTTGATGACATACCGTTTTGAAGTACACAGGCATCCATGATAGTAGGACGAAGTAGCCCTGCATGGTATTTTGAATTTCAAGTGTTAATATCTAGATACAGTATCACAAAAGTTTAGTTCAGCTGGTCAGTCATTCTTACCCAGTTGTTTATCACATTAGCTACAATTATGGCCCACATTTCCATCTTTGAGAACACTTCTCTTAAGGATGGTGATTTGCTGCCTTTGACTTTTGATTTACTTCGTCCAGCTAGAATTAGTTGCAGCTCAGATTTGCTTATAGTACGGCTGTCAATAGGGTCACTTTCTACATTCAACAGCCATACAGAGAGCCACAAGTAACCAAGTGATGCGAAGAAGGCAAATGTTCCGGCGAGGCCTATATGCGACATGATGATCGGTGTTGCTAGGAAGCTTACGACGTTTCCAAGATGGAATCCTCCCATGGAAAGGCCAACAGCAGTGGCACGTTCATGTGTTGGGAACCACCTGTTTCATGTTCAAAAATGAAATTAGGAGCCTGAACTGAAGTTGCGTTTGGTTGCATCTATATATATGTAGTGAATGTTTCATTTTCTAGATTCTGTAAGTAGAATCGGTTACTGATATCTGTGAAAAAGAGCATTGGCTGAGATACCCGAAAGTTTATCTATGAGACAAAGAATACCTGTATGCACAGCTAAACTAATTCTTCTAGCACTCTATGTTTTAACTATAATGAATACTAGTGTGATTGATCTCAAAGAAGTAAAGTATTTTGGCTTATGCTGCTCCAAGTGTTGGTGGAGGTTACTACTTCTGTCTGTTCCTCTTCAGTAATCTGAGATTAATGTTGCTTGGAGCAGAGTACTCGAGTGTCCATGCTGAATAAATTTAATGGGTGATATGAGCTACTTACTTTGGTAAGAAAGTGCTCATTGTCGGAAATGCAACACCTTCTGCAATGCCAAAGAGCACACGTACAGCAAGCAACATACTGGCAGATTGAGAGGCGGCCCATGGAGTGAGGAAAGTGGCCAAGGACCAGAGTGCAGCAGCACCTGCCATCACCTTCTTCCCCCCGTATCGGTCTGCCAAAGCTCCTCCAACCATGGATGAGAAAACATACCCCCATAGAAATGATGACTGCAACAGTGTTGGGAAAATTTAACCTTGAGTTGATCAATTCGAACATCACCAACCATGTACGATATGACAGTAAGGGGGCAGGTGGCTGTGTTTGTTTTAGCCTAGCTGCTCATGGATATCAACAATTTGCTGCGTTTGTTCTCATCTAGTTACTCATGCTTAATGGTTGTTACAAATGCTCAAGTATTCGAATCTCCAATCACAATATACATGCTGCATTAGTTCATATATATCACATCATCATACACTTGCTGAATGACGTCTAGTCAGTGGTGTTGCAATGGTATTTTAGCCTTTACGGAGTAGCAACTGATGCAATCAATCTTTCTGGTCCCAGTAACCAAGTAAACAGTCAAGGGCGTTTACAGAGTAGTTCATATATCACATCATCCATCAGATTGGATATTCCAAGTGTCCAATTGTCAAATTTCAACATTGTATAAATCAGGAAACAGTAGCAGCTCAAGTTGCTGACTTATCCCCATATACTGCTTGCTAATTTTGGTTTCTGTCGCAAAATCGGCCCTTGAAATTTCCTATATAGAGGACCCTCCAAGAATCATACTAAATAGAAACATGTGTAGTACGAGCTCATGATGTTAACTTGGTGTCTTGGTGCCATCAGGCAGCCTGGCTTAAAAGAATGTAATGAAATCTGAAGTTGATACATCATGCATCGTTGACTTTTGGTAAGCAATGTGCTCAACAAATGGTTGGAACCTTTTTGTTGTTACCAAGTTCTTGCTTAAGGTCAGAGCAAAATGGCCTTCACTTCATTTTCTGCTAATGTTGAGGAGTAAATTAACATGGCAAGAAGTGGGCGGGCGTACCTGGACGATGCCGACGAAGGAGCTGGACCAGCCGTGCTGCGCGGCCAGCGGCACGACGGCGACGGACATGACGACCCGGTCGGCGTTGCAGAGCAGCATGACGGCCGCCACGAGGGCCACCACCTTGGCCCGCTCGGGCAGCGCCGGCACGCTGGGCACGGCGGCGGCCGCCGCGCCGTGGCGGACCCCCTCCAGGCTGGCGCTGCACTCGGCGACGACCTCCCGCCCGCCCCTCCGCCTCGCCCTCCCGCCATCGCCAACCAAGCGAGCAACGGCAACGCCCCTGCCGCTGATACTGGCGGCGCAGCCGAAACCTCTGCCGCAGCCATCCGCGCCTGAGCCCAATGAAGAAGAAGAAGAAGCGGATATTCGCAGGCTTGTCGGCTCCAAGCTGGCCGCCCCGACCCTGGCGGATCTGTACCTGGCCGGGCCCGCGGCCGGCTTGACGGACACGCAGGATCTCACCGACGCCATGATCCGCGCGAGGAGGGAACTGAAGCTGACCGAGCGTGCTCAGAGAGGCGCGGCGGAGATCAAGAAATGCTTGGTGCAGGCCATGGTAATTAAGGAGTACGAGGCAGACAGAAGGCAAGTGGTATATATGTGTATGATTGATCAACTGGGTTGGTTGGTGGTATAAATTTAGGACCTCAGGGAGGACGAAAGGTGGTAGGTCGCGGATCCTAAAAGATCTTACTCTTAAACCACTGGTATGCACGTTTATTTTCGTCCATTTATTTTGGCCTCACCTCTTACTACCCCTCAACTGGCTTATTTTTGCCTCATCTCTAAGGGCATGTACAATGGTAGCATATGGATACATATGCCTCATGACAAAAAATAATTTGAAGCATATGTATTGATTTTTTTCTCCCCAATGCAAGCTACTACTAGTGGTTCTCATCAAAGAATAGAAAGTGACTCTCACTACACATGCATCCCTCCTTTTCATTTCAACTTTTTCAACTTTATGCACTAGACCACACTTTTTGTCTCTAAGCACCCGCCTCCTGGAGAGGATCCCGCTTCCTCATCCGAACCTACTTTTTCTGTTATCCAAACCTACATGGCATGTGAGGCATCACCCTGGGGCTATGCATTGGCCATGCCCTAATCATCCCCTTCCGGACAACCACATTTCTTCCCTATATATGGTATGGTTTTAAGAAGTCCAGACTGTACAAATGATTGAATTTTAGGAAGCCAACTGGACGCCCGTTTGATGTCCGAACACGCTCGGACATATAAGGGCGAAATGAGTTTTGACAAGACGACTTTAATCATTTGTTTGGTTCATTTATATATGCATTATAGCCCGGGGTTTCGCTTTCACTCCTAAACTCCTCGCGTCGCTCCCGTGAGCGACCAAGGGGAAAACCCTAGCCGGCGGAGCAGAGTTCTCAGCCTTCATCCCCTCGCCGCCGTCGGGCAAAGCCTGGTTGGTGTTCGAGGCGCGGGGGGGAGGGGCTCTCTTTTCTCCATGTGTGGGGGATCAGCGCGGATGGTACGACGCTGGGCCAGGGCGCGGTGGCCGAAGCTCAAAGCTAGCTGGTCTTCGATTCTTGACCGGTCGTGGAGGTCGATTCGGCGGTGGCTCCTCTCTGAAATTTGGGTGGCGTCAGGCGGGCACCGCCAGATTCGGCCCATCGAGATACAGAGGAGCCCCGCGGTGCTTGGACCTGTTGTTCTTTGAGCTCTGAAACTTCGATCTGTTTCATGTCGGCCTCCTCGATCTGGGCACCGACGAGTTCCGGTCTTCCTCTAGGAGATCTCAGCTTTTGACGCATGGCGCCACTGGATATCTAGATCATAATTGATCCGGCTTAGCACGCCCTCATATTCGCCCAGAGAGGCTTCATGAGGGTGTGGCGCGAAGCTTCGCTGTCTTGCCGGTGCCATGGGACGTGTCTAAGTATAGATTTTCAAGGAATTGATAGTGGTGAAGAAAGTCATGGCTGCTGAGATCGAAGACTTGTAATGGCAGAGAGGAGTTTTGGTTGCGTTGAAGAATGGCGACACAAGTTTTATCCTGTGTGTCGAGTGTTGAGGATTTGCAGCGGCGGCCTTGGCGGGAGGGGGCGACAACACAGGTGGACAACATTTTGGGGGGTACTTCTCGAGTACCGAGTCGTGATCCTTTAGGGTGAAAGTCCAAAGTCTGGCCTTCTTTGGTTCTACCTTGCAATGGTCTTGCGAAGGCATTGTTTTTGAGATCTCGGACTCTTTCCAAGGTGTAAACTCAAGATCCTTTATCGGGCGACGGCAACGCTTATGCATTGTTTTCTTTTTGGAGACGTCGCTTTCGGAGAGCCTCTTATGAAACCCGGGTATTGTCTTTGATAGTGGTTAGAGTGTTGCTGTTGCGAGTGTTTCATCACTACGACGAGGTCTTTGTTTTTTATTTTTATTTGTTGACTGTGTGCATCCGATGTCTTTTTATATCTTGTTGACGTAGAGTTTGGATGTAATTGACATCTTCGCAATATTAATATATTTTTTAATCGAAAAAGTGCATTATAGCCCCTATGCATGATGTTCTAATTCCATTTTAGAGCGGGCGGGGTTGTCAGCGCTGATCGGCCTGGTGAACGGTCAAGGCAATTGCTGCTGGGTGGCGCCGTCGCGCGGCGGGTGCGGTGGGCACCACCTACCGTGTGCCGCGCCAAGTCGCCACCTGCCCGGCTGGCGTCCGAGCCAAAGCAGCAAGGCGAGGAGGAGGGCGAGGGGGGCTGGGGGCGGGAGAGTCAGGGAGCTGATGGCGACCGCTCCATGAGAATGGAAAACAAGACTGCTAACCAAGACCGGACTGCTGGTCCTGGTTGACATTTCAGATTCAGGGGTGGGGAGGGGTGGGGAGGTTCGGTTTTGCTTTGGGCACCAACCAAACGTCCAAACGCATGCTCTCTCGCTGCGGTCAATCAGCCAAAAACACGCCCGGCTAACGTAAGACATGTGATTCCACCATCTTTGGCTCTTTGCACACGGTTGGAACCGGAAAAGGTCAGGTGTAAACCCGCATCTGATTTCACCATCTTTCTTTTGGTCAGTAAGTATTCAAAGTTTTGAGTGGGTTTGACATAGCGCGGCATATTATGAGAATCAGTACTCGGTACTGAACCAAAGAGTAAACTAGAAGCAAAGGAAGACCCAATTGATTAATCAGCGGCTTGTAGCTAGGCGGGCGCGCGTCCTCGCCTCTCCTGAGCGAAAGCTGATGAGTTTGAGCAGTACACACGCGTGCGTACATACAGTACATATATTTGTTGAAGCACATGCCTTTTTTTTGCGGGGGAAAAAGAGTTTCATTACTCAAGGAGGCCTCTCAGCCTTAACCAAGTTTACAAGAAAGTCCGGCCCTCCTGCGAACCAGACTGCCGTGCGGGGGTACTACAACCATACACAGCCAACACATGACTAGCGTTGTTCTGTCAACGGCTACACTGCGCAAATACAACCTCTCTAGCCTCAAGGGCTGCTAGACTGCTAATCTCTTCAACAAGAGACCTATCTGTCGTGGGTGCTTTGAGCACCGCCACAACCTCCGCACTATCCATCTCAACAATGATAGGCATCGTCGTCCTGTGTAAGGCAAGGTCCAGGCCTTCTCTACACGCTGAGAGCTCTGCCTCCAGCGCACTCTCACATGTGCGAATTTCTCTGCATGCGCAATAGATGATATCCCCTCCATCATCTTGAAGGATCATGCCTCCTCCTACTGCTCCTGTGGCTGCAACAAAGCTTTCGTCTGTGTTAAGTTTGGCCCAGCCCGCACTAGGGGGGCGGGCAGCTCGGCCGCGCCGTCGCTATCCTGCAAGGCTGCACGCGCGGCCGGCCATCGCAAACCACCATCTTCCCCTTCTCCATATTGGCCTGTGGATGTTGCTGGATGCATAGTAGTGAAGTAATGTAGCCATGTAAGAATCAACGAGAGGCCTCGGCAGGAGGTGGCGGTTTGTCTTGGGTAATCTCATTGCGAACATGCCACACTCTCCACATGATCATGAGGACCACTAGCCTCGCGGTCTCATCCAGGGGTTCCAACAGGGCGAATAGCCACTCTGGCCCCGTGTCCCGGATGGTCTCCACCTTGGGTATGTTCCACCATCGCCATGACCTCCATAGCTCCCTTGCGGTGGGCACAGCGCAGCGCGTGGAATCCGTCCTCGCTCAACACCACATAGGGGGCAGACGTCAGTATCCTCGAGGTGTCGTGAAGCCTTGTTGGCCCAAGTAGCAAGTGAATTTGTGACAACCCTCCATGCAAACACACGTACCTTAGGGGAGCAGGGCACCCCCATATGATCTTCCAAATGGCGCGACGACCATCCGGTGCCCTGCTCATGGCGGTAGCCAATGGACGCTCGCGCTCGTCCATTGCCAAGCGGTACGCGGATCGGAAGGTGAAGATACCGTTCTTCTCCGGCGCCCAGGCGATGATATCGTCGGTGACGCGTGGTGAGGTCCGGATGCTAGTGATGACGGCGACATCCACCGGCAGGAAGTAGCGCTGTAGTAGACCTATGCGCCAATAGCCCTCATCGTCGAGGAGCTCGGCCACCCTTCGCCTGCGGCAAGTGCCCTGCTGAGTGATGGGCTGACGAGAGGGCTCTCGTGGCAACCATCGGTCCCGCCATATGCGAATGTCCTGACCATTCCAACACGCCATATGATGCCCTTTTTCAGGAGCTCGAGGCCATGTTGGATAGCCTGCCAGGTCGGGGAGGAGTTCCCTGAGAAGACCGTGTCCTCAAGGCGTCCATTATGGTAGTATCGGGCCTTTAACACCTGCGCACACAAACTGGTGGGTTTAGTAAGCAAACGCCAAGCCCGCCTCGCTAGGAGAGCCTGGTTAAAAAGGCGGAAATCTCTGAACCCCAGACCACCCTTGCTTTTCTGAGCCTGGATCTTTGGCCAAGCACATGCCTTTAAGTCAGTATAACAGCCCAAGTATAAGAGACCTTGTGTGACCTTAATACCTAATGGGGTTTTTTGATGGGCCAACAAATGTCGTCTTGCCCATTCAATTGTAATTGTTCAAGGTTTTCGTTTTAGAACATTGACCTGACCAGCCAATAAGGTTTGAAACAATGTAAAATTTTACTTCCTCATGTCCATTTCTAAAATATGGTTGGTGCTCATCAGCGCCGTCGTTGATGCCATCCCAGCCTACGCCATGGTGGTGCTCAAGCTCCCTCCATCTGTCATCGTGGCTCTCAACTCGTTGCGTCGCGCCTTCCTGTGGAACGCGGCCGAATGCGCGCCTGGCGCCCAATGCCTTGTGGCCTAGGTTGCGGTATGCTGGGACAAAAGTGAGGGCGGGCTTAGACGTGCGTGATCTCCGCGCCTAGAATGATTGTCTCCTTCTGAAGATGTTGTGCCAGCTGCATGCCCGCCCCCCTCGTCTCAAAGGACGTCTTGGGCGTGGTCCATACTCGACGGCAAGCTCCCGCTGGCGCCCCGAACGTGCCTGGCTGATGGTGACCATTGGGGGAGCCTCAGCGGCATGCTGCCGCTCTACAGAGGACTCTCACGGGTGCTGGTGGGGGACCACGTGTCAACCTCATTCTGGGATGACCACTGGCTCAGTTGTGGCCCCCTTCGATGCGCGTTACCTACCTTGGCCTCGCATGCATTGATGCCCGACCCGTCTGTCCTGCTCGCCTTGCTAAAGCTTGACTGAAAATTTGAACCGCTCATGTACAGATAAAAATATTGCATTGCACCAAAATGCAAATTGGAATATTAAATATACAAAACTATTCAAATTCTTTAATGGAAAATACATCTGAATATCCTTTTGTCAAAACTACTTCTATGGGATTATAAATTTATTAGTTTTGCTAGCAAATAAATGCACAGTTAGATAAGTGCAATGGATAAATATTTGAGTTTGACATCTTGACAATGTGCACAACAAGGGAACATCAAAATATAAAAATGAGCACAATGATGGAGCATGTATCACTACCTTTTAAGTTATAATTGTAAAGTGCAATTTACACTTTTCCACACAAAAGGTGCAATTTACACATTCCAAAGTCCAAACAAAGGACAATTCAAAATCTTTTAATCTTGCAATACCTCGTACATATCGAATACAAAATGGCTAACTTGGGGCCAGGGGCTCCTCAAAACCAAAATCTTAGTGGAATTGGATATTATGTGTTAGTCAAGACCGTATTATCGAAATGATATGTTTTACAAAATAAACTTATCCTTCCATTCTCAGTTATCTTTGTCGCACAAGGAATATTTTCCCATCGATACTCTAGGCCAGGTCGAGTTAGCTATCAATGTTTGATAAGTTTTATGTGATCAATTCTTACAACCAGAAATGTTGATTATACTTTGTGTAATTTATGTAGGTGTTGGTTCATTTGGTGCAACTACATAGAGATACCTATTCTGTTGCGACCGCACTCCGCAAGAAGACAATTCTCCAATGTCGTATTTTTTTACTAAATAAAATAGTTTCAGGCCTCCATCTGATGGACAAAAGCAATACTTTTGGCTCTACCAAGGACATTACTGAGACTCAGAATTATGCAAACTCTAGCCTGAACCCTGAGACCCTTAAGCATCAAAGTTTTCCTTTTCCATACACATCCCTATTAATTAGGGGAAAGGAAATTTTCAAAAGGCCGGCTAACAGGGGAAGGAAAGGCTCCCGAGTATTGTCAAGTAGAACTAATCCTTGGGTCATCTGAGAGTACTGTCAGGGTTTTCGTTCTAGATTAGTTCTAGACAAGTCACTGATACGTCTCCAACGTATCTATAATTTTCGATTGTTCCATGCTATTATATATTCTGTTTTGGATGTTTATGGGCTTTATTATACACTTCTATATTATTTTTGGGACTAACCTATTAACCCGAGCCAGTGCGGTTTCTGTTTTTCCCTTGTTTGATGTTTAGCAGAAAAGGAATATCAAACGGAGTCCAAACGGAATGAAACCTTCGGGAGAGTTATTTTTGGAACGGAAGCAATCCAGAAGACTTGGAGTGTATGTAAGGGAAGCAACGAGGAAGGCAGGAGGCGGGGCGCCCCACCCCCATGGGGCGCCTCCACCTCGTGGCCCCTCGTGGCTCCCGACCGACTTCTTTCGCCTATATATATCCATATACCCTAAAAACTTGGGCAGAATAGATCAGAGTTCCGCCGCCGCAAGCCTCTGTAGCCACCAAAAACCAATCGGGACCCTGTTCCGGCACCCTGCCGGAGGGGCGAACCCTCACCGATGGCCATCTTCATCACCCCGGCGCTCTCCATGACGAGGAGGGAGTAGTTCACCCTCGGGGCTAAGGGTATGTACCAGTAGCTATGTGTTTGATCTCTCTCTCTCTCTCTCTCTCTCTCTCTCTCTCTCTCTCGTGTTCTTGATTTGGCACGATCTTGATGTATCGCGAGCTTTGCTCTTATAGTTGGATCTTATGATGTTTCTCCCCCTCTACTCTCTTGTAATGGATTGAGTTTTCCCTTTGAAGTTATCTTATCAGATCGAGTCTTTAAGGATTTGAGAACGCTTGATGTATGTCTTGCCGTGCTTATCTGTGGTGACAATGGGATATCACGTGATCCACTTGATGTACGTTTTGGTGATCAACTTGCGGGTTCCGCCCATGAACCTATGCATAGGGGTTGGCACATGTTTTCGTCTTGACTCTTCGGTAGAAACTTTGGGGCACTCTTTGAAGTACTTTGTGCTGGTTTGAATAGATGAATCTGAGATTGTGTGATGCATATCGTATAATCATGCCCACGGATACTTGAGGTGACATTGGAGTATCTAGGTGTCATTAGGGTTTTGGTTGATTTGTGTCTTAAGGTGTTATTCTAGTACGAACTCTATGATAGATTGAACGGAAAGAATAGCTTCGTGTTATTTTACTACGGACTCTTAAATAGATCGATCATAAAGGATTGTTGGGGAACGTAGTAATTTAAAAAAAATTCCTACGCACACGCAAGATCATGGTGATGCATAGCAATGAGAGGGGAGAGTGTTGTCCACGTACCCTCGTAGACCGAAAGCGGAAGCGTTAGCACAACACGGTTTATGTAGTCATACGTCTTCACGATCCGACCGATCGAGTACCGAACGTACGATACCTCCGAGTTCAGCACATGTTCAGCCCGATGACGTCCCTCGAACTCCGATCCAGTCGAGTGTTGAGGGAGAGTTTCTTCAGCACGACGGCGTGGTGACGATGATGATGTTCTACCGACGAAGGGCTTCACCTAAGCACCGCTACAGTATTATCGAGGTGGACTATGGTGGAGGGGGGCACCGCACACGGCTAAAAGATCAAATCAATTGTTGTCTCTCTAGGGTTCCCCCGTATATAAAGAGCAAGGGGGGGAGGTGCGGCCGGCCAGGAGGAGGCACGCCAGGAGGAGTCCTACTCCCACCGGGAGTAGGACTCCCTCCCTTTTCCTTGTTGGATTAGGAGTGGAGAGGGAAGGAGAGAGAGGGGGAAAGGAAAGGGGGCGCCGCCTTCTTGTCAATTCGGACTTGGGGGGAGGCGGCTGCCCTTGGCCGCCTCTCCTCTTCCACCAATTGGGCCCATGAGGCCCAATAACCTCCGGGGAGTTCCGGTAACCCCCTGGTACTCCGGTATATATATCCGATAACCCCCGGAACCATTCCGGTGTCCGAATATAGTCGTCCAATATATCAATCTTCATGTCTCGACCATTTCGAGACTCCTCGTCATGTCGGTGATCACATCCGGACTCGAACAACCTTGGTACATCAAAGCATATAAACTCATAATATAACATCGCATCGGAACTTTAAGCGTGCGGACCCTACGGGTTCGAGAACTATGTAGACATGACCGAGGCACGTCTCCGGTCAATAACCAATAGCGGAACCTGGATGCTCATATTGGCTCCCACATATTCTACGAAGATCTTTATCGGTCAGACCGCATAACAACATACGTTGTTCCCTTTGTCATCGGTATGTTACTTGCCCGAGATTCGATCGTCGGTATCTCAATACCTAGTTCAATCTCGCACGCAAGTCTCTTTACTCGCTCACGTAATACATCATCCATAACTAACTCATTAGTTGCAATGCTTGCAAGTCTTAAGTGATGTGCATTACCGAGTGGGCCCTAGAGATACCTCTCCGACAATCGGAGTGACAAATCCTCATCTCGAAATATGCCAACCCAACAAGTACCTTCGGAGACACCTGTAGAGCATCTTTATAATCACCCAGTTACGTTGTGACGTTTGGTAGCACACAAAGTGTTCCTCCGGTAAACGGGAGTTGCATAATCTCATAGTCATAGGAACATGTATAAGTCATGAAGAAAGCAATAGCAGAATACTAAACGATCAAGTGCTAAGCTAACGGAATGGGTCAAGTCAATCACATCATTCTCCTAATGATGTGATCCCGTTAATCAAATGACAACTCATGTCTATGGCTAGGAAACATAACCATCTTTGATCAACGAGCTAGTCAAGTAGAGGCATACTAGTGTCTGTTTGTCTATGTATTCACACAAGTATTTTGTTTCCGGTTAATACAATTCTAGCATGAATAATAAACATTTATCATGAAACAAGGAAATAAATAATAACTTTATTATTGCCTCTAGGGCATATTTCTTTCAGTCTCCCACTTGCACTAGAGTCAATAATCTAGATCACATCGCCATGTGATTTAACATCAATAGTTCACATCACCATGTGATTAACACCCATTGTTCACATCGTCATGTGAGCAACACCCAAAGGGTTTACTAGAGTCAATAATCTAGTTCACATCGCTATGTGATTAACACCCAAAGAGTACTAAGGTGTGATCATGTTTTGCTTGTGAGAGAAGTTTAGTCAACGGGTCTGCCATATTCAGATCCGTATGTATTTTGCAAATTTCTATGTCTACAATGCTCTGCACGGAGCTAATTTAGCTAATTGCTCCCACTTTCAATATGTATCCAGATGAAGACTTAGAGTCATCTGGATCAGTGCCCAAACTTGTATCGACGTAACCCTTTTACAACGAACCTTTTGTCACCTCCATAATTGAGAAACATATCCTTATTCCACTAATTATAATTTTGACTGCTGTCCAGTGATCTATTCCTATATCACTTTGGTACCTCCCTGCTAAACTTATAGCAAGGCACACATCAGGTCTGGTACACAGCATTGCATACATGATAGAGCCTATGGCTGAAGCATAGGTAACATCTTTCATTTTCTCTCTATCTTCTGCAGTGGTCGGGCATTGAGTCTTACTCAACTTCACACCTTGTAACATAGGCAAGAAACCTTTCTTTGCTTGATCCATTTTGAACTTCTTCAAAACTTTGTCAAGGTATGTGCTTTGTGAAAGTCCAATTAAGCGTCTTGATCTATCTCTATAGATCTTGATGCCCAATATATAAGCAGCTTCACCGAGGTCCTTTATTGAAGAACTCTTATTCAAGTATCCCTTTATGCTATGCAGAAATTCTATATCATTTCCAATCAGTAATATGTCATCCACACATAATATCGAAATGCTCTGAGCTCCACTCACTTTCTTGTAAATCTGAGCTTCTCCAAAAGTGCATATAAAACCAAATGCTTTGATCACACTATCAAAGCGTTTATTCCAACTTCGAGAGGCTTGCACCAGTCCATAAATGGATCGCTGGAGCTTGCACACTTTGTTAGCTCCTTTTGGATCGACAAAACCTTCCGGTTGCATCATATACAACTCTTCTTCCAGAAATCCATTCAGGAATGCAGTTTTGACATCCATTTGCCAAATTACATAATCATAAAATGTGGCAATTGCTAACATGATTTGGACAGACTTAAGCATCGCTACGGGTGAGAAGTTCTCATCGTAGTCAACCCCTTGAACTTGTCGAAAACCTTTTGCAACAAGTCGAGCTTTATAGATAGTAACATTACCGTCAGCGTCAATCTTCTTCTTGAAGATCCATTTATTCTCAATGGCTTGCCGATCATCGGGCAAGTCAACCAAAGTCCACACTTTGTTCTCATACATGGATCCCATCTCAGATTTCATGGCCTCAAGCCATTTTGCGGAATTTGGGCTCACCATCGCTTCTTCATAGTTCGTAGGTTCGTCATGGTCTAGCAACATAACTTCCAGAACAGGATTACCATACCACTCTGGTGCGGATCTTACTGTGGTTGACCTACGAGGTTCAGTAACAACTTGATCTGAAGTTTCATGATCATCATCATTAACTTCCTCACTAATTGGTGTAGGTGTCACAGAGACCGGTTTCTGTGATAAACTACTTTCCAATAAGGGAGCAGGTACAGTTACCTCATCAAGTTCTACTTTCTTCCCACTCACTTCTTTCGAGAGAAACTCTTTCTCTAGAAAGATTTCAAATTTAGCAACAAAAGTCTTGCCTTCGGATCTATGATAGAAGGTATACCCAACAGCCTCTTTTGGGTATCCTAGACACATTTTTCCGATTTGGGTTCGAGCTTATCGGGTTGAAACTTTTTCACATAAGCATCGCAACCCAAAACTTCAAGAAACGACAACTTAGGTTTCTTGCCAAACCATAGTTCATACGGTGTCGTCTCGACAGATTAGACGGTGCCCTATTTAATGTGAATGCAGCCTAATGCATAACCCCAGAACGATAGCGGTAAATCGGCAAGAGACATCATAGATTGCACTATATCCAATAAAGTACGGTTATGACGTTCGGACACACCATTACACTGTGGTGTTCTAGGTGGCGTGAGTAGTGAAACTATTTCACATTGTTTTAACTGAAGGCTAAACTCGTAACTTCAAATATTTTTCCTCTGCGATCATATCGTAGAAACTTTTATTTTCTTGTTACGATGATTCTCCACTTCACTCTAAAATTCGTTGAACTTTTCAAATGTTTCAGACTTGTGTTTCATCAAGTAGATATACCCATATCTGCTCAAATCATCTGTGAAGGTCAGAAAATGACGATGCTTGCCGCAAGCCTTAACACTCATTGGACCTCATACATCAGTATGTATTATTTCCAATAAGTCAGTTGCTTGCTCCATTGTTCCGGAGAACGGAGTCTTAGTCATCTTGCCCATGAGGCATGGTTCGCAAGCATCAAGTTATTCATTATCAAGTGATTCCAAAAGTCCATCAGCATGGAGTTTCTTCATGCGCTTTACACCAATATGACCTAAATGGCAGTGCCACAAATAAGTTGCACTATCATTATTAACTTTGCATCTTTTGGCTTCAATATTATGAATATGTGTATCACTACGATCGAGATCCAACGAACCATTTTCATTGGGTGTGTAACCATATAAGGTTTTATTCATGTAAACAGAACAACAATTATTCTCTAACTTAAATGAATAACCGTATTGCAATAAACATGATCAAATCATATTCGTGGTCAACGCAAACACCAAATAACACTTATTTAGGTTCAACACTAATCTCGAAAGTATAGTGTCAGGACCGGATTTTTGGGATATTAATTTCCCAGAAAATGGCCCTTGTGCCCACCAGCCCCAGGATTACTGTTAGCTGGCGAGACACAAACTTGATACAAAACCTCCAAGCAAAATACATAATATGTAGTACAAGACCATTCTGGCCTGTGAGTATAACACAAGGTTTCTAGTGGTTGACGGCGGAAGCGGTTTGTGGTTCATCAGCGTCTGTGGAACTCCATTTCCCACAGGAACAGCTGACCTAGATAACTCCTATCTTCGCGAGACTGCTATCACCAGTGCGTGGGCTCCGGGGCTGTCAGCACAACGCTCCTCTCCATGCAAGAAATCTGGCCAAGACAATAGCCAGGGACAAGCCAGTGAGTACTTTTGAATGTACTCGCAAACATTATGAGCACATGTATAATATGCAAATGATAATCATGCTCTAAAATATTCTATGATCACAATGTCAGACACAAAATAAAATCCTTGATGCATGCACGCAGGTTATTTATGTACAACATGAATATGCAATAATGGAGTAGAAATAAAATGCACCGGTCGGGTGTCTGAAGCGACGCCTCGAAAGGATAATGATATAAAGCATGCCTCAGTCGGGCGTCTAAGCGACACCACATAAAGGGCTTATAAGTAAATTAAACGACAAGGCATGCCACAGTCGGGCGTCTGAGCGACACCACATAAAGGGCTTATAAGTAAATTAAATGACAAGCAGGCCACAGTCGGGCGTCTGAGCGACACCACATAAAGGGCTTATAAGTAATTTAAATGACAAACATGCCACAGTTGGGCGTCTGAGTGACACCACATAAAGGGCTTGTAATAGAAATAACAAGCATGCCACAGTCGGGCGTCTGTGCGACACCACATAAAGGGCTTATAAGGAAATAATCACAGTGAATATCCAGGAGGTAGAACCATCCCAGGGATACCCAACAATTCAAATAATGTAAATGGTTAGTCCACAATACTAATAATCATAACCATCATATGTCACAGGTCATAATCAATGTTCTGGCTTAGCAGTTTTTCCTCCGAAGACAAGACCGACACTTGACCCATCCCAGACTGTAGTCATTAACCAAGGACACGGCTATTCGAATAGATATAACCTCTGCAGAGGATGTACTTTTACCCACGAGTAACAGATTTCTTTAGTCCATCGGGACTAATTCCGTCTAGGGTCTTTTAATTGAAAACACACCTGACCGCGCACACCAGCCTGACTTACCGGTGTCTGGAATCACCCACGACACTCGTTAAGAAAAACTCTAAGTGGGGAGGCTACAACCTCGATCAGCATGGGATCACAGAACTTATAACGCGCGGAAACTAGGGGAGCTACCCCCTCGGCTACAACCAGAAACACCCATGCCCCCGGACCAGGTGGCATGCCTCACGGATCAGCGGTATCTTCCACCATGGCCTCTCTGTACGGTGTGTGCTAGGGAAGGGGTTGACAACTTACTGAACCGTACCCTACCTATGGCAGGGACAAGTGGTAGTACGAAACAAGTATGGGTGTTACTGGAACAAGACTCGATCTACGGTCGACTCGGGAGGTTTAAGTATTCCCTGCAAGATTAGCATAACAAATATATTTCAACCAACAGACAGAATAACCACCCGTCATACCTCATCATGCCGTACCGGACACAACCGTCTCGACGGAGGACTAGGGACCATGTCTACCCAAGACAGAGGCTTTCCCGGATTCCTTCCGGTATGCATGAAAGGCATACGATGGTGATTACTATCACAACGTATCCAATTCCAATAGCACGGAATCATCAATATGCACTTATGAGTGTGTTTATATCATCACATAAAATAACGAAAACTCCGAAACGAGGGGTGTTGTAGCCGTATCAAACAACACACGACAATATTATGCCAGGGTTTAGAATGCTTGCCTTCAAGATGTGGATAGGCAGGGTGCATTCCAAAACTTTTGAAAGTTGCCTTCCTCTTCAAAAATCCTATTTTTGAAAATATTCAAATTAACACAAACTTTTAAAACAGTACAAAAAGTTTTCCTAATTATTTTATAAATAAATCTTAAAATAAACTAGGTGAAATTTGAGAGAAGTAGGAAAAAGAATCTACTCAATTGGAGTTATATTTAAAAAGTTATAGCCAGTCAAATTTCTGTTTTTCTTAAATAAAACAGAAAAAGAAAAACGTTTCGAAATAAAAACACGTCGAAGACGTACTCTGGGTTTACGCCTTCACTTAATCTAGCGTGGACCGACTGGTGGTCACTGACAGTGGGTCCTTTGGGCCCACTAGTTAGGTTTGACCAGTCACCCCTCCCTCCTTTCTCCTCTGCCCGAGCGGAGGTGGGGCTCCGGCGATCAACGCCGTGACAGCTGACTCCCGCTGAGGTTCGAGGCGAGGATGGATCCGCTGGGTCAGGCGGTCCTCCGGTGGTCAAACGGCTGGCGGGGGTGAAGGGAGTCGCCGGCGACGAGCTTCGCGGCGGCCGGTGGCTTTGGGAGCATTGGGGGTTTGGGCTACGGTGGTTCTCGAGCGAGTTTGAGGGGCAGGGTGGCTCCGCAGGGTTCGGGGGAGTTGAATGGTGGCACCGGATGGGCGGGGGCGGCTCTGGTTGTGACGAGCGGGACCGGAACGTGGCGGCGGCCAAGCTGACCGGAGATGGGGAAGACGCCCTTCCCTCATCGATTGCGGGCTAGGGGAACTCTGGGAGGATGGCTTGAGGCTGCCTGGGGGTTTGGAAGAGCTCAGGGGTCACCATTTATAGCGTAGCTAGGACGGTTCCGCGGCCGTGGATAAGGACGCCGGCGAACCGCCGTCCTGTTGCAGCAGGGCGACGTGGAGGTGATTGGGGCTGGTCGACGCATTCCGACGAGCTCCCCACTGCTCAAGGGGGCGAGCTGGCGCGCGTGGGTGGCTCGGCGGCGCCGTCGCATGGCAGAAACCCTGCGTGGCGGCCGCTAGCTGCCACGGCCAACTGACGGAGGCTTTGTGGAGCTCGAGGCGGCTGGAGGTCTGGTGAGTGGATGAGGACAGGCGTGGCTCTGCGGTGAGCAAAGTCCGGGGCGACAGCGGCGACCGTGCGCACACGTGCAAAAGCAGCAGCGCTCTGGCGCGCCCGGCGACGACGCCGGTGCTCGACGAAATGCCAGCGCGTGTTAGAGAGCTCGGATGATGCTGGTAGTTAACATGCTTGGATTAGGGTTAGCTAGGAGCTTAGTGGACAAGTTAGTTAGGTCAGGGGATCAAGCTCACAATGCCAACTAAAATTCATGCCAAATTTGGCCATGCACACAAAGTGCTCGACAGAATGTCATGGGCATCTAGGCATCTCTTGGGGTGGCCAAAAACTCCAGATCATAGTCTCTTTAGATACTAAAGAAAGTGGTAAGGTTAGTTGGTCAAGACCAGAAACTTGTTAGTGCAAGTTTTTGAGAAAACCAAATCTGGACAGAAACTAAAGGCTATCATTTCAAGGGCCAAAAAAATACTCCAATGGGTCCACTCTCCTGGACTTAAGGGTTTTGTAGGGTGGTCTATAAGCAGGAAAAAGAGTCATGGGCAACAGAGCAAAATAAAATGTTTTTGCAGTAGAAAATGCCAAACTGGACTAGAGAGCAAAAGAGGATGTTTTGCTCAAATTTTCCAAAGAACACTCATAGGTTTTTGCATAAAGTTGAATAATATCTTCCTACTAACATCTCCTAATTTTTGTGGGAATTTTAAATAAATATTTAAATAGGTTGTAGTGCAATATTACCAACTGGACCAGTTTTGAAAATTTGGGGTAGAGCTCAAAATCTCCAATGAATAAAAGATATTTTTGCATCCAAGCGATTTAAAAACATCACATGACATCCCCAATCTTTGGTGAAAATCTTAAATGCATTTATCACATGGTTGTAGTGCAAATGAGACCCTAAAACTTATGAAAACCCATTTTTAAAGGAATAAAGCTCAGGGAAAATGTAACGCCCCCGATGCGGCTATATCTCCCACGTGTCGAGGCACGACTTAGAGGCATAACCGCATTGAAAGCAATGTCGCAAGTGAGGTAATCTTCACACAACCCATGTAATAATTAAGGAAAGAGATACATAGTTGGCTTACGATCGCCACTTCACAGTACATAAATAAACATCCATCATTGAGTACACTCAAGGTCCGACCACGGAACCAAAATAAAAGAAGATACCCCAAATGCTACAGATCCCGAATCGTCCCAAGCTGGGCACCACTCTGATCATCAGGAAAAGACACATAGTAACGACCACGTTCCTCGTCGAACTCCCACTTGAGCTCGGTTGAGTCACCTGCACCGGCCTCGTCGGAACCTGCAACTGTTTTGGAAGTATCATGAGTCACGGGGACTCAGCAATCTCACACTCGCGAGATCAAGACTATTTAAGCTTATAGGAAGGACAGAGTAGTAAAGTGGAGCTACAGACAGCGACTAGCATATATGGTGGCTACATCGCAAAAGAGAGCGAGAAGAGAAGCAAAGCACGGACGTGAATCTAGTAGCGATCAAGAAGTGATCTGAACTACTTACGTCGGACATAACTCCAACACCGTGTTCACTTCCGGACTCCGAGAAGAGACCATCACAGTTACACCTTGATTGATGTGTATTTTATTTGAGGTCAACTTGGGTTTTCTACAACCGGACATTACCAAATTCCCATCTGCCTCATAACCGTGGGCACGGCTTTGAAAGATATTACCTGCAGGGTGTCCCAACAGCCCATTATAAGCTCTCACGGTCAACGAAGGATATTCCTTCTACCGGAAGACCCGATCAATCTCGGAATCCGGACTACAAGACATTTCGACAGCAATAAAACAAGACCAGCAAAGCCACCCGATTGTGCCGACAAATCCCGATAGGAGCTGCACATATCTCGTTCTCGTGGCACATCCGGATGAGGCAGGCTCTGAGTAAAACCAAGCCTCAAGTTTCCCGTGGTGGCCCCTTGGTAGTTTCGGTTCGGGCCAGCACTCGAAGGAGCACCGTCCGGGGTTAAAATAAAGATGACCCTCGGGCTCGCGAAAACCGGGGAAAAGGCTTAGGTGGCAAAAGGTAAAACCAATGTTGGGCCTTCTGGGCGAGTCTTATTCAAAGCGAACTGTCAAGGGGTCCCATAAATCACCCAACCGTAAGGAGCATAAAATCCAGGAACATAACACGGTATGGCGGAAACTAGGGTGGCAAAGTGGAACAAAACACCAGGCATAAGGCCGAGCCTTCCACCCTTTACCAAATATATAGATGTATTAATTAGAGCAGATATATATATTGTGATATCCCCAACAAGTAAACATGTTCCAACAAGGAACAAACTTGACTTCACACGCAACTAGCAGCGCTATAAGAGGGCTGAGCAAAGCGGTAACATGGCCAATCAGCGGTTTGCTAGGAAAGGATGGTTAGGGCTGACATGGCAATATGGGTGGCATGATATAGCAAGTGGTAGGCATCGCAGCATAGGCATAGCAAAAGAGCGAGCAACTAGCATAGCAAAGATAGAAGTGATTTCGAGGGTATGGTCATCTTGCTCGCAATGTTCTCGAGTTGTCGAAAGCTTGATCCTCGTAAGCGTTCTCAACAGGTTCCTCGTTCACGTACTCGTCTCCGACTCTACCCAAAGCAACAACACAAACAAAGGAACCACAATAAATCACGGTGCAATGCACAATCAACATGATGCAAAACATGACATGATATGCATGATGTGATATGCAATGCTTATGTGCGCTCCGGAAGGTAAATGATGAACCAGGCATCAACTTGGCAAACCAAGCATGCCACTGGAAAGATGAGATGATTTCGGTTGAAATCGATATAAAGATCACCGGAAACGGATGCACGGTTTGCAAATGACAAGCAAAACAAGAATGGCACAAATCTGCCATTAACAGCATGATGCCACTTAGCAAGCAACAATTAATTAAGCTACTGCACCCAAACGTACCAAAAAAGCACATGGCAGTGATCTACACAAGATTCTCGACAAAAGATGAGCACTGAGCTACGGCTAGTTCACATCATAACAGGTTCAAACAAGCATGGCAAAAGTGCACAAAATATCAGGCTGGACATGGCAAAAACAGCATCAGGTTGCAATGTTCAGAGCAACAAAACTACATGCTACAGGAACTTAAAATAACAAAACATGGCATGGCATGAATCTACTCAAAGCATAGAACCAAAGTCCCTTACTGACCATAAGCCAAAAAGGATTAGAAAATATAGTAACACCCATGTCAATATTGAAAGTTTCGTTAACAGATTCAGCAACATGGCATGTCAAAAACTGATAACAAGTAGGCATGTTTACAAGCTCAATGCACTCACTACATAGCCTTATATGATAAACTAAGCATACATACATCAAGAATACATGGCATAGAAGACATACATGGCAAGAGCAATAACATAGCATACATGGATCAACCACAACAAGCTTGGCAAAATTGAATAACCTGTAAACAATCTGCCAGGAAACATTTGATAGCAAAAGTAGAGCTCGATTGACTCAAGCTATGGCACTCCATAATTGCAAACAAAGGCATGGATGGATAGAGCAAGACATGTTTTACAAAACATCCTTACTGAAGTATCTCAAAATATGCATAGATCTCTCGGTATCATCAAGTAAACATGGCATCAAAATATCAGCTAAACAGGGCTGAAAACAGCAACAGCAGGACACCTACTTTGCATGCTTGTGCTAGTCACCACATAAATCACAAAAATACATGGCATACACCCCTGGAAAGATGGCATGGCATTTTACAAAACACATGTAGGACTCAAATACATAGCATACATCAATCATGGCAAAAATAACAAAAGTGCAAGTTCTGTTAAGAAACAGAAACTAACATCACATAGCACTCTTCCAACAGCATTTCGGGCATCGAGATGAGCTCAAATGAAAATGATGCAATGGAATGAAATGATCTACTCTTCAAGGCGAACATTTTGATATATTGCGCAAAATAGATCTACAGATGCAAAGATACACTACGGAGAAAATGCAACAAAATAATAATAGATGCAAAATAACTTAGAGAAAAAAATAGGAGGGGGAAGAGAAGTCAACGGGCTCCTCGGACCCAATCGGATCGGCCGGGATCCGGTCGGCGACGGCGGGCGGTGTGTGGCTCGCCGGAGCCCGGCGAGGAGGAGGAAGGCGGCAGCCGGGCTCGCCGGCCGGGAGGAGGAGAGGTCGCCGGCGGGGGGGCCGTGGGCGGGCGGACGCGGTGGCGGCGCGGGCGGCCGGGCTCGCCGGAGGGAGGCGCGACGGCGTGGCGGCGAGGGGCCGGACCGCGACGGTCGGCGGGGAGCGGGGCATGGCAGCGGGCCGAAGCGGCGGCGGGCTTCGGGCTTGGCGGCGTCCGGGCCGGAGGGCCGGCGCGAGTCTTGTGGGGGGGGGGGCGGTTGACGTGGCAGCCCAGTTGGCGGGTGGTGGCGGCGGACTTGTCTGCTCGCCGGACGTGTCCGGGCGTATGAGGGCAGATTTTAGGGTTTGGGGTGGAATGATCCGGATTTTGGAAAGGGAGGTGCTTAAATAGGCATAGAGGGAGCTAGGAGAGTCCAAATGAGGTGTAGTTTTCGCCCACGATCGTGATCGAGCGACGGAGAGCATGGAAGTGACTTAGATGGGTTATTGGGCTGTTTTGAAAGGGTGTTGGGCTGCAACTTAAAAGAGGCCTTTGCGAGAGTGCGGTTAACCGTTGGAGTACCAAACGAGCTCCAAATGACCGAAACTTGACCGGTGGTCTCGGTTGGTATACCAAGGCCACTAGACAAACCTCGGTCCATTTCGAGAAGGTTTTGTACCCGCACACGGAAAAAGCGTAAAAGGACCGCGGGGAGATAGGAGTGCGGATTGCAAAAGCGGACAACGGGAAAAATGCTCGGAATCATGAGGCGAACACGTATGCAAATCGATGCACATGATGACATAATAAAATGCATGACATGGAAAAAATGCAAAAGGAGAAAGACCCAACCACGGAGGGAAATCATATCACAATGCGAAAATGGCAAGAGTTGGAGTTACAAATATGGAAAGTTACTTCCGGGTGTTACAACACTCCACCACTACAAGAGGATCTCGTCCGAGATCTAGGACTGAAAGAACTCCGGATACTCGAGCGGAGGTGATCCTCGCGCCTCGGTAGCTTCTCGGTCGGAATGGTGTGACCACTTCACTTTCAGGAATTTGATTGACTTGTTGCGAGTCTTGCGCTCGGTTTCTTCAAGAATAGCAGCGGGTGCTCATGATAGAGAGATCTTCTTGAAGGTCAATCTCTTGAAGTTGATAGTGCGTTCAGAGTCTTGAAGCACTTGCGAAGTTGTGACACGTGAAACACATCGCACGTTCAAAGTTGGATGGAAGCTCAAGTTGATAGGCGAGATCGCCTCTTTTGCCAATGATCTTGAAAGGACCCACGTATCTAGGGGCAAGCTTCCCTTTGATACCGGGCGGCGAGTGCCTTTCATTGGAGACGCGGAGGTAGACATGGTCTCCGATTTCAAAAGCCACATCACGGTGCTTATCATCATAATAGCTCTTCCGCGCGATTATGCGGCTTTGAATTCTCACGAATGACTTGGCACATTTCTTACATACGTGATCAAGTCATTGCCAAGAAGTTGGCGTTCACTGTCTCGAGACCAATTGAGAGAGTACGACACTTTACGCCATAGAGAATTTCGAATGGGGCCTTGCTCGAACTCGCTTGAAAGCTGTTGTTGTAGGAGAACTTCGGCATATGGAAGACAATCTTCCCACTTCATACCGAAAGAAATGACACAAGCCACGAGCATATCTTCAAGGATTTGATTTACTCGCTCAACTTGGCCACTAGTTTGAGGATGGAAAGCTGTCTTTGAAGCGAATGTTGGTGCCCATGGCCTTCGAAAAGAATCCCAAAACTTGGAGGTAAAGATGCTGCCACGGTGCGAAGAGATCACTTGTGGAATGCCGTGCAAGGAGACAATCGGAGGTGTATAGCTCGCCAACCGAGCTGCTGTGATGGATTCTTTGATAGGAAGAAAATGAGCCACTTTAGTAAGCTTGTCAATGACAACGAAGATAGCATCATTTCCACGCTTGGACTTTGGAAAGCCGATCACGAAGTCCATTTCAATATGATCAAACTTCCACTCTGGAATAGCAAGAGGTTGAAGGAGACCAGCTGGTCTTTGGTGTTACGCTTTCACTATTCTGCAGACATCACATTCATTCACGAATTGAGCAATTTCTCGCTTCATTCGAGTCCACCAATATATTGCTTGAGGTCATGGTACATCTTCGTACTTCCGGGATGAATGGATAGAAGCGAATTGTGAGCCTCGTTCATAATGACTTTTCTCAGATCACCCTTAGGAACCACAATCCGGTCCTCGAAGAAAAGAGTATCTTTGTCATCAATGTGGAAGCACTTATACTTGAAATGCCCTTATCGATACCACGTTTCACCTTTTTCACCATGGCATCCAGAAGTTGAGCCTCACGAATCTGATCTTCCAAAGTAGGAGAGACTATGAGGTTGGCAAGAAAGCCTTGAGGAACAACTTGAAGATTCAGCTTATGGAAAGCTTCACGAGATCCGTCTGAAAGGGCTTGAGGATTAGGCTGATTGCGAGACGCTTTCTGCTCAAAGCATCTGCAATGACATTGGCCTTGCCGGAGTATATTCAATACTTGGGTTATACTCTTGAATCATTTCGACCCATCGAGTCTGCACTGAGGTTGAGGTTGGGCTGAGTGAAGATGTACTTGAGACTCTTGTGATCGGTGAAAATGTCCACTTTCCTTCCCAACAAGAGATGTCTCCACGTTATCAATGCATGGACAAGCTGCCGCCAACTCAAGATCGTGAGTGGGGTAGTTCTTCTCGTTGGGCTTCAAGCGGCAAGAGGTATAAGCCACAACTCTCTTCTCTTGCATTAACACAGCACCGAGACCTTGAAGAGAAGCATCACAGAAAACTTCAAATGGCTTGGATTCATCGGGAGGAGTCAAGGCAGAGCTGTGACGAGTTTCTCTTTGAAAGTATTGAAAGCAACGTCACACTCGGGAGACCGGACATACTTCACATGCTTCGGAGAAGGTTGGAAAGAGGCTTTGCAATCTTGGAGAAGTTCTCAACGAATCTTGACAATAGCTTGCAAGACCAAGAAAACTGGAGCTGCTTGACATTCGAGGAGGTTCCCAATTCACAATTGCGGACACCTTCTCGGGATTAACAGCGATGCCCTTGGCAGAGATGATATGACCAAGATAAAGCACTTCATCAAGCCAAAATTCACATTTGGAGAACTTAGCATAGAATTGATACTCTCGAGCTTGTCTAGCACCAATCGCAAATGTTTGGCATGATCCTTCTTATTCTTGGGAAGACCAAAATATCATCAAGATAGACCAAGGCGAATTCATTGGTGTAGGGGTTGAAAATGAAGTTCATCATCCGAGAGAATGTTGGAGGAGCATTGACAAGGCGAAAGACATGACGGTATATTCATAAGAACCAAAGCTTGTTCGAATGCTGTCTTGGGAATATCTTGTTCACGAATGCGAATCGATGATAACCCATCTGAAGGTCAAGCTTGGAGAACACTATAGCACCTTTGAGTTGCTCGAAAAGCTCATTGATGTTGGGAAGTGGGTACTTGTTCTTGATTGTCTTCTTATTCAAAGGGCGGTAATCGGACGAAAGTCGGTCCGTGCCATCCTTCTTCGGACAAAAGAACACCACAACCCCAAGGAGATGAACTCGGTCCGATCAAACCAGACGCTCTTGTTCATCGAGCTGCTTCTTCAATTCCTTCAGCTCATCAGGTCCAAGCTTGTATGGGCGCTTGCAAGCGGGTTGATGCGGGCTCAAGATCGATAACGAACTCAAGCGGCGATGAGGAGGCATACCGGAAGCTCTTACGGAAAGACATCTTGGTACTCACAAGCATTTGGAATCGAGAGATAGCATTCAGTTCGCCCTTCTCATTGAGAGAAAACAACCGAATGGTTTCATCACGAAGCGGCATAGATGATCACATCATTAGAAGAGTGAGTCAATTGAATTTCCCGGCAGCACAATCAAGCTGAGCTTTGTCTTTGAGAAAGCCGATCCATTCGAGAATAAGATCAATATCCGAGTCACCAAGGACAATAGGTTTAGCCAGAAATCTATAATCACCCATCTTGATACCGACATTCGGAACCAACATGGTAGATCTCAAACGCTTCACGGAGAAATAACTTGCATAGCTTTAGGTAATGCCTCGTATCAAAATTGTGCTTGATGCAAAAGGATATGACATGAAAGAATGCGATGCACCAAGTATCAAATAAGACTTTTGCGGGAATATCATTAAGCGGAAGATTACCCATTATCACATCAGAAGATTCCTCCGCTTGAGCTGCATTCATCATATTCACCTTTGCAGACTTGGGATTATGCTTGACCATTGCATTGCTTGAAGATTTCACAGGAGGAGGAGGCGGAAGGCGCCTTTGGTTGAAGCACTTGTTCGCATAGTGACCTTTCTGCTGACATTTGTTGCAAGTCACTTCAGAGAGCGGACGGTTGTAAGGAGCACTTGACCTTGGAGCCTGAGAATTAGACTTGTTCTGATAGCTTGGGTTGGGTGGGTGGGAAGATCCACGACCACCTGAGTTCTTCTGTTGATAAGGCTGACGGAACGGAGGAGGAGGAAGGTAGAACTTCTGCTGCTTAGCTGCCACTTGAGAGGAAGAAGAAGACTGAACTGCGTCCCTGATTCTCTTCTTAGAAGCCTCACATTTGAGCTGGGCAGCTTCTTGCTTGAGTGCCATGTTGTAGAAATCATCATACTTATCGGCTCAAAAGCACAAGAGCTAATTGCAGATCTTCTCTTAGACCACCTCTGAATTGATAGATCATACTCTTCTCATCGTGTACGTCTTGCTTAGCAAAACGAGCGAGCTTCGAACTGGATATTGTATTGATAGACAGACATGTTGCCTGCTTGAGATTGCGGAACTCCTCACGCTTGCTCTCAACAACACTTTTGGAATGTGATGAGCTCTGAAATCACGGCGGAACTCATCCTGTAATGACACGACCTCCTCTGGAATCTTTGTATTCTGGTACCACTCAGCAGCTTGATCCTTGAGTTGAAGCGATGCAAACTTGACAAAGTCCTCAGGTCCGACATTGCTACAATCAAAATGCTTGCAGATGTCCACTAACCAATCGTCGGCGTCGTGGCCTCGACACGTAAACCGAAAGACTTCGCTGATTAGCGAGGAACCGGTCGAGAGTAGCAAAGTGTGGCTGATTGTTGCCTTGACCTTGATTTCCTTGATTGCCTTGCCCTGAGTGCGTTCTTGCAAGAGCTGCAAAATCATCGAGCATTGGCATTGGTGGCTGCCATGATAGCTTGCCGAGCCTCCGGAGGCGGAGGTGGGGGTGGAGGTGGAGGTTTGATTGATCCCCATCATTGCGATCCGGATTCAGAGCGTTGGCGGAGCCATCTGAAGAGGGTGACATCCGTTAGTCCTTTGATAGACAAATAGATAAGTAGAATCAGCGGATAGAAATTGCAACATATAGTCTTCACAATAAACATTGAACAAGAATGAGCGAATGAATTCAAAGTTAATCATCACACGTCCATTAAGGTGAGAAGCCACTTAGATAAAGATATGGAAACAACATCATCTTAGAAACAATTCGAATATCACAACTGAAAACAAAAGATTGGCTTCTAGAATGAGCGGAACAAACACATGATAGAGATTTACGCCCAAAGTGTTAGTGGTGGGGCCACACGGACACGACGTATAGCGGACGTCACGAATGACAAACAAGGCGTCCCGAATCAGCATAGCCAAGGATTCTTTAAGGCGTCTCGCGACCATTTGTAAATCAACCGTGAATGGGCGGACCACTAGACGTTGAACCCCAATCTCAAATCATACATCTGCCGGAAAGAAATCACGTAAGCTACTAGAATTCCCACCTATAAACTCCGAAACTTTTCGGTTATGCAATCTGGTGTTGGGGATACAGGGGACACAAAATATATCACCCAAACTAACAATACCTAGATCCATTGTATCCATCCGTCAACACATAACCAAGAAATCCTCGAAATCGTGTACCTCGACCTTGAAAAACATCCGTTATACAAGTCATGGCAATACTCCCTTTTCGCCCAAGATCTTGGGCTATCGGGGTTATCTCACCAACAACTGCACAAAAGAGATTTCGATGTCGGCAAAACTCAGGTATTCAGAAGCGCAGCGATAAAATTGTGGCGACAACACCTCGGAGCTCAACTCCCGGGACACCGCCACAACCCCTAAATGTCGGGAGGCACCAAGAACAATGTTCTCGTCACAAAACCATCGAACGATTCCAAGATACCCACGTGATCTTAAATTTTTTAGTGAAATTTGAGGAGAGAAGAGTCAAAACTCTCGTCGGGATACCTCACCAGAGCGACGAAGGGACTGGGGAGTAAAAAGAATCCTACTCTCCGATATATATAATCCTAAGACTCAAAACATTTTCCATTCTAGACTCAACAACGCATGACAAACAATCAAGTAGGGGCTCCTAAGTCGGGAAGGCTCGATTACCAACATAGCGCCCCGATGCGGCTATATCTCCCACGTGTCGAGGCACGACTTAGAGGCATAACCGCATGGAAAGCAATGTTGCAAGTGAGGTAATCTTCACACATCCCATGTAATAATTAAGGGAAAGAGATCCATAGTTGGCTTACAGTCGCCACTTCACACAATACATAAATAAACATCCATCATTGAGTACACTCAAGGTCCGACTACGGAACCAAAATAAAAGAAGATACCCCAAATGCTACGGATCCCGAATCGTCCCAACTGGGCACCACTACTGATCTCAGGAAAAGACACATAGTAACGACCACGTTCCTCGTCGAACTCCCACTTGAGCTCGGTTGAGTCACCTGCACTGGCCTCGTCGGAACCTGCAACTGTTTTGGAAGTATCTGTGAGTCACGGGGACTCAGCAATCTCACACCCGCGAGATCAAGACTATTTAAGCTTATAGGAAGGACAGAGTAGTAAAGTGGAGCTGCAGCAAGCGACTAGCATATATGGTGGCTACATCGCAAAAGAGAGCGAGAAGAGAAGCAAAGCACGGACGTGAATGTAGTAGCGATCAAGAAGTGATCTGAACTACTTCGTCGGACATAACTCCAACACCGTGTTCACTTCCGGACTCCGAGAAGAGACCATCACGGTTACACACTTGTTGATGTGTATTTTATTTGAGGTCAACCGGGTTTTCTACAACGGACATTACCAAATTCCCATCTGCCTCATAACATGGGCACGGCTTTGAAAGATATTACCTGCAGGGTGTCCCAACTTAGCCCATTATAAGCTCTCACGGTCAGCGAAGGATATTCCTTCTACGGAAAGACCCGATCAATCTCGGAATCCCGGACTACAAGACATTTCGACAGCAATAAAACAAGACCAGCAAAGCCACCCGATTGTGCCGACAAATCCCGATAGGAGCTGCACATATCTCGTTCTCAGGGCACATCCGGATGAGACAGGCTACGAGTAAAACCAAGCCTCGAGTTTCCCCATGGTGGCCCCGCAGGCGGCTCGGTTCGGGCCAGCACTCGAAGGAGCACTGGTCCGGGGGGGGGGGGTTAAAATAAAGATGACCCTCGGGCTCGCGAAAACCCGGGGGAAAAGGCTTAGGTGGCAAAAGGTAAAACCAATGTTGGGCCTTCTTTGGGCGAGTCTTATTCAAAGTGAACTGTCAAGGGGTCCCATAAATCACCCAACCGTGTAAGGAGCATAAAATCCAGGAACATAACACGGTATGGCGGAAACTAGGGTGGCAAGAGTGGAACAAAACACGGGCATAAGGCCGAGCCTTCCACCCTTTACCAAATATATAGATGTATTAATTAGAGCAGATATATATATTGTGATATCCCCAACAAGTAAACATGTTCCAACAAGGAACAACATCTCCATGTTCAACAAGGAACAAACTTGACTTCACTGCAACTAGCAACGCTATAAGAGGGCTGAGCAAAGCGGTAACATGGCCAATCAGCGGTTTGCTAGGAAAGGATGGTTAGGGCTGACATGGCAATATGGGTGGCATGATATAGCAAGTGGTAGGCATCGCAGCATAGGCATAGCAAAAGAGCGAGCAACTAGCATAGCAAAGATAGAAGTGATTTCGAGGGTATGGTCATCTTGCACGCAATGTTCTCGAGTTGTCGAAAGCTTGATCCTCGTAAGCGTTCTCAACAGGTTCCTCGTTCACGCACTCGTCTCCGACTCTACCCAAAGCAACAACATAAACAAAGGAACCACAATAAATCACGGTGCAATGCACAATCAACATGATGCAAAACATGACATGATATGCATGATCTGATATGCAATGCTTATGTGCGCTCCGGAAGGTAAATGATGAACCAGGCATCAACTTGGCAAACCAAGCATGCCACTGGAAAGATGAGATGATTTCGGTTGAAATCGATATAAAGATCACCGGAAACGGATGCACGGTTTGCAAATGACAAGCAAAACAAGAATGGCACAAATCTGCCATTAACAGCATGATGCCACTTAGCAAGCAACAATTAATTAAGCTAATGCACCCAAACGTACCAACAAAGCACATGGCAGTGATCTACACAATATGCTCGACAAAAGATGAGCACTGAGCTACGGCTAGTTCACATCATAACAGGTTCAAACAAGCATGGCAAAAGTGCACAAAATATCAGGCTGGACATGGCAAAAACAGCATCAGGTTGCAATGTTCAGAGCAACAAAACTACATGCTACAGGAACTTAAAATAACAAAACATGGCATGGCATGAATCTACTCAAATCATAGAACAAAAGTCCCTTACTGACCATAAGCCAAAAAGGATTAGAAAATATAGTAACACCCATGTCAATATTGAAAGTTTCGTTAACAGATTCAGCAACATGGGATGTCAAAAACTGATAACAAGTAGGCATGTTTACAAGCTCAATGCACTCACTACATAGCCTTATATGATAAACTAAGCATACATAAATCAAGAATACATGGCATAGAAGACATACATGGCAAGATCAATAACATAGCATACATGGATCAACCACAACAAGCTTGGCAAAATTGAATAACCTGTAAACAATCTGCCAGGAAACATTTGATAGCAAAAGTAGAGCTCGATTGACTCAAGCTATGGCACTCCATAATTGCAAACAAAGGCATGGATGGATATAGCAAGACATGTTTTACAAAACATCCTTACTGAAGTATCTCAAAATATGCATAGATCTCTCGGTATCATCAAGTAAACATGGCATCAAAATATCAGCTAAACAGGGCTGAAAACAGCAACAGCAGGACACCTACTTTGCATGCTTGTGCTAGTCACCACATAAATCACAAAAATACATGGCATACACCCCTGGAAAGATGGCATGGCATTTTACAAAACACATGTAGGACTCAAATACATAGGATGCATACATCAATCATGGCAAAAATAACAAAAGTGCAAGTTCTGTTAAGAAACAGAAACTAACATCACATAGCACTCTTCCAACAGCATTTCTGGCATCAAGATGAGCTCAAATGAAAATGATGCAATGGAATGGAATGATCTACTCTTCGAGACGAACATTTTGATATATTATACGCGCAAAATGGATCTACAGATGCAAAGATACACTACGGAGAAAATGCAACAAAATAATAATAGATGCAAAATAACTTGGAGAAAAAAATAGGAGGGGGAAGAGAAGTCAACGGGCTCCTCGGACCCGATCGGATCCGGCCGGGATCCGGTCGGCGACAAGGCGCGGCGGGTGTGTGAGCTCGCCGGAGCCCGGCGAGGAGGAGGAAGGCGGCGGGCTCGGGCGGCCGGAGGAGGAGAGGTCGCCGTGGGGTGGGCGGGCCGTGACGCGAGGTGGCGCCGGGCGGCGGCCGGGCTCGCCGGAGGGAGGCGCGACGGCGTGGCGGGCGAGGGGCCGGACCGCGACCGGTCGGCGGAGGAGCGGGGCAGCGGCGGCGGCCAGGGCGGCGGCGCGCCGGGCGGCGGGCGTCGGCCCGAGGGGCCGGCGCTGGCCCCATGAGTGTGGGAAGGCGGCGGGCGCCGGGCGGTTGACGTGGCAGCCCGGTTGGCAGCGGCGGCGGGCGGACGCGTCTGCTCGCCGGACGTGTCCGGGCGCGGAGGCAGATTTTAGGGTTTGGGGGTGGAATGATCCGGATTTTGGAAAGGGGAGGTGCTTAAATAGGCATAGAGGGAGCTAGGAGAGTCCAAATGAGGTGTAGTTTTCGCCCACACGATCGTGATCGAACGACGGAGAGCATGGAAGTGACTTAGATGGGTTATTAGGCTGTTTTGAAGGGGTGTTGGGCTGCAACTTAAAAGAGGCCTTTGCGAGAGTGCGGTTAACCGTTGGAGTACCAAACGAGCTCCAAATGACCCGAAACTTGACCGGTGGTCTACGGTTGGTATACCAAGGCCACTAGACAAACCTCGGTCCATTTCGAGAAGGTTTTGTACCCGCACACGGAAAAACGTAAAAGGGACCGCCGGGGGAGATAGGAGTGCCGGATTGCAAAACGGACAACGGAAAAAATGCTCGGAATCATGAGACGAACACGTATGCAAATGCGATGCACATGATGACATAATAAAATGCATGACATGGACAAAATGAAAAAAGGAGAAAGACCCAACCACGGAGGGAAATCATATCACAATGCCGAAAATGGCAAGAGTTGGAGTTACAAATATGGAAAGTTACTTCCGGGGTGTTACAGAAAACAATTATGCAAATAAATCCACTGATAAAAGAATTGTTTTATTGAGAGAGTATACAAGTCCAATAATATTTTTGGAAAGTTTTCACTTGGGGTAAAAACTCCACAATATTAAAGAAAAGAGGGGTTCTGAAATCAAAAGAAAATCCAGAAAGTAAAGATTTTAAACTCCTGGCAAAATTTTAATAAACAAAACATGGTTAAATTTTTGGGGTGTTACATATAGGGAGTGTGAGATGATGATCATATCAATCTTGGAACCACTTCCAATACACATTGTCATTTCATCCTTAACTAGTTTCTGTTCGTTATGCAACTCCCGTTTCGAGTTACTACTCTTTAGCAACTGAACCAGTATTAAGTACTGAGGGGTTGCTATAAACACTAGTAAAGTACACATCAATAACATGTATATCAAATATACTTTTGTTCACTTTGCCATCCTTCTTATCCGCCAATTGTTTGGGGTAGTACCGTTTCCAGTGACCAGTCCTTTTTGCAGTAGAAGCACTCGATCGTGCTTAGGTCCAAACTTGGGCTTCTTCACTTGAGCAGCAACTTGCTTGCCGTTCTTCTTGAAGTTCCCCTTCTTTCCCTTTGCCCTTTTCTTGAAACTAGTGATCTTGTTAACCATCAACACTAGATGCTCTTTTCTTGGTTTCTACCTTCGCCGATCTCAACATCGCGAAGAGCTCGGGAATTACTTTCGTCATCCCTGCATATTATAGTTCATCACGAAGTTCTACTAACTTGGTGATGGTGACTAGAGAATTCTGTCAATCACTATTTTATCTGGAAGGTTAACTCCCACTTGATTCAAGCGATTGTAGTACCCAGACAATCTGAGCATATGCTCACTGCTTGAGCTATTCTCTTCCATCTTTTAGCTATAGAACTTGTTGGAGACTTCATATCTCTCAACTCGGGTATTTGCTTGAAATATTAACTTCAACTCCTGGAACATCTCATATGGTCCATGACGTTCAAAACGTCTTTGAAGTCCCGATTCTAAGCCATTAAGCATGGTGCACTAAACTATCAAGTAGTCATCATATTGAGCTAGCCAAACATTCATAACCTCTGCATTTGCTCCTGCAATAGATGTGTCACCTAGCGGTGCATCAAGGACATAATTCTTCTGTGCAGCAATGAGGATAATCCTCAGATCACGGATACAACCCGCATCATTGCTACTAACATCTTTCAACATAGTTTTTCTCTAGGAACATATCAAAATAAAATAGGGGAGAAAAACGCGAGCTATTGATCTACAACATAGATATGCTAATACTACCAGGACTAAGTTCATGATAAATTTAAGTTCAATTAATCATATTACTTAAGAACTCCCACTTAGATAGACATCCCTCTAATCCTCTAAGTGATCACGTGATCCAAATCAACTAAACCATGTCCGATCATCACGTGAGATGGAGTAGTTTCAATGGTGAACATCACTATGTTGATCATATCTACTATATGATTCACGCTCGACCTTTCGGTCTTAGTGTTCCGAGGCTATATCTGTTATATGCTAGGCTCGTCAAGTTTAACCTGAGTATTCCGCGTGTGCAACTGTTTTGCACCCGTTGTATTTGAACGTAGAGCCTATCACACCCGATCTCACGTGCTGTCTCAGCACGAAGAACTTTCGCAACGGTGCATACTCAGGGAGAACACTTATACTTTGATAATTTAGTGAGAGATCATCTTATAATGCTACCGTCAATCAAAGCAAGATAAGATGCATAAAAGATAAACATCACATGCAATCAATATAAGTGATATGATATGGCCATCATCATCTTGTGCTTGTAATCTCCATCTTTGAAGCACAGCCATGATCATCATCGTCACCGGCGCGACACCTTGATCTCCATCATAGCATCGTTGTCGTCTCGCCAGTCTTATGCTTCTACGACTATCGCTACCACTTAGTGACAAAGTAAAGCATTACAGGGCGATTGCATTGCATACAATAAGGCGACAACCATATGGCTCCTGCCAGTTGCCGATAACTCGGTTACAAAACATGATCATCTCATACAATAAAATTTAGCATCATGCCTTGACCATATCACATCACAACATGCCCTGCAAAAACAAGTTAGACGTCCTCAACTTTGTTGTTGCAAATTTTACGTGGTTGCTACGGGCTTAGCAAGAATCGTTCTTACCTACGCATCAAAACCACAACGATAGTTTGTCAAGTTGATGCTGTTTTAACCTTCGCAAGGACCGGGCGTAGCCACACTCGGTTCAACTAAAGTTGGAGAAACTGACACCCGAAAGCCACCTGTGTGCAAAGCATGTCGGTAGAACCAGTCTCGCGTAAGCGTACGCGTAATGTCGGTCTGGGCCGCTTCATCCAACAATACCGCCGAACCAAAGTATGACATGCTGGTAAGCAAAATGACTTATATCGCCCACAACTCACTTGTGTTCTACTCGTGCATGCTCATATTGTTATATGCTAGGCTCGTCAATAACCAATAGCGGAACCTGGATGCTCATATTGGCTCCCACATATTCTACGAAGATCTTTATCGGTCAGACCGCATAAAAACATACGTTGTTCCCTTTGTCATCGATATGTTACTTGCCCGAGATTCGATCGTCGGTATCTCAATACCTAGTTCAATCTCGTTACCGGCAAGTCTCTTTACTCGTTCCGTAATACATCATCCCGCAACTAACTCATTAGTTGCAATGTTTTCAAGGCTTAAGTGATGTGCATTACCGAGTGGGCCCTAGAGATACCTCTCCGACAATCGGAGTGACAAATCCTAATCTCGAAATACGCCAACCCAACAAGTACCTTCGGAGACACTGTAGAGCACCTTTATAATCACCCGATTCGTTGTGACGTTTGGTAGCACACAAAGTGTTCCTCCGTAAGCAGGAGTTGCATAATCTCATAGTCATAGGAACATGTATAAGTCATGAAGAAAGCAATAGCAGAATACTAAACGATCAAGTGCTAAGCTAACGGAATGGGTCAAGTCAATCACATCATTCTCCTAATGATGTGATCCAGTTAATCAAATGACAACTCATGTCTATGGCTAGGAAACATAACCATCTTTGATCAACGAGCTAGTCAAGTAGAGGCATACTAGTGACACTCTGTTTGTGTATGTATTCACACAAGTATTATGTTTCCGGCTAATACAATTCTAGCATGAATAATAAACATTTATCATGAAATAAGGAAATAAATAATAACTTTATTATTGCCTCTAGGGCATATTTCCTTCAAGGATAACTTTGAGGTGGTTTCGTACCCTACCATAATCTCTTCGTTTGTTCTCCTCTATTACTGACTTTAGAGTGACTCTTTGTTGCATGTTGAGGGATTGTTATATGATCTGATTATGTTATTATTGTTGAGAGAACTTGCACTAGTGAAAGTATGAACCCTAGGCCTTGTTTCCTAGCATTGCACTACCGTTTACGCTCACTTTTATCATTAGTTACCTTGCTGTTTTTATATTTTCAGATTACAAAAACCTATATCTATCATCCATATTGCACTTGTATCACCATCTCTTCGCTGAATGTAACACCCCCAGTGTCATGCTACAGTAATCCCCTGTTAATGGTGCCATTTCATCATGTTACTGTTGCTAATCTTCACTTGATCCAAATCACACTTCAAATTCAAATCCAATCTAAAGTCAAAAATTCATATTTGTCAGACATGAAATCTAAAAAGTTCATCCTATGGCAAATAATCCCTAGATAATTGTCATGTTGAAGCCAACATTTTTGGAATTCCCAAATTGCCACTGGGAATTTATTATCTACTCCAACAGTATTAAGATGTCCTTTTCATTTTCTAAAAATGCTTGGACAACTCCTGATGGCCCCAAACTCTTTGTGGCAGTGACAAATACTAGAAAGAATTTAAGTGGCCAGTCCCACCTTTTTTCAAAGTATTTTGGTAGCCCAAAATATTCCCTAGATTCCTCTGATTTTTATCATAAAAGAGAAATCAAAAAAAAAGGAAAAAAGCCCCCCTCTCAACTGGGCCGATTGGCCACTGCCCCCCCCCCCTTGGGCCTCAGCCCACCTGGCCGACCCAGGCCGCCCAGCTCTCCCTCCCGCGTCGTCTTCCTTTGTGCAGGCGGCCGAGCGCCCGTGCCCATGATCGCCGCCCGACCAGCCCGCCCGCCACGCCTTGGCAACGCCGAGGATAAGGTCACCGCCCTGGACACCTCGATTCCCCCTCACCTACCACTCGCCCCTCCCAGATCCACTCCCTTCTCTTCACCTTTCGCTCCTCCCCTCTCTCTGACCCGAGCGCGCCCGCTGCCATCTTCCGTCGTCGCCGCGGCCACCGGAGCCGTCTCGTCCTCTGACCTGTCCACCAGCACCGTCGGCGTCTTCTCCCTCTTCACGGCCTCGCGTCCAGCCGGAGGCCACTTCATCGCCGGATCGAGCAGCGACCACCGTGGATCGCCGGAGCTCCTCCACTCCGTCCGTCGCCGACTCCGTTGACCCGCTGCGCTCCTAAGCACTCGAGGGCCTCCGTGTGCCGCGCCGTAAGCCTCCGCACCATCCTCCTTCCTCTGGTTCCTCCTTATGCACCGTAGACAGCTAGCGGTGGCTCCGTCACCAATACCGTTGCGGCCTCGTCGGCGAGCTTGTTGCGCTCACCCCGTCCATCTCCGAGCCAAGCCGTGGCCTCCGTCGAGTTCTTTGGAGGTCCGTAGAACTTCGCTAAGCGCCATTTGTTAGCTAGAACGCCTTTGTAGCGTGGTTTTCGGAGATGCCGTATTCGGCGCCGCCCATGGTCGTCGTTGAGCTCCACTCCGGCCACCCCCGCACTTGGGGTCACTCTAGATCGACGCGGGACGATCTCCCCGTTCGAACGCGCCCACCCGCGCCCCTTTTGGCCGCCGGACGGCGAATCCCGACGCACAGCCGCGCCCTCCGCCGGCACCACCGCTGAGCTGGCACACTGGGCCACCCACAGGTCCTTGCCGGTGGGGCCCTTAGCCCCTGTTGACGATTGACCTGGTCAATTGGCTGATGGCAGGCCCGACCAGCGACATGCGGACCCGCGCTTTTCTAACTAAAATGTTTTAATAATTAAAACTAATTAGTTTAGCTAATTAGTCTATGACAGGTGGGGTCCAGTAGCTAATTAACCTAGATTAGTTAGTTTAATACACTGTTAGACTAACAGAGGCTGACATGTGGGTCTCGCTGGACCCACAGGCCAGGTTTGACCTGGTAAGCCGCCCTGCTGACTGTTGACTTCTCTATGACATCATCATGATGTCATAATTCCTTTTCTGTTAATTTAAATAATTTCAGAATATGCTTTAATCTTTAAAAATTTATAGAAATTAATCCGTAGCTCGGATGAAAATGTTTTCTACATGAAAGTTGCTCAGAAAAATCCAATGAATCCGAATGCGTGGTTCATTCATCTGTCACATGCTGCTAGCATGCTGAACATGGCAATTTCCCCTCTCTTTCATCTGTCCGGATAATGCTTAACACTAGGAAAACCCCTCCGGATGTTTTCCCTCTCCGTCTGCAACGTGTAGTACCGCGTTAGATCACCCCTAACACCGCTTTTTACCATGTTATGGTCGATGATGCTATGTTTGCTTTATATTTACTGTTTCTTCCCCCTCTTCTCTTCGGTAGACCCCGAGACCGATGCCGCCCCTGTGATCGACTACGTCGACGACGACCCTCCTTCTTGTCTGAGCAACCAGGCAAGCCCCCCCCCCCTTTGATCATCCCGATATCGCCCATTCCATTCTCTCATGCTTGCATTAGATTTTACTACTGTTATTGTTTGCTCCTATTCTGTTGCATAGCCTGCTTTTGTATCTGCGGTTGTACCTTACCTGCTTATCCTAAACTGCTTAGTATAGGTTGGTTAGTGATCCATCAGTGATCCTCGCCTTGTCCCGACTGCCCCGCTGGATTATCAGAAGACCCGATCAACGGGATCGAAGACCAGGCCCCGACACCGCACATCACTTTACCCTTAGTTGCTCGACTCTACTGGGTTACTATCGAGTGCCGAGGGTGAGACCTCTACATCACTTCAGATGTTAATCTTGTAGTGTAGCTATTCGGTCGTGGTCATCGAGGGTGATTTCCTCTTTAACCACTTCTGATACAACTCTGTCATGCAACCCCTCAAGTGTGGACCTCGAGGGTGAATCCTCTTACGTTCACCTTGATGATTACATCGAGTGGAATTCACCGGGGGTGATTCCTCGGGCTTTCCCCTTGATGTTTAGACACACCGTTACTTTGATTACTATGACTTTACACTGAGCCATGTTACTAAAGACGGTCGACCACGAGGGTGCCAGCGAGCTTAATTGCAGTGATGTGGAGTCGGGTTGACACGAGGGTGCCGCGAGATAATTACGAGGCGCGGCGGGCATTCCTAGCCCTTGCCGCAAGTCCTCGAGAGACGAGGCAACGGGTCACATCTTTGTGAGTCTCTGCTTGTTACCGCGTTCCTAATCCACTACGATTTGGATATTTGATCCGAGGGGCCTCGGCTGATAGCACTAACCATCACGTGGGCATAGTATGGGCGTTCTGCGTCGTATACATCAGCGAAGCTTAATAGGCGTCGGCGAATGAGCGGCGCGGCGCCGGAGTTGGACTACGTGGCGCTGCCTTGTTGAAGGAGGTAGCTAGGTCGCTCACCGGCCGCCCTCGCAACATGCAGGAGTTCGGGAGATGGCCCATGACCCCGGGGCATAGGTTTAGTCCGCGGCTGGCCTCTCTATTAAGCCTAGGTCGGGTTGCGGCGTATTGTTTGGCGAGGCGGGCATGACCCAGGAAAGTGTGTCCGGCGGAGTTAAGCGGCGTGGTGGGTAAGTTGGTGCACCCTGCGCAGGAAGAAAACATCTATCGATAGCCTGTCCTCTGATGCGAACACTTGGAGTTGTATCCCGATCGATACAACTAGAACTGGATACTTGTGATGAGAATTTGGATGGTGATGAGAACTGGATTGTGATGATAACTGGATAGTATGGCTCTGGGATCTCTTTCTCGCAGGGAGTCGAGAAAGGATCTCTGGCCGAGGTTGATAACACTACTACTACTTTACTTTATGCTACTCTACTCCCTCCTGTTGCTGCAAGATGGTGGTTTCCAGAAGATGCTAGTCTTCGGTAGGACTAGGCCTTCTCTCTATTCTGGCATTTCTGCAGCCCAGTCCACATATACAACCTTCCTTTGATAATGTTGCATATGTAGTGTAGATTTGCTTGCGAGTACTTTGGATGAGTACTCACGGTTGCTTTGCTTCCCCTTTCCCCCTTTCTTCTTATTTCCGGTTGATGCAACCAGATGTCGGAGCCCAGGAGCCAAATGCCACCGCTGATGCTTACTACTACGTGGAGGCCATCGACGACCAGGAGTAGTTAGGAGGCTCCCAGGCAGGAGGCCTTGCCTTTTCGATCGATGTTGCTTTTGTTCTAGCCTTCTTAAGGCAAACTTGTCTAACTCATGTCAGTACTCAGATATTGTTGCTTCCACTGACTCTTGTGTTTTCGAGCTTATGTATTCGATCCCTCGAGGCCCCTGGCTTGTAACATAAAGCTTGTATTGTTTTATTTTGTGTCTAGAGTTGTGTTGTGATATCTTCCCGTGAGTCCTTGATCTTGATCGTACACATTTGCGTGTATGATTAGTGTATGATTGAATCGAGGCGTCACAAGTTGGTATCGAGCCATTGCTGTAGGTAGCCCTTTCCAACTCCTTGGCGAAGTTGAGTCTAGTCACTGAAAAACTTTTACTAACATTGGCTGTGTGGCTTACGGGCCCACGTCGCCATTGGGTGGTATTAGGATCTTTTATTCCTCGTCTATACTCTAGGACTCTGATCTGTCGTCTATTCAGGTTAAACATTTTACTAAGATTGACATTAGGATCTCGTACCCACTTTCTCCCGGAGAACCCCTTCAGTCCAGATGATCGCTTGCTGCTTCCTCCGATGTTTCCCCAAAACCCTTGTGCCCTTCGCTGTTGCAATTCCATATCACTGATAAATCCCTATGGACAGCTGCATACACTTGTCGTCCATACCTTCTTTTCCAATTGTTCTTGTTATTACAAGATACCTTGGAATACTTTGGAATTTCCGAGAATCCTTTGTGCCTGCTGCCTTTCAGCTTCTTTTCTGCCTGAATACCCCCCTACGAATAATTCCTCACACTTATCGAGGATTCTTTCATCCCCAGTTGTTCATATGTCTCACAAAAGTCTTTGAAATACTATTCGATCTTTCGATAATCCTCAATAGCCTGTTGTTCTTACAATTCTTACTTGCTTGCATTATGGATAATCCCATAAGTCTAGTAATCTTATTGGCATCCTTTGTCACTATCCTTTTGAGTCCGTTCATTCAATATGTTGCGGATGCTCGCAATCCTCAGTCGGATCATAGAATTCATCCTTCCGATTTGGACGTCATTTGACCAAGAGTTGATTCTCGACCAATCAAATTACCATCGATTGTACCTCTAAGTTTATTCAATTTATCCGTCCTTAATCGGAGTGTTTGCTTCTGATCCTTTGGTTTGGAAATCATAATTCCTTTGTATTTGGAATTATCAATATATTTCTATAATCCGATGCCTTTGCATTCTTTCTTCCTCTGATTGAGCACCGATACTCACCTTAGCTCCACCTTGGATCACCAGATCCTTTGTTGGATTTTCTTCGACAGTGTCCTTCATATTCTATCACCTTGTGAATTCTCCCCCGACACATAATGCCTTTGGTAAATTGTATCTTATGCTTTTGTCAATCATGCTCTGCTTCAAGCATGTATTAATTGGTCCTGAAGTTTGTGGTATTTGTTCCTAAGATGCCCCGATGGGTTGAACCAACGCCTTCCCTAATCTGTGTGCACCCAAAAGTTTTTCACGGGTCATACTTATCTGGTATTGCACCATTTAAAACTTTCAACAACTAATGCCATTTTTTGAAAAACGAGAAGTGAATGGAAGGTTATACATTGAAGAAGTGGGAGTCGACCTTGAACTTTGTGTTCATGCCCATGGACACGATGTAGATCTTATCATGGAAGCTTCTTGCGATATAATAATCCCCTTATTATAAGTTCATACGATATCTATGTTTGGTCCTTTGCAACCGTGGTTTTCACAATGATTGTTCCCCCTTTTAATTCCATTTCTCGGACAAGTTAAAGCACTTGTCTTCTGCAGATCAATGCATCTCCGCAACCTCTATTTTTATCTTCCTTTAAGTATTACCCTCTGGTACCTTGAGGATATCAAAGAACTGCGTTGCTTCCTATGAGTCTTCATCTGGTAGTGCTTCTCACCGATTTCAGATTCCCCCCGGGATCTGAGTTATTAATCACTCGAGGACACCGATAAGTGAGTCGGTTGAATCGATTCTGCACTCCGATTCTATAACTCAAGTAAATTTCATTACTTACGAGTTTAATAATCCTTCTAGTCATTCCTAGCCTGGCCGGCTATGTCATTATCGTGCTAAATTTTAACTGTGCTACCTGGTCCTTATTCCCGGAGCACAACTTTTCAATGATGAGCGAAGCTTACGTCGATCTTCCTAATTTTCTCAATTCACCTCGAACAACAAGCTTGATTTCGATCTTGTGTCGTATCCGTGGTTCCAATAGCCTTGCGCTTCATCCTTCCTGTTGCTTGATGTCGTCGCTCCTCGATGGAATCTTCATAGAGCCTCTCGACAAATGTGTCGTGATCAGCATCAACATTTTGACTTCTGTTGAGATGACAATTGAATTCATGGTGAGAAATACCATCCTTGACCTTTGATGATTTGAGTTATCATCGACAACCCCCTTGTCGTCTTTCTAACACATGTTTGATCATGTCTTGGATTATACCTTGGAATCCTTGCTATTCCTGCAATTGTTCCTTGAGTATTTCTTGTGATCTTCTACTCCAACCCCTACTTGGAACACCATGTTAATGCTACCTCGAAGCATTGCACGAGGTATTCGACTATCAACAAGAACATTGGAAGCACATTGTCGAATGTTTCTTGATCTATTATCCAAACACCGTTGTATGGGTAATATCATGATCCTTCCCTCGCCCCCTTTATCTAAATGCTTTTGAACTTGTTGTCATATCATGTATATCCTGCTATCGCTTCCCCTTGGGAAGGATATACTCCCAAATCTTGTGTGTAAACACATTTTCCTTTCCATTGGTCTGATTAATCTGATAATTTCTTTTTCCTTTCCATTAGGTTGTTTAACCTTCTTGTGATCTATATGATATAAGAAGAAATAATTCCCTGCTTATAGAATACCCCCGATGTACAGCCTTGTCAGTGAGACCCTGTTACTATTATTGATGACATTCCAGTAACCACCGATGGACGAGAACCTTACCGATTGGTCCGCCTCGTTCAACGAGCAGGAAAATGGTTCTCTTTGTCCCTCGCCCTTGGTACCAACGTTGTTGCCAACATAATTGACAGTCTGTCATCTGACCTGCCTTGCTATCTTGACCATTCAAAATGTTAGCGCCTTCGTACTTTTAACCCACATGGTGGGCCCATAACCCACAGTTCCACAGGATCGAAGCCTGACTCTCCTGTACAACCTTGATTCTGAAGAATCATTTACTCTTGGCTTTGTATGTTGTCACGAGCCACAGTCCGAGAGATGATCTATTCCCGATGCTCCGAACCCCATTCTCACACTCTGTTCAGGTATCAATCGTTTGTCCATTCGCTTGAAACTTCCTATTGTACCTTCATACTTTGCTCTCGATGTTTTATTAAGTTTCAACTCGAGAGATATTTCTTCCTCATTTCTTGAATTGTTCACCAGATAATTAACCCTATAAGGGTCAGTTCTCCCGAAGTTGCTCTTTACTTTCCCCACTTAAATCTCGGGACGAGATTTCTTGTAGTGGAGGAGATTTGTAACACCCCCAGTGTCATGCTACAGTAATCCCCTGTTAATGGTGCCATTTCATCATGTTACTGTTGCGAATCTTCACTTGATCCAAATCACACTTCAAATTCAAATCCAATCTAAAGTCAAAAATTCATATTTGTCAGACATGAAATCTAAAAAGTTCATCCTATGGCAAATAATCCCTAGATAATTGTCATGTTGAAGCCAACATTTTTGGAATTCCCAAATTGCCCCTGGGAATTTATTATCTAGTCCAACAGTATTAAGATGTCCTTTTCATTTTCTAAAAATGCATGGACAACTCCTGATGGCCACAAACTCTTTGTGGCAGTGACAAATACTAGAAAGAATTTAAGTGGCCAGTCCCACCTTTTTTCAAAGTATTTTGGTAGCCCAAAATATTCCCTAGATTCCTCTGATTTTTATCATAAAAGAGAAATCAAAAAAAAAAGAAGGAAAAAGCCCCCCTCTCAATCTGGGCGATTGGCCCGATTAGCACCCTTCCCTTGGGCCTCAGCCCACTGGCCGACCCATGCCGCCCAGCTCCCCTCCGCCGTCTTCCTTTGTCTTGGGCGACCGAGCGCCCGTGCCCTAAGTCGCCGCCCGACCAGCTCGCCGCCCCACGCTGCGGCAACGCCGAGGATAAGGTCACCTCCCCTGGACGCCTCGATTCCCCCCTCACCTACCACTACGCCCCCTCCCAGATCCACTCCCTTCTCTTCCTGCTCGCTCACTCCCCTCTCTCTGACCCGAGCATGCCTGCTGCCATCTTCCGTCGTCGCCGCGGCCACCGGAGTCGTCTCGTCCTCCTGACCTGTCCACCAGCACCGTTGACGTCTTCTCCCTCTTCACCGGCCTCGCGTCCGAGCTGGAGGCCACTTCATCGCCCGGATCGAGCCGGCGACCACCGTGGATCGCCGGAGCTCCTCCACTCCGTCCGTCGCCGACTCCGTCGACCCGCTGTGCTCCTAAGCACTCAAGGGCCTCCGTGTGCCGCGCCGTAAGCCTCCGCACCCTCCTCCTTCCTCTGGTTCCTCCTCATGCACCGTAGACGGCTTGAGGTGCCTCCGTCGCCATTACCGTTGCGGCCTCGTCGGCGAGCTTGTTGCGCTCACCCCGTCCATCTCCGAGCCAAGCCGTGGCCTCCGTCGAGTTGCTGGAGGTCCGTAGAACTCGCTAGCGCTGTTTGTTAGCTAGAACGCAGCCCGTAGCGTGGTTTTCGGAGATGCCCGTATTCCGGCGCCGCCCGCGGTCGTCGTTGAGCTCCACTCCGGCCACCCCCGCACTTGGGGTCACTCTAGATCGACGCGGGACGATCTCCCCGTTCGAACGCGCCCGCCCGCGCCCCTTTTGGCCGCCGGACGGCGAATCCCGACGATCGCGCCCTCGCGCCTGGATTTGGTCGCCGAGCTAGCTCCGGCACCACCGCTGAGCTGGCACACTGGGCCACCACAGGTCATCGCCGATGGGGCCCTGGCCCCTGTTGACGATTGACCTGGTCAATGTCTTGATCAAGGCAGGCCCCACCAGCGACACGCGGGCCCCGCCGCTTTATCTAACTAAAATGTTTTAATAATTAAAACTAATTAGTTTAGCTAATTAGTCTATGACAGGTGGGGTCCAGTAGCTAATTAACCTAGATTAGTTAGTTTAATACACTGTTAGACTAACAGAGGCTGACATGTGGGTCCCGCTGGACCCACAGGCCAGGTTTGACCTGGTCAGCCGCCCTGCTGACTGTTGACTTCTCTATGACGTCATGATGATGTCATAATTGCTTTTCTGTTAATTTAAATAATTTCAGAATATGCTTTAATCTTTAAAAATTCATAGAAATTAATCCGTAGCTCGGATGAAAATGTTTTCTACATGAAAGTTGCTCAGAAAAATCGAATGAATCCGAATGCGCGGTTCGTTCATCTGTCACATGCCGCTAGCATGTTGAACATGGAAATTTCCCCTCTCTTTCATCTGTCCGGATAATGCTTAACACTAGGAAAACCCCTCCGGATGTTTTCCCTCTCTGTCTGCAGCGTGTAGTACCGCGTTAGATCACCCCTAACACCGCTTTTTACCATGTTATGGTTGATGATGCTATGTTTACTTTAAATTAACTATTTCTTCCCCCTCTTCTCTCCGGTAGACCCCGAGACCGATGCCGCCCCTGTGATCGACTACGTCGACGACGGCCCTCCTTCTTGTCTAAGCAACCAGGCAAGCCTCCCCCCCCCTTTGATCATCCCGATATCGCCCATTCCATTCTCTCATGCTTGCATTAGATTTTGCTACTGTTATTGTTTGCTCCTATTCTGTTGCATAGCCTGCTTTTGTATCTGCGGTTGTACCTTACCTGCTTATCCTAAACTGCTTAGTATAGGTTGGTTAGTGATCCATCAGTGACCCCCGCCTTGTCCCGACTGCCCCGCTGGATTATCAGAAGACCCGATCAACAGGATCGAAGACCAGGCCCCGACACCGCACATCACTTTACCCTTAGTTGCTCGACTCTACTGGGTTACTATCGAGTGCAGAGGGTGAGACCTCTACATCACTTCAGATGTTAACCCTGTAGTGTAGCTATTAGGTCGTGGTCATCGAGGGTGATTTCCTCTTTAACCACTTCTGATACGACTCTGTCGTGCAACCCCTCAAGTGTGGACCTCGAGGGTGAATCCTCTTACGTTCACCTTGATGATTACATCGAGTGGAATTCACGGGGTGATTCCTCGGGCTTTCCCTTGATGTTTAGACACACCGTTACTTTGATTACTATGACTTTACACCGAGCCATGTTACTAAAGGCGGGTCGACCACGAGGGTGCCAGCGAGCTTAATTGCAGTGATGTGGAGTCGGGTTGACCTGGAGGGTGCCCGCGAGATAATTACGAGGCGTGGCCGGGCATTCCTAGCCCTTGCCACAAGTCCTTGAGACGGGGCAACGGGGTCACATCTTTCGTGAGTCTCTGCTTGTTACCGCGCGTTCCTAATCCACTATGATTTGGATATTTGATCCGAGGGGCCTCTGGCCTGATAGCACTAACCATCACGTGGGCATAGTATGGGCGTTCTGCGTCGTATACATCAGCCGAAGCTTAATAGATGTCACGAATGGCGGGCGCTACCGGGTTGGACTACGTAAGCGCCTGCCTTGTTGAAGGAGGTAGCTAGGTCTTCTCACCGGCCGCCCTCGCAACGTGTAGGAGTTCCCGGGGAGATGGCCCATGACCCCTGGGGGCATAGGTTTAGTCCGGCGTGCTGGCCTCTCTATTAAGCCTAGGTCGGGTTGCGGCGTATTGTTTGGCGAGGCGGGCATGACCCAGAAAGTGTGTCCGGCGGAGTTAAGCTAGCGTGGTGGGTAAGTTGGTGCACCCTGCAGGAAGAAAACATCTATTGATAGCCTGTCCCACGATAGCGGACACTTGGAGTTGTATCGATCGATACAACTAGAACTGGATACTTGTGATGAGAATTTGGATGGTGATGAGAACTGGATTGTGATGATAAATGGATAGTATGGCTCTGGGATCTCTTTCTCGCAGGGAGTCGAGAAAGGATCTCTAGCCGAGGTTGATAACACTACTACTACTTTACTTTATGCTACTCTACTCCCTCCTGTTGCTGCAAGATGGTGGTTTCCAGAAGATGCTAGTCTTCGGTAGGACTAGGCCTTTTCTCTATTCTGGCATTTCTGCAGCCTAGTCCACATATACAACCTTCCTTTGATAATGTTGCATACGTAGTGTAGATCCTTGCTTGCGAGTACTTTGGATGAGTACTCACGGTTGCTTTGCTTCCCTTTCCCCTTTCTTCTTCTTTCCGGTTGATGCAACCAGATGTGAGCCCAGAGCCGATGCCACCGCCGATGCTTACTACTACGTGGAGGCCATCGGCGACCAGGAGTAGTTAGGAGGCTCCCATGCAGGAGGCCTTGCCTTTTCGATCGATGTTGCTTTTGTGCTAGCCTTCTTAAGGCAAACTTGTCTAAGTCATGTCGGTACTCTGATATTGTTGCTTCCGCTGACTCTTGTGTTTTCGAGCTTATGTATTCGAGCCTCGAGGCCCCTGGCTTGTAACATAAAGCTTGTATTATTTTATTTTGTGTCTAGAGTTGTGTTGTGATATCTTCCCGTGAGTCCTTGATCTTGATCGTACACGTTTGCGTGTATGATTAGTGTACGATTGAATCGAGGGCGTCACACCGAACTAGTGCACCTATACAATTTACCATTGTATTGGGTGTGTTGGGGACACAAGAGACTCTTTGTTATTTGGTTGCAGGGTTGTTTGAGAGAGACCATCTTCATCCTACTCCTCCCACGGATTGATAAACCTTAGGTCATCCACTTGATGGAAATTTTCTACTGTCCTACAAACCTCTGCACTTGGAGGCCCAAAAACGTCTACAAGAAGAAGGTTGCGTAGTGGACATCAAGCTCTTTTCTGGCGTCGTTGCCGGGGAGGTGAGTGCTTGAAGGTATATATTTAGATCTTGCAGTCGAATCTTTTAGTTTCTTGTTTTACCACTAGTTTCGTTTATAAAAGAAAACTACAAAAAAATGGAATTGAGTTTGCCTCATAGCTTCATCTTTTTAATATCTTTCGTGAGTATGATGGGAAGGAAAATTGTGCCAAAGTGTTAGAAGAAGAATGCATTAAAATGTTTGGCACTAAATCTTTGAATGATGAGCATGATTGCAATGTTGTTAGTATGAATTCTTTGAATACCCATGATGCTAATGATATGCAAAGCCACAAGCTTGGGGATGCTATGTTTGATGAACATGATATTTTTAGTCCCCCAAGTGTTGATGAGAAAATATATTATGATGAAAGCATGCCTCCTATTTATGATGATTATATTGATAAAAGTTGATTTGGAGAGGTCATGACTTTATTTAGTGATGAATCCACTATTTCGGAAGAGGTTCCAATTGATTATGAGAATAAAGTTGCTATCGATGATGATTATTGTGATGACTTGTATGCTATTAAGAATAGTGATAACCATGAAACTTGTCATCATGATTTTAATTTTCAATTAGATTATGCTTCACATGATAGTTATTTTGTTGAGTTTGCTCCCACTACTATTGATGAGAATAAATTCGCTTATGTGGAGAGTAATAAATTTTCTATGCTTGTAGATCATGAAAAGAGTGCTTTAGGTGCTGGTTATATTTTTGAATTCATTCATGATGCTACTGAAAATTATTATGAGGGAGGAACATATGCTTGTAGGAATTGCAATAATATCAAGTTTCCTCTCTATGTGCTTAAAGTTTTGAAGTTATGCTTGTTTTGCCTTCCTATGCTAGTTGATTATTGTTCCGTAAGTTGTTTTCTCACAAAATCCCTATGATGCTCTCTTTATGTGCTAGTCATATTCTTCATGATGCTCTCTTTATGTTTCAATTTTTATCTTTTATGTGAGCATCATTGAAATCATCATGCCTAGCTAGGGGCGTTAAACGTTAGCGCTTGTTGGGAGGCAACCCAATTTTATTTTAGTTTCTTGCTTTTTAGTTATGTTTACGAATAAATAATCCATCTAGCTTCTATTTAGATGTGGTTTTGTGTTTTAATTAGTGTTTGTGCCAAGTTTAACCTATAGGATCTTCTTGGATGATAGTTATTTGATCTTGCTGAAAATTCCAGAAACTTTCTGTTCACGAAAATAATTGTTAAAAATCACCAGAACGTGATAAAATATTGATTCCAATTGCTGCTGATCAATAAGCAAATTGTATTGGTCTTCCTATTTTGGAAGAATTTTGTAGTTCCATAAGTTTGCGTTAGTTACAGATTACTACTGACTGTTCTGTTTTTGCCAGATTCTGTTTTTCGTGTGCTGTTTGCTTATTTTGATGAATCTATGGCTAGTAAAATAGTTTATAAACCATAGATAAGTTGGAATACAGTAGTTTTAACACCAATATAAATAAAGAATGAGTTCATTACAGTACCTTTAAGTGGTGTTTTGTTTTCTTTCGCTAACGGAGCTCACAAGATTTTCTGCTGAGTTTTGTGTTGTGAAGTTTTCAAGTTTTGGGTGAAAGATTTGATGGATTATGAAACAAGGAGTGGCAAGAGCCTAAGCTTGGGGATGCCCATGGCACCAAAAGATAATCTAAGGACACCTAAAAGCCAAAGCTTGGGGATGCCCCGGAAGGCATCCCCTCTTTCGTCTACTTCCATCGATAACTTTACTTGGAGCTATATTTTTATTCACCACATGATATGTGTTTTTCTTGGAGCGTCTTGTATTATTTGAGTATTTATTTGTTAGTTTGCCACAATCATCCTTTCTGTACACACCTTTTGAGAGAGACACACATGATTCGGAAATTGATAGAATACTCTATGTGCTTCACTTATATCTTTTGAGTTATATAGTTTTTGCTCTAGTGCTTAACTTATACCTTTTAGAGCACGGCGGTGGATTTGTTTTATAGAAACTATTATTCTCTCATGCTTCTATTAGATTATTTTGATAGTCCTACAAAACAGCATGGTAATTTGCTTTAATTATGATAGGCATTCAAGATTAGAAAAAAAAATTTATGAGTGTGTTGAATACTATGAGAAGTTTGATACTTGATAATTGTTTTGAGATATGAAGATAGTGATATTAGAGTCATGCTAGTTGAGGAGTTTTCAATTTGAGAAATACTTGTGTTAAAGTTTTTGATTCCCGTAGCATGTGTTGGAAATATGCCCTAGAGGCAATAATAAAATGGTTATTATTATATTTCCTTGTTCATGATAATTGTCTATTGTTCATGCTATAATTGTATTAACTGGAAACCGTAATACATGTGTGAATGCATAGACCACAACATGTCCCTAGTGAGCCTCTAGTTGACTAGCTCGTTGATCAATAGATGGTTATGGTTTCCTGACCATGGACATAGGATGTCATTGATAACAGGATCACATCATTAGGAGAATGATGTGATGGACAAGACCCAATCCTAAGTATAGCACAAGATCGTATAGTTCGTTTGCTAAGAGCTTTTCTAGTGTGAAGTATCATTTCCTTAGACCATGAGATTGTGAAACTCCCGGATACCGTAGGAATGCTTTGGGTGTACCAAACGTCACACCGTAACTGGGTGGCTATAAAGGTGCACTACAGGTATCTCCGAAAGTGTCATTGGGTTGTACGAATCGAGACTGGGATTTGACACTCCGTATGACGGAGAGGTATCTCTGGGCCCACTCGGTAATGCATCATCATAATGAGCTCAATTTGACTAAGTAGTTAGTCATGGGATCATGCATTATGGAACGAGTAAAGTGACTTGCCGGTAACTAGATTGAACGAGGTATTGGGATACCGACGATCGAATCTCGGGCAAGTAACGTACCGATTGACAAAGGGAATTGTATACGGGATTGATTGAATCCCCGACATCGTGGTTCATCTGATGAGATCATCGTGGAACATGTGGGAGCCAACATGGGTATCCAGATCCCGCTGTTGGTTATTGGCCGGAGAACGTCTCGGTCATGTCTGCATGGTTCCCGAGCCCGTAGGGTCTACACACTTAAGGTTCGATGATGCTAGGGTTATAAGGAAGGTATGTACACGGTTACCGAATGTTGTTCGGAGTCCCGGATGAGATCCCGGACGTCACGAGGAGTTCCGGAATGGTCCATAGGTGAAGATTGATATATAGGACGAAGGGTTTTGGAGTCCAGAAGTGTTCCGGAGGTACCGGGTGATGACCAGGATGACCGAAAGGTATTTCGGGAGCCCCGACAGGTGTTGGGGGGCTTCATGGGCCAAGGGAAGAGGGCAAACCAGCCCACTAAGGGGCTGTGCGCCCCCCTCACCTATTCCCACATGACCAGGGAGTTTGGGGCGCCCCATCTAGGGTTCCCACCTCCTGGCTTTGGGCCAAGTCACCCAAAGGGGAGATCCCATCTGCCGTGATCGCCGCCCCCCCTAGGGGAAACCCTAGGGCGCCTCCCCCTCCCCCTTGCCCCTATATATAGTGGAGGTTTTGGGGCTGCCCAACACATGAGTCTCTCTCTCCCAAGGCGCAGCCCTACCTCTCTCCCTCCTCGTCTCTCGTAGTGCTTGGCGAAGCCCTGCTGGATTACCGCGCTCCTCCACCACCACCATGTCGTCGTGCTGCTGCTGGACGGAGTCTTCCCCAACCTCTCCCTCTCTCCTTGCTGGATCAAGGCATGGGAGACGTCACCGGGCTGCACGTGTGTTGAACGCGGAGGCGCCGTTGTTCGGCGCTTAGATCGGAACCGACCGCGATCTGAATCGCCACGAGTACGACTACCTCATCCGTGTTCTTGCAACGCTTTCGCTTAGCTATCTACAAGGGTATGTAGATGCACTCCCCTTCCCCTTGTTGCTAGATTACTCCATAGATTGATCTTGGTGTGTAGAAAATTTTAAATTTTTGCTACGTTCCCCAACAGTGGCATCATGAGCTAGGTCTATGCGTAGTTTCTATGCACGAGTAGAACACAAGTTGTTGTGGGCATTGATTTTGTCAATTTACTTGCCGTTACTAGTCTTATCTTGATTCAGCGGCATCGTGGGATGAAGCTGCCCGGACCGACCTTACACGTACACTTACGTGAGACAGGTTCCACCGACTGACATGCACTAGTTGCATAAGGTGGCTAGCGGGTGTCTGTCTCTCCCACTTTAGTCGGATCGGATTCGATGAAAAGGGTCCTTATGAAGGGTAAATAGTAATTGGCATATCACGTTGTGGTTTTGGCGTAGGAAAGAAACGTTCTTGCTAGAAACCTATAACAGCCACGAAAAAACTTGCAACAACAATTAGAGGACGTATAACTTGTTTTTGCAGCATATGCCGTGTGATGTGACATGGCCAAAAGAATGTGATGAATGATATATGTGATGTATGAGATTGATCATGTTCTTGTAATAGGAATCACGACTTGCATGTCGATGAGTATGACAACCGGCAGGAGCCATAGGAGTTGTCTTAATTTATTTTATGACCTGCGTGTCATGAGTAACGCCATGTAATTACTTTACTTTATTGCTAAACCGTTAGCCATAGTGGTAGAAGTAATAGTTGGCGAGACAACTTCATGAAGACACGATGATGGAGATCATGATGATGGAAATCATGGTGTCATGCCGGTGACAATGATGATCGTGGCGCCCCGAAGATGGAGATCAAAAGGAGCAAAATGATATTGGCCATATCATGTCACTATTTGATTGCATGTGATGTTTATCATGTTTTACATCTTTTTTGCTTAGAACGACGGTAGCTTAAATAAGATGATCCCTCGCAATAATTTCAAGAAAGTGTTCCCCCTAACTATGCACCGTTGTGAAGGTTCGTTGTTTCGAAGCACCACGTGATGATCGGGTGTGATAGATTCTAACGTTCGAATACAACGGGTGTAAGCCAGATTTACACACGCAATACACTTAGGTTGACTTGACGAGCCTAGCATGTACAGACATGGCCTCGGAACACGGAAGACCGAAAGGTCGAACATGAGTTGTATAGAAGATACGATCAACATGAAGATGTTCACCGATGATGACTAGTCTGTCTCACGTGATGATCGGACACGACCTAGTTGACTCGGATCATGTATCACTTAGATGACTAGAGGGATGTCTATCTGAGTGGGAGTTCATTAAATAATTTGATTAGATGAACTTAATTATCATGAACATAGTCAAAAGGTCTTTGCAAATTATGTCATAGCTCATGCTTTGGTTCTACTGTTTTAGATATGTTCCTAGAGAAAATTTAGTTGAAAGTTGATAGTAGCAATTATGCGGACTGGTCCGTAAACTGAGGATTGTCCTCATTGCTGCGCAGAAGGATTATGTCCTTAATGCACCGCTCAGTGTGCTGAACCTTGAGTGTCGGTTGTGGATGTTGCAAACATCTGACATACACGTTTTGATGACTACATGATAGTTCAGTGTGTAATGCTAAATGGTTTAGAATTGAGGCACCAAAGACGTTTTTGAAACATCACATAACTTATGAGATGTTCCAAGGACTGAAATTAGGATTTCACGCTAGTGCCCGTGTCAAGAGGTATGAGACCTCTGACAAGTTTCTTAAGCCTGCAAACTAAGGAGAAAAGCTCAATCGTTGAGCATGTGCTCAGATTGTATGAGTACTACAATCGCTTGAATAGAGTGGGAGTTAATCTTCCAGATGAGATAGTGATGGTTCTCCAAAGTCACTGCCACCAAGCTACTAGAGCTTCGTGATGAACTATAACATATCAGGGATAGATATGATGACCCTTGAGCTATTCGCAACACCGCGAAAGTAGAAATCAAATAGGAGCATCAATTGTTGATGGTTAGTAAAACCACTAGTTTCAAGAAGGGCAAGGGCAAGAAAGGGATACTTGATGAAATGGCAAATCAGTTGCTGCTCTAGTGAAGAAACCCAAGGTTGAACCCAAACCCGAGACTAAGTGCTTCTGTAATAAGGGGAACGGTCACTGAAGCAGAACTACCCTAGATACTTGGTAGATGAGAAGGCTGGCAAGGTCGACAGAAGTATGTTGGATATACATTATATTAATGTGTACTTTACTAGTACTCCTAGTAGCACCAGGGTATTAGATACCGGTTCGGTTGCTAAGTGTTAGTAACTCGAAATAAAAGGCTACAGAATAAACAGAGACTAGCCAAAGGTGAGACGACGATATGTGTTGGAAGTGTTTCCAAGGTTGATGTGATCAAACATCGCACACTCCCTCTACCATCGGGATTGGTGTTAAACCTAAATAATTGTTATTTGGTGTTTGCGTTGAGCATAGACATGATTGGATTATGTTTATCGCAATACGGTTATTCATTTAAGGAGAATAATGGTTGCTCTGTTTATTTGAATAATACCTTCAATGGTCTTGCACCTAAAATGAATGGTTTATTGAATCTCGATCGTAGTGATACACATGTTCATGCCAAAAGATATAAGATAGTAATGATAGTACCACATACTTGTGGCACTGCAATTTGAGTCATATTGGTATAAAACGCATGAAGAAGCTCCATGTTGATGGATCTTTGGACTCGCTCGTTTTTGAAAGATTGAGACATGCGAACCATGCCTATTGGTATATATGCATGAAGAAACTCCATACAGATGGATAGTTTGGACTCACTTGATTTTGAATCACTTGAGCCATGCAAATCATACCACATGGGCAAGATGACTGAAAGGCCTTGTTTTCAGTAAGATGGAACAAGAAAGCAACTTGTTGGAAGTAATACATTTTGATGTGTGCAGTCCAATGAGTGCTAAGGCACACAGTGGATATCGTTATGTTCTTACTTCATAGATGATTTGAGTAGATGCCAAGTATATTTACTTGATGAAACACAAGTCTGAATTATTGAAAGGTTCAAGTAATTTCAGAGTCAAGTTGAAGATCATCGTGACAAGAGGATAAAATGTCTATGATATGATCATAGAGATGAATATCTAAGTTACGAGTTTGGCACACAATTAAGACATTGTGGAGATTATTTCACGACTAATACCGCCTGGAACACCATAGTGTGATCGTGTCCGAACATCATAGCTGCACCCTATTGGATGTGGTGCATACCATGATGTCTCTTATCAAATTACCACTATCGTCTATGGTTTAGGCATTAGAGACAACCGCATTCACTTTAAATAGGGCACCACGTAATTCCGTTGAGATGACACCGTATGAACTATGGTTTAGAGAAACCTAAGTTGTCGTTTCTTAAAAGTTTGGGGCTGCGAAACTTATGTGAAAAAGTTTCATACTGATAAGCTCGAACCCATAGCGGATTAATACATCTTCATAGGACACCCAAAGCAGTCGGGTATACCTCCTATTTCAGATCCGGCAGCAAAAGTGATTGTTTCTAGAAACGGGTCCTTTCTCGAGGAAAAGTTTCTCCCGAAAGAATTAAGTGGGAGGATGGTGGAGACTTGATGAGGTTATTGAACCGTCACTTCAACTAGTGTGTAGCAGGGCACAGGAAGTTTTTCATGTGGCGCCTACACCAATTGAAGTGAAAGCTGATGATATAGATCATGAAACTTCGGATCAAGTCACTACCAAAACTCGTAGGTTGACAAGGATACGTACTACTTCAGAGTGGTACATAATCCTGTCTTGGAGGTCATGTTGCTAGACAACAATGAACCTACGAGCTATGGAGAAGCGATGGTGGGCCCGGATTCCGACAAATGGCTAGAGGCCATAAAATCCGAGAGGATCCATGTGTGAAAACAAAGTATAGACTTTGGAAGAACTACTTGATGGTCGTAAGGCTGTTGGGTACAGATGGATTCTAAAAGGGAAGACAGACAATGATGGTATGTGTCACCATTAAGAAAGCTCGACTTGTCCCTAAGATGTTTCCGACAAGTTCAAGGAGTTGACTACGATGAGACTTTCTCACTCGTAGCGATACTAAGAGTCTGTTGGAATTATATTAGCAGTTACTGCATTATTTATGAAATCTTGCAGATAGGATGTCAAAACATTATTTCCTCGACAGTTTTCTTGAGGAAAGGTTGTATGTGATACAACCAGAAGGTTTTGTCAATCCTAAAAGATGCTAACAAGTATGCAAAGCTCCAGCAATCCTTCTAAGGACTGGAGTAAGCATCTCGGAGTTGGAATATACACTTTGATGAGATGATCAAAGATTTTGGGTTTATACAAAGTTTATGAGAAACTTGTATTTCCAAAGAAGTGAGTGGGAGCACTATAGAATTTCTGATGAGTATATGTTGTAAACATATTGTTGATCAGAAATGTGTAGAATTTATGGAAAACATATAGGGTTATTTGAAAAGTGTTTTTCAATGGAAAAACTTGATTAAGCTACTTGAACAATGAGCATCAAGATCTATAAGGATAGATCAAAAACGCTTAATAGTACTTTCAAATGAATACATACCATGACAAGATTTTGAAGGAGTTCAAAATAGATCAGCAAAGAACGAGTTCTTGGCTGTGTTATAAGGTATGAGTGTTGAGTAAGACTCAAGACCTGACCACGGCAGAAGAGAGAGAAAGGATGAAGGTCGTCCCCTATGCTTTAGGCGTAGGCTCTACGGTATGCTATCGAGTACCACTTTGAAGTGTGCCTTGCCATGAGTCGGTATAGGGTACAACAGTGATCCAGAATGGATCACATGACATCGGTCAAACTTAACCTTAGTAACTAGTGGACTAAGGAATTTTCTCGATTAAGGAGGTGGTAAAAGAGTTCATCGTAAAGGGTTACGTCGATGCAAACTTTGACACTAATCCGGATCACTCTGAGTAGTAAACCGGATTCGTATAGTAGAGCAGTTATTTCGAATAGCTCCAAGTAGCGCGTGGTAGTTGCATCTACAAGATGACATAGAGATTTGTAAAGCACACACGGATCTGAAAGGTTCATACTCGGTGACTAATATCCTCTCTCACAAGCGAGGTATGATCAAACCCCATGGGTGTTGGATTCATTACAATCACATAGTGATGTGAACTAGATTATTGACTCTAGTGCAAGTGGGAGACTGTTGGAAATATGCCCTAGAGGCAATAATAAAATGGTTATTATTATATTTCCTTGTTCATGATAATTATCTATTGTTCATGCTATAATTGTATTAACTGGAAAACGTAATACATGTGTGTATACATAGACCACAACATGTCCCTAGTGAGCCTCTAGTTGACTAGCTCGTTGATCAATAGATGGTTATGGTTTCCTGACCACGGACATAGGATGTCATTGATAACGGGATCACATCATTAGGAGAATGATGTGATGGACAAGACCCAATCCTAAGCATAGCACAAGATCGTATAGTTCGTTTGCTAAGAGCTTTTCTAATGTCAAGTATCATTTCCTTAGACCATGAGATTGTGCAACTCCCGGATACCGTAGGAATGCTTTGGGTGTACCAAATGTCACAACGAATCGGGTGGCTATAAAGGTGCACTACAGGTATCTCCGAAAGTGTCTGTTGGGTTGGCATGAATCGAGACTGGGATTTGTCACTCCGTATGACGGAGAGGTATCTCTGGGCCCACTCGGTAATGCATCATCATAATGAGCTCAATGTGACTAAGTAGTTAGTCACGGATCATGCATTATGGAACGAGTAAAGTGACTCGCCGGCAACAAGATTGAACGAGGTATTGGGATACCGACGATCGAATCTCGGGCAAGTAACGTACCGATTGACAAAGGGAATTGTATACGGGATTGATTGAATCCCCGACATCGTGGTTCATCTAATGAGATCATCGTGGAACATGTGGGAGCCAACATGGGTATCCATATCCCGCTGTTGGTTATTGGCCGGAGAACGTCTCGGTCATGTGTGCATGGTTCCCGAGCCTGTAGGGTCTACACACTTAAGATTCGATGACGCTAGGGTTATAGGGAAGGTATGTACGCGGTTACCGAATGTTGTTTGGAGTCCCGGATGAGATCCTGGACGTCACGAGGAGTTCCGGAATGGTCGGGAGGTGAAGATTGATATATTGGACGAAGGGTTTTGGAGTCCGGAAGTGTTCCGGAGGTACCGGGTGATGACCAGCATGACCGAAAGGTATTTCGGGAGCCCCGGCAAGTGTTGGGGGGCTTCATGGGCCAAGGGAAGAGGGCAAACCAGCCCACTAAGGGGCTGTGCGCCCCCCTCACCTATTCCCACGTGACCAGGGGGTTTGGGGTGCCCCATCTAGGGTTCCCACCTCCTGGCTTGGGGGCCAAGTCACCCAAAGGGGAGATCCCATCTCCCCTGGCCGCCGCCCCCCCTAGGGGAAACCCTAGGGCATCTCCCCCTCCCCCTTGCCCCTATATATAGTGGAGGTTTTGGGGCTGCCCAACACATGAGTCTCTCTCTCCCAAGGCGCAGCCCTACCTCTCTCCTTCCTCGTCTCTCGTAGTGCTTGGCGAAGCCCTGCTGGAGTACCGCGCTCCTCCACCACCACCACGTCGTCGTGCTGCTGCTGGACGGAGTCTTAACCAACCTCTCCCTCTCTCCTTGCTGGATCAAGGCATGGGAGACGTCACCGGGCTACACGTGTGTTGAACGCGGAGGCGCCGTTGTTCGGCGCTTAGATCTGAATCGACCGCGATCTGAATCGCCACGAGTACGACTACCTCATCCGCGTTCTTGCAACGCTTCCGCTTAGCGATCTACAAAGGTATGTAGATGCACTCCCCTTCCCCTTGTTACTAGATTACTCCATAGATTGATCTTGGTGATGCGTAGAAAATTTTGAATTTCTGCTACGTTCCCCAACAGTGGCATCATGAGCTAGGTCTATGCGTAGTTTCTATGCACGAGTAGAACACAAGTTGTTGTGGGCGTTGATTTTGTCAATTTACTTGCCGTTACTAGTCTTATCTTGATTCAGCGGCATCGTGGGATGAAGCGGCCCGGACCGACCTTACACGTACACTTACGTGAGACAGGTTCCACCGACTGACATGCACTAGTTGCATAAGGTGGCTAGCGGGTGTCTGTCTCTCCCACTTTAGTCGGATCGGATTCGATGAAAAGGGTCCTTATGAAGGGTAAATAGTAATTGGCATATCACGTTGTGGTTTTGGCGTAGGAAAGAAATGTTCTTGCTAGAAACCTATAACAGCCACGAAAAAACTTGCAACAACAATTAGAGGACGTCTAACTTGTTTTTGCAGCATATGACGTGTGATGTGATATGGCCAAAAGAATGTGATGAATGATATATGTGATATATGAGATTGATCATGTTCTTGTAATAGGAATCACGACTTGCATGTCGATGAGTATGACAACCGGCAGGAGCCATATGAGTTGTCTTAATTTATTTTATGACCTGCGTGTCATGAGTAACGCCATGTAATTACTTTACTTTATTGCTAAACCGTTAGCCATAGTGGTAGAAGTAATAGTTGGCGAGAGAACTTCATGAAGACACGATGATGGAGATCATGATGATGGAAATCATGGTGTCATGCCGGTGACAATGATGATCATGGCGCCCCGAAGATGGAGATCAAAAGGAGCAAAATGATATTGGCCATATCATGTCACTATTTGATTGTATGTGATGTTTATCATGTTTCACTACTGGAAACAGGGAATTTGCCATCAGCCAGCTCTTTGCCATCTGCCAGCTGATGGCAAAGAGCGTCTTTGCCATCTGCTTATAAAAAACAGATGACAAAGAACTGACAGACGGCAAAGAACATGGTTGCCATCAGCCAATTCTTTGCCATCTGCTAGTGGATGACAAATAATCTTTGCCATCTGCGGCAGATGGCAAAGAGGTTAACAAATCTGTGGCCGCCAAGAGTGTAACGGCGTACCAGCCCCACCTCTTTGCCATCTGCCAGCAGACGGCAAAGATTCTTTGCCATCTGCTGGCAGATGGCAAAGAGATGGGATTATTTTTTTCCAGGTAAAAAAAACTGTGGGGTTATCCCCTCCCTCTCTCCCCACCCATCCAGGTAAAAAAAACTTCGCATCTCATCCACACACTGAACAGCCCCCTTAGATGGCGCTCTAGGCTCGCCCGCCGCCACCCTGTCGCCGGCCCCGTCACCGTCGCTCCCCCGCCCCGTCGCCGGCCCTCCCCGCCACCTGCCGCCGGCCCGTCGCTCCTCCTGCAGGCGGCGCGCGCCGCCACCATGTCCAAGTCGGGAGCCCTAGATCTCGCGTCGGGCCTTGGCGGGAAGATCGACAAGGAACAAGTCAAATACGCGGTCGACGAGTACGTCTCTCTCTCCCTCCCTTGCAGTTGGCTTGATCCATTCCGGAGCAAGGAGGTGACATGGCGTCATCCGCAGTGGGGCGGCGATGGGTTGGATGCAGGGAAGAGCTGGGCGGGCATGGCGTCATGCACGGCATGGTGGGCGCCTGGGCGGTGCTGCGTACGCTGCAAAGTGGCGGCTCCATGTCGCTGGGAACGGCGTGGAACAGGGCCGGCTGGCTTGCCGTGTATAGGAGCCGTGGCTAGAGCTCGGGCCAACGAAACAATCACCGGCCACTTTGACTAGTACAAGCCCCATGGCCACGGGCAGCAGCGCGCACGCTCAGAGATAGGATTAAGGGTACTTTGGCATGGTAGAAAAAATTGACAGCTCCATCCACCGTTGACTAACAGAATATGTTTGACAATAGAAGGTAGTGCTATCTTGGTATGAAAAACCTGAACTTGAGTGCTATTTTGGCACTTCGGTTTTTCATAGTGGTATTTTGGCACTTGGGGTTTCCACCAGTGGTATTGTGGCTATTCTCTCCTGAGAAAAAGATAGTTCCAGATTTCACAAAAGTCCATTTTACAAATATCTTCGTAACTGAACTGACCATAATCATTAGGTGTATAGAGGATTTTATGGTTTCTATTTTATAAATAATGAATGTAACAACACTAGCGATATTTCAATTTTGTCGAGTAAATCACGTAAGATAGAAGTGTACCTATTTGTATCACATATTGGAGTGTAGTGCTGTCACTACCAAGTATCAAATGCAGCTTAGGTTCAGATAAGCTTTTCCCAAAATTAAAATACTACAAAGGGATCACTCCTTGGCATTTATTTTGTATTTTTTATTTATAACACATCTCATGCCTTGCAGGATCGACTTCCTTCTCAATAGTGAAATTGCTTCTGTTGTTCAAGTGAGAGAAACATGCAGGTATCTTAATGATCCACTAAATTATTTTCGGTAAAAGTTTGCTTCACATCCATTGTGTAATATGAAGAGAAATCATGGTTCTTTTCCTTTCGTCGTGCACAAAATTGTTTCCCGTCCATTACTTAATTTGTAGATGAATAATAGGGTACTTATTATTTGCGTGCATGGATTTCATTCAAATAGAATTTTCAAAGACAAATTAAATGCCATACCTTACTAAACTCAGATTAGTGCATCCAGCAGAGAAAAGTTGTGTACTTATTCCTAACAGTGCCAAATAATTTAAATTCTGAATGGTTTTCGTCAGCAACTATTGTGAGTTGTCTTTGCAATTCCACATAGTAATTAGTTATAATGTCATACCTTGCACCATTTCTTTTGGTGCCGCTATTTTTGGTGAGGTCATGAAGAAATGAAAGCTATCATTTGTCATATTACCAAACTATGCTTTTACCCGAACAGTACTTCCTTCGCCATATATCGTCTTACTAGCCACAACAATAGCAGCTCCAATACAATTACTCTTATGCTCTATAAAATAATATATCCTAAATGCATGGACCATATTATTCACAAAAAGTTTGGCATTTAGAATTACGAACATCACATTTTACAGTGATATAAGGGTGGATTTAAGTGGATCAGTCGCACTTCTTTTATTCTGGGGTTAAGGATAGCAAGGATATTCTATCAGAGAACAGTGTTGTTATTGGTAGAAAATATGAGGTAGCCACTCAAATTTTATTTAGATCATTGCAAGGAAAACACGTCATTTCCCCTTCTATTGATAATTTCTCGAATTGGGGAGAGTATCTGATAATCTTGTTTCTGTATCTACAGTTCTACACGGTAGTAGTTGTAGATAGCCATATTCATTTCGCTAGAGATAATTGGTGGCCGTATGCATCGTTCTGATGCAGAGGCCGGGGTTATACCCCTTTTCAAAAAAAATCGCTAGAGATAACACAGTGATAAACAAACTGGGAAAGCACATGGCAGACACTTTTTTTTTCCTTATAAATGTACACTACTATGGATGATGTTGCATATTGACTATCATATATTTCTATTATGATATTTGTTAGTCATTATAAAGACATCGATTGAAAGCTCCTGGGATATACTAATGTCGATGGGATCAAACATGTCTTGCGCTACATGCCATATAATACAATTTCATACCACACGTCCTGCATCTTTAACAAGTATGCGCTCTCGCCATTAATTTTTGGAGTGCAATTTGACTCTGTTAGATTCCCTGGATATCCCATATTTGATCAAAAGGAATTATGTCCAGTTTGCACAGAACCATAATCTGCCCCAGAATCAATTTCTGGTATAAAAATGCTACTTTATGACTCAATTAACAATACATTTATTGGCTGCTTCCTGAAGGTGTCTTACTAATTGGACACAATACCTTTTCGTGCAAACAGGGCTGTCATCCGATAGGTAAGAATTTTCTTAGCATGGAAACATAAATGAAATGTACCCTGGCCGAATCATAGGCATAATCTTAAAGAATAGCCCGTGCGAATGCACGGGTTGATGACTAGTTAGCTAAATCATGCACGCAGTGTTCCTTTCATTAGTAACTAATATGACTGACTCGTCAAACTAAATGTGCAGTCCATGTGCGAGAAGAACGGCCAGACCCCTCCGCCGATGCCAGTCATTGCTCCGGCGGGCACGGTGAGTTTCATTTGAACGCTCATTAGTTACTAGTCTTCACATTTGAGTTGCATCATGCTAACGATACATTGGAAATAATCTTTGGTGCAGCGTAACTCCCGACAAGCATCGACCGATCCTTCTCCGTCTGCCACTGGCGCGACCGGTCCTACACCTACACCTACACCTACACCTCCGTGATGACGGTAAGTTTCCCAAGTGTTTTGCTTAATAGAGTTTTGTTGCGATGCCATGTTGTATCTACACATATCTTGCATAATGTGTGTATGTTTGAAATGCATTGTATGTGTGGGATTGGACACCTAGTCGTGTGCCTTTGGTAGCCTTCCATACAGGGAAATGCCTCCTAGTGCTTCCATTGAGCCATGGTAGTTCGCTCTCGCTCCGGAACACATGGATTGACCGGCATTGTCCTTCTTTGCTCCTGTATTCCGTCCCTATGGGGAAATGTCACGGTGTATCACCGAAGTCCTTGTAGCTTGCTATGACTTGGTTGCACTTTCGATGACCGACACGTGCATTCTTTGGGTCATGTATGCCTGTCCCTGTACGTTTGTGCCACCTTGGTTCTATGACTAGTCATGTCGGCCCGGGTTCTCTGCCATATGGATACTAGCGACATAATCATATACTTAGTATTTTTTTCCTCCAAAATGACTCAATATGCTTAGCTAGCTAAAAAATGACATAATAAGCTTAATTAGCTCCAAAATGACATATTTAACCTAGGATAGCTCTAAAATGACCTATACTTAGCATTTTTCCTTCAAAATGACTTAATAAGCTTAATTAGCTCCAAAATGACCTATTTTACAGATATAAGTTGCATCATAATAATCTTCACATTTTAGTTGCATCATAATAATCTTCTTCTAGTCTTCTTCTTCTAACTTTCTTCTTTCCCATTTTACAGATTTGCTTAAGATCACGTAAGCTTGGGTTGATGGAGTGCTTGTATTTAGTTTTTGTTTTGACCTTGTGAAACTTGCTACCTATGGATGAAACTGTGTAACATTGATGAAACTATGTATATGTACGGATGAAACTTGCTACTATTGGTAACATGTGTTGGATATATATGTGTTCATGACTATTGGTAATATGTGTTGAATATGCTATATTGGTCATATAAATATATTTGTGTTTGATTTTCTGTGAAAATGAATTGATATAAGAAAAAACAAAATTAAATGGGGCAATATAGTCACTTTGCCATCTGCTGGCAGATGGCAAAGAGCTTTGCCATCAGCTGGCAGATGGCAAAGAGGCTACGTGTCATCTACATATAAAATTTGGGCTGGCTTATTTGGGCTCTTTGCCATCTGCTGGCAGACGGCAAAGCATGTCGTTAGCCTTCTGACAGGGCTAACCCCGTTAAGAGGCTTTGCCATCTGCCAGCTGATGGCAAAGGCACAGGCTCTTTGCCATCAGCCAGCAGACGACAAAGAAGCCTTTGCCGGCAGGGTTTCAGACAAATTGTTTGCCATCTGCTGGCCTTTGCCATCCGCCGACCATGCCTTTGCCATCTGCCATGGCAGATGGCAAAGTGCCAGATTCCAGTAGTGTTTTGCATCTTTTTTGCTTAGAACGACGGTAGCTTAAATAAGATGATCCCTCGCAATAATTTCAAGAAAGTGTTCCCCCTAACTGTGCACCGTTGCGAAGGTTCGTTTTTTCGAAGCACCACGTGATGATCTCCACCATTCCGAGATATATTGCCATGCAACTTACCACCGTTCAGTTTATTATGACACGCTCCATCATTGTCATATTGCTTTGCATGATCATGTAGTTGACATTGTATTTGTGGCAAAGCCACCATTCATAATTCTTTCATACATGTCACTCTTGATTCATTGCATACAACGGTGTGCCGCCGGAGGCATTCACATAGAGTCATATTTTTTTCTAAGTATTGAGTTGTAATTGTTGAGTTGTAAGTAAATAAAAGTGTGATGATCATCATTTTTTAGAGCATTGTCCCAAGTGAGGAAAGGATGATGGAGACTATGATTCCCCGACAAGTCGGGATGAGACTCCAGACTAAAAAAAAGAAAGGCCATAAAAAAGAAAGAGAAAAGGCCCCAAAAAAGAGAGAAAAAGAGAGAAGGGACAATGTTACTATCCTTTTACCACACTTGTGTTTCAAAGTAGCATCATGATCTTCATGATAGAGAGTCTCATATGATATCACTTTCATATACTAGTGGGAAATTTTTCATTATAGAACTTGGCTTGTATAATCCAATGATGGGCTCCCTCAAAATGCCCTAGGTCTTCGTGAGCTAGCGAGTTGGATGCACACCCACTTAGTTCCTTTTGTTGAGCTTTCATATACTTATAGCTCTAGTGCATCCGTTGCATGGAAATCCCTACTCACTCACATTGATATCTATTAATGGGCATGTCCATAGCCCGTTGATACGCCTAGTTGATGTGAGACTATCTTCTCCTTTTTGTCTTCTCCACAACCACCATTCTATTCCACATATAGTGCTATGTCCATGGCTCACGCTCATGTATTGCGTGAAGATTGAAAAAGTTTGAGAACATCAAAAGTATGAAACAATTGCTTGGCTTGTCATCGGGGTTGTGCATGATTTAAATACTTTTTGTGGTGAAGATAGAGCATAGCCAGACTATATGATTTTGTAGGGATTACTTTCTTTGGCCATGTTATTTTGAGAAGACATAATTGCTTAGTTAGTATGCTTGAAGTATTATTAGTTTTATGTCAATATTAAACTTTTGTCTTGAATCTTTCGGATCTGAATATTCATACCACAATTAAGAGAATTACATTGAAATTATGCCAAGTAGCATTCCACATCAAAAGTTCTGTTTTTATCATTTACCTACTCGAGGACGAGCAGGAATTAAGCTTGGGGATGCTGATACGTCTCCAATGTATCTATAATTTTTTATTGTTCCATGCTATTATATATTCTGTTTTGGATGTTTATGGGCTTTATTATACACTTCTATATTATTTTTTGGGACTAACCTATTAACCCAGAGCTCTGTGACAGTTTCTGTTTTCCCCTTGTTTCAATGTTTCGCAGAAAAGGAATATCAAATGGAGTACAAACGGAATGAAACCTTCGGGAGAGTTATTTTTGGAACGGAAGCAATCCAGATGACTTGGAGTGTACATAAGGGAAGCAACGAGGAAGGCACGAGGCAGGGGGCGCGCCCACCCCCCTGGGAGCACCCTCCACCCTCGTGGGCCCCTCGTGGCTCCCCTGACTGACTTCTTTCACCTATATATATACATATACCCTAAAAACTTCGTGGAACAGAATAGATCAGGAGTTCCGCCGCCGCAAGCCTTTGTAGCCACCAAAAACCAATCGGGACCCTGTTCCCGCACCCTGCCGGAGGGGGGAACCCTCACCGGTGGCCATCTTCATCATCCCGGCGCTCTCCATGACGAGGAGGGAGTAGTTCACCCTCGGGGCTGAGGTTATGTACCCGTAGCTATGTGATCTCTCTCTCTCTCTCTCTCTCTCTCTCTCTCTCTCTCTCTCTCGTGTTCTTGATTTGGCACGATCTTGATGTATCGCGAGCTTTGCTATTATAGTTGGATCTTATGATGTTTCTCCCCCTCCACTCTCTTGTAATGGATTGAGTTTTCCCTTTGAAGTTATCTTATCGGATTGAGTCTTTAAGGATTTGAGAACGCTTGATGTATGTCTTGCTGTGCTTATCTGTGGTGACAATGGGATATCACGTGATCCACTTGATGTATGTTTTGGTGATCAACTTGCGGGTTCCACCCATGAACCTATGCACAAGCTGTCGGGGATATACCCCGCGGTATGACCCGGCCGGAGTTATGACCCGGCCGGACTTGGCGATTCACCTGAAGACCCGGCTGGAGCTAGGCGACTCAGTGGCGATCTGCCTGGACATGGCGGTTTACATATAACCCGCCTGGACATTGTGACTCAATGGAGACCCGGCGGGCGGGTCAAATGGACGACAAGGCCCAAGGCCCAGTAGGCCGGTTCATGTGATGGTGAGCCGACTTAAGAAGAAAGGTGTAAGGAATATTTCCCTTACAAGGAATCAAGACCCGGACTTGTATCCGGCTTGTAGTAGAAGATAGGCTAGTCCTAGTCCTACTAGGACTCCACATGTAACCCGCCCCTCTAACTTATATAAAGAGGGGCAGGGCTCCCCAAAGGGGGACAGGCAAGAAGAAACAATAATCTCTAGGGCTAGACACAACTAAAGGGGAGCCGGCTTATGCGGCGTCTCCCTGATGAGCATAATGAGACCTATCCACAAACAACATGTAGGGCTATTCCGGATGATGTTTCCCGGGGCCCGAAGCTGTCTAAATCCTTGTCTTGTGTATCACGTCTCTCGTCCCGATCAACCCCTCTCAAGCTACTACATAGATGCGTTGGCCTCGCGACTAAGTCCTGACACTACGGACATCTGCCGTGACAAATCCACGACACAAGGGTTGGCACACATTTTCGTCTTGACTCTCCGGTAGAAACTTTGGGGCACTCTTTGAAGTACTCTGTGTTGGTTTGAATAGATGAATCTGAGATTGTGTGGTGCATTTAAAACAAAAAAAGATGCTAGCCAACTCACCTCGAGGATGCTCCCTCGATCAGCTCCTTCGTCGGACTTCCGATCTGGCTTCTGGCGCGTCTGAACCGTCGGATCTTCACCTGCAGTGAAACTCAATTTTCACCCCACGGTTGTTTTCGTTGGCCAATGACGGGTGGGCTCGTCTCGCACGCTCGTTGGCTGGGTGAACTTTGTCCGTGTCCCCGAGGGATTTGACAATCCCCTCCGCCCGCGCGTCAAAACCCTAGCCGCCAGCCCTGCGCCCACTCCGCCTCGTTCTCCTCCCCGCTCGCTCCATCCTTTCCCATGTCGCCGCCCCTCTTCTCCTGTCTCGCATCGGCCGCCTCCTCTTCTCCCGTCTCGCATCGGCCGCCTCCTCTTCTCCCCGCGTCGTCGGCCCCCTCCCTCCTCCTCCCTCCTTCGTCCTCACAGACGACCATCTCCGTCGCTTGGGCCCCATGGCAGCGGCCGGATCTTCCAGCCGAGAAATCAAGCGTCTCGATGGTGCTATGACTGATGCACGGCGCCGGCTAGCGTCTGTGAGCGCCACACGTGGTGCAGCAGGCTCGGAGGGCAGCGGGCGCGGCAGGCTCGGCAGGCAGCGGGTGCGGTGGTCAAGGCCAGGGGCGCGGATTGGGAGATCGCGCACGAGGCGGCGGCGGCGACGCGTCTGCCACCAACACCGAGGTGAGCCTCACCCAATCTCTCTCTTACTCTCTCTGTGCGGCCTCCTCCCCTTGGCCCCTGATTCATCGATGAGGTATGCCAATATGCCATGGTTGTGTGTTTGCAAACCCTTCCCTTTTATCTTCTTCTCAGGCAACGGGGCATGAGGAGACGATGCTCTTCTGCAGCTTCATATTTTTTCTTTGACCTGACCATGTGATTATTTTGGGATTTTAGCTCTATGCTGCCACTTTTCTTGATTAAGTTCAGAAAATGACAACGGGTGGTTGAATAGTTCAAGCTGGTTCATATGCTTTGTATACCTAGGACCAATCATTTTTTTACTTAGCAAGATGATGTTGCGAATTTAGACTGGATAGAGATAGCAATATACCAAGAGTTCTAAGAATTGGATTCGTAAAAGCAGGGATGTTATTGATTCATCTGAGCTGCTCTATCTAATTGTATTTTATTAAGACCCTGCCATTTTAAATATAGCTTTTACATTCCAATTCGGTAAATAAGTGCTGATGGAAAGATGGGAATGCACTTTCGAAAATGTTTTGTGCTAGGTAAATGATGTTGCACAACAAAATACAATTGCCTTTGTGTCTTACATAACTCATTTGTGTGTATTCAAGCCATACTGCCAGTACAGTCCAAGTGGAATGGAGTACCCAGTTGTGGCACCGAGCGGAGACCAGCTCGCCGCGCAGCTGGAGCAGCGGGTCGATGTGCCGCAACTAACACTTCGCCACTGCCCCGACTCCTCCCCGTGGACCATGGATCCGCCATCTATGGAGAGCGCCAACGGGGTGAAGATTTGCTGGACCAGCCGACTTGTGTGCCGTTGCCGCCGCCAAGACCCATAGTCCTTCTCTTTGTTGGAGTCTTCCTTCTCTGGTACGTCCTCTCTCACGACCCCCGCAGGTTCGTGGTTTCACTCCTAGAACGGCCGATTGATATGCTGATGCGGTCTGCTCAGTCTTCTTTTTCGGCAGGAGATAAAATAGTTTGGTGTCTTTGACACGCTTGGGATCGACAGATCGTTCATGCCATGGTTGAATTTGAATGGGGGCAGCCGTTTGAAATCAAATTCAGAAGATACATAACCTAAGATCGAAATATTCCTACCTGAACCAAAGGGTCGTACGCCTACCATTATTACCTTTTCCCATGCTATTTATGTTCTTCATATCCCCAATAACTTATTCAGTCTTACTTTTGACATAAAACACAAGTTGACTTTGAACCCCTTCTCCACTAAGACTGCGTTTTTGTTGTTGAACCGAGATTTGCTAAGCTTGGCACAGAGGATAGCTGTTTTTTTTGCAGAGAACTAGGCTCTAAAAGATTCAGTAGTTACATATGGTTCCATATCTGCACTTTGTTTGCATGTATTTTTTTGAGGTTTTTGATGATCTGAATTATGAAATTTCTTGGTTAAAATCTTTATATTTGGCATGATTTCTGCTAACAAAATAGGGTCATGATAGCGCTTCTAATTCCATTTTTTCGTGCATGATATATTTCGATCTCTAATGGATATGAATGGCTTGATGTTTCCATTCATTTTTTTTGACATGTATCTTCCATTTAGGCATACAGGATGACCAACATTTCATATTTGTGTCACGTATTTTCCATTTAGTTGGAAACTAATAACCAAGTGGAGTATTTTTTAACAGTTGCAGGACAACCTACAAATATTGACCAATAAATTATCCATCCTATGTATGTTTCATCCCACCACCCCTGCGTCATCCTCTCCCTCATGCCGATTTGTTGCCCGACCGTGCAGACAACATAGCAATGACCATTTGTCGGGTTGTTGTTGCCTTTGGGTTGCTCGCTGTATCGACTGTCTTGTGATTCCCCACCTGCTTGCCCTACATATTTTCTATTTGATGAAATGTATACTAGCTAAATCCATGTTCTTCTATCATTTTATTTTACTTTGTAGGTTCTACTGTTTGTGACGTGCTTCTTGTTGATCATCTGCTGCTTTGGCACGTCAAGGTTTGTGTTTTTCCTTTCCTTAGCAACGCATTGTTTCCTTACTGACGCAATGGACAGCCATTCAAATCCAATGGTTGGTTGTTTGTTCTATTTGAAATTTCTAACATGCACAACAAAATGCTTACTCAGTACTAATTTCTGAAACTCAGGGCCAATGCTGGTGTCAGGACCACTGCGATCACAAACAAAGCCAAGTAGCTGCTGCTCCGCTCTCTACTGAAGAAGCATTTATAGGTAACGTAAGGAACTATTCTTCTATTGGTGTTTTAATTACTTTTTATCAGCGGCATAATAGATAACCATACCTGCATTTGTCTCTGTTTTCTGTCAGGTTATTGAAGATACAAGATTGAAGACTTCGTCCCGTGTCCGGATGGGACTTTCCTTGGCGTGGAAGGCAAGCTTGGTGAGGGAGTCCTGGATTAGGGGGTGTCCGGATAGCCGGACTACCATCATCAGCCGAACTATCATTTGCCGGACTATCATCATCGACCGGACTCCAAGACTATGAAGATACAAGATTGAAGACTTCACCCCGTGTCCGGATGGGACTTTCCTTGGTGTGGAAGGCAAGCTTGGCGATACAGATATGTAGATCTCGTACCATTGTAACCGACTCTATGTAACCCTAGCCCTCTCCGGTGTCTATATAAACCGGATGGCTTTAGTCCGTAGGACAACAATCACAACAACCCTTACAATCATACCAAGGCTAGCTTCTAGGGTTTAGCCTCCTTGATCTCGTGGTAGATATACTCTTGTAAACATCCACAATATCAATATCAATCAAGCGGGACGAGGGTTTTACCTCCATCAAGAGGGCCCGAACACAGGTAAACATCGTGTCCCTTGTCTCCTGTTACCATCCGCCTAGACGCACAGATTCGGGACCCCTACCGAGATCCGCGGTTTGACACCGACATTGGTGCTTTCATTGAGAGTTCCTCGTGTCGCCACCGATAGGCTTGATGGCCTCTTCAATCAACAACGATGCAGTCTGGGTGAGACCTTTCTCCCGGACAGATCTTCAGATTCGGCGGCTTGCTGCGGGCCAACTCCCTTGGCCATCTGGAGCAGATCGAAAGCTACGCCCCTGGCCGTCAGGTCAGGTTTGGAAGCCTAAACTTCACGGCCGATATCCGCGGGGACTTGATCCTCGATGGATCCGAGCCACCGCCGGGCGTGCCACGCTGTCACGATGGGTATGACCTAACTCTGCCGCCGGACAGCCCCTTGGAGGCCGCACACGAATCCGCTCCGACTCATAGTCTGGAGCCGATCGCTCAGATCGGGGACGGATGGCTGGACACCGCCTCGAGAGCCGCAATTCCTACGGCGATGGAGCCGAACACTTACCTTGTCCCCCGTAAAGCCCATGACTCCGAGGTGTCGGACTCCCTGCCGGACTCCGAACCTCCTGCGCCCCTGCCAGTCGAATCCGATTGGCGCCGATCATGGAATTCACCGCTGCGGACATCTTTCAGCACTCGCCCTTGGCGATATCATAAATTCATTGAAGCATCTCTCGCTATCCGGAGAGCCTGGCGAACTACGGCCAGGAAGGTTGGGACGCGGATGACGAAGAAATTCAGATCCCACCCACCACCCACTTCAGTAGCCACCGTCGGCGACTTAACCGGCGTGCTCGACTACGACTCCGAAGACATCGACGGTATGGACGACGATGCCAAGACTACCAAGAACCGGTGCCTACAGGACACCGAAAACCACCTCGTCATACGACATATACATGGTGGACACCCCAAAAGAGGGGACGGCGAAGAAGCAGCGGAGGCCGATTCCTTAAAGAAACAGCCCAAGCGCCGATGTCGTGGCGCGCTCTAAATCCCGCACGGCAAGAATGGAGATTCCGGCACAGAGATAATAACACCCCGAAAGTGCGAAGACAACTCCCTCCAAAGACGATCCAGCGGGAGGAAGCGAGAAGCAAGCCCTCGGGAGAGGGCGGCAAGCGAAGAGGTCGAGGATGACAATTACTTACCTCCCTCCGGAGAGCGAGGCAAGCCTCGGCGACATTTAATTCGTCGTGCTCGAGGATCCCGTCAAGCAAGAGCGTTTTAGACGCAGGCTAATGGCCACAGCAAACAGCCTAAAGAAAAAGCAACAACAGCTTCAAGCTGATCAAGACCTACTGGCCGACAGATGGACCGAGGTCCTCGCGGCCGAAGAGTATGAACTCGAACGCCCCTCCAAAAGTTACCCAAAACGCAAGTTGCTCTCCCGATTAGAGGAGGCAGCATCACCAGCGCACAATACGGCAGACCAACGACCTCGTGGCCGCGATAGAGAGGCATGCAAGCCCTCCACCAAAACCGTACCCCGGCATCGCTCTAAAAGCAGGAAGCCACGGGGGAACGCGCCGGACTTGCAAGATATATTGGAGGACAAGGCAAGACAATCCAGATCTATCTATGGATCACGTGGGCGTAGCGACCCCGGCGAATATCGTCGAGCGGATACAACTACTCCGCCGGGCGAAACACGATGAACAACGCTCTCTCGAGCTACGTCGCGATATTGCTCAATACAAAGGCGCCGACACCCACTATGCTTCATTGGCGATGTAATGGATCATCAAATCCTCGAAGGGTTCAAACCCGTTAATATCGAATCTACGATGGCACAACAGATCCCGCGGTCCGGATTGAGGATTATCTCCTCCATATACACATGGCCCATGGCGGCGACCTTCACGCCATCAAATATCTCCGCTCAAGCTTAAAGGACCAGCTCGGCATTGGCTTAACAGCCTGCCCGCAGAGTCAATTGATGTGGGAAGACCGGAAGCCGCATTCCTCGACAACTTCGAGTGGCACGTATGTGCGACCACGGACGCAGATGACCTAAGCCGCATAATCCAGCAGCGCATTTAATCGGCCGAGCAATTCTCGACACGGTTTCTAACAAAGAAAAATCAAATCGTCGACCGTCCGGATGCGGAGGCACTCGCTGCCTTCAAACATAACATCCATGACGAGTGGCTGGCCCGGCACCTAGGACAGGAGAAGCCGAAATCCATGGCAGCCCTCACATCCCTCATGACCCACTTCTGTGCGGGAGAGGATAGCTGGCTCGCTCGCAATAATAACCTCAGCAAAAATGCTGGTAGTCCGGATAACAAGGACCGCAATGGCAGGTTGCATCGAAATAAAAACAAACGCCGCATCAACGGCGACGACAATGAGGATACGGCAGTCAATGCCGGATTCCGAGGCTCCAAACCCGGTCAACGGAAGAAGCCATTCAAAAGAACCACTCCGGGCCCGTCCAATTTGGACCGAATACTCGACCGCTCTTGTCAAATTCATGGAACCCCGAAAAGCCAGCTAACCATACCAACAGAGATTGTTGGGTATTCAAGCAGCGAGCAAATTAGTCGCCAAAAACAGTGACAAGGGGCTACACAGCGATGACGAGGAAGAGACCCGCCACCGAACAACAGAGGACAAAAGGATTCCCCCTCAAGTTCGGGCGGTAAACATGATATACATAACGCATATTCCCAAGAGGGAGCGGCGTGCACTAAGGGACGATATCGCGATAGAGCCGATCGCCCCAAAATTCAACCCATGGTCCTCTTGCCCGATCACTTTCGATCGAAGAGACCATCCGACCGATATCAGCCATGGCGGATTCGCCGCATTGGTTTTATACCCAATCGTTGATGGATTTCACCTCACGAGAGTCCTGATGGACGGCGGCAGTAGCCTGAACCTGCTTTATTAGGATACAGTGCGCAAGATGGGCATAGACCCTTCAAGGATTAAACCTACAACGCAGCGACCTTCAAAGGCGTCATACCAGGTGTCGAGGCCAATTATATGTGCTCGATTACATCGAAGTGGTCTCCGGATCCCCAGATAATTTCCGAAGCAAGGAGTTAATCTTCGACATAGTCCCGTTCCGCATCGGCTATCATGCTCTGCTCGGACGAACCGCGTTTGCAAAATTCAACGCAGTGCCGCATTATGCATACCTTAAGCTCAAGATGCCAGGCCCTCGTGGAGTCATCACGGTCAATGGAAACACGGAATGCTCCCTCCGAACGGAGGAACATACAGCGGCTCTCGCGGCGGAAGTACAGAGCAGCCTCTTAAGGCAATTCTTGAGTCCGGCCGTTAAACGACCGGACACGACCAAACGTGCCCGGAGCAATATCAACCAAGACCACCTGGCACGTTCCGTGCACGCGTAGCAATGCGGCCCCAACCCCAGCCCTTGCAAAACTACAAGCCAAACTCTCCGTGTACATTATTACGCCCTGGAGATACCATGGGCACAGGGGGAAGGGCACAACCACAACAGGCCCAGAGTGCGGTTCGACCACACCAGGGGCTCCCAAGTGTGTCGCTCTTTTTTCTTTTATTTTTTTCCTTTTTATACAGAACTCAGTCCGGCGGCGAACCTGCCGAACTCATGATGCAACAGCCAGGGAAGGACAAAGGCCGCGACGGACACTCAGGTGGTCTCCATCACAAGCAGTAAATTTGTTAAATACAACATTCCGCGGCCTACCCCTGGAGGGAGACGCCTTTAATTCGTCCAATCCCTTGCTTTCCGCACTATTTGTATCATTCCGCACTGATAGCATATCTTCTCAAATAAAATGCAGCACTTTTACCTATAAATTGCATTACTTTATATATATATATATATATATATATATATATATATATATATATATATATATATATATATATATATATATATATATATATATATGTTCATTTACGACATGTTGCACCGTGCATCTTGGTACGCCAAACACACCAGGGCTTATGTCCTCCGCTTTATGGTGTGATAAAGTCCGCACATTTTCTCAAGTGCGGCACCCGAACTTATAGCATTATATGAATCAGCTCGAATCATGCCTTGGGTCAATAGTTGGGTTTGCCCGGCTCCCATGTTCGCACCTTACGTTCCGCTCTATCGGCTAAGGTAGCTGGGAGAACCATGCGATTGCGCCCGGTTAGGTCGGGTTAACGCCTCGATGGAGAAAGCTAAACTGACCGCACGATAAAGCGCGAGACTGGTCGCTGTTCGAGAGGTCCTTCGGGTCCTTAAAGACCTACGCCGCTTCGAGCGAAGTTCGGATTATGTCCGATGAAGGCGTGGATAGCGCCCAATTCGGTCTTCGAATACTAGGGGCTTCATGAAATTTAAAATTATAGAATTCTATGGCTAAGTGAGAGTGTTCAAGCACTATAAGTCCGGTTGCCTTGTTCGTTGTGTTGAGCGCCCCTAGATGGACCCAAAATGGGAACAAGAGTGCTCAAGTTTATCCCGAACACCCCAGCACTCGTGGCATGGGGGCTGAAGCCGACGACTTGCCATCTCTCAGATTTAATAAACGACCGCACAGAAGGTAATATTTTAAATTAAACAAGCGTTGCTTAGCGCATATGAACAAGGTTTTCAGCGCACAGGATAACACATTGCGAATTCACTCAATAATTACATCCCTGGGGCACTCATCCGCAATATTGCGGGCACCCTTCAGGACAGCCTTATAGTAAATTTCGGGCATACGATGCTCCTTGCCCGCTGGCGGCGCGTCAGTGATTAGCTTCTCCGCATCCAGCTTGCCCCAATGCACCTTTGCGCGGGCAAGGGCCCGACGAGCACCTTCAATACAGGCGGAGCGCTTGATAACCTCCACCCAGGGCACGATCCACCAGCCGCCGCAGACGAGGCCGAAGTAGCTCCTGTGCATGGCCTCTCGAGCCACACCGGACTATGAGGCCCTTCATGGCCTGCTCGGCCACCTTGTGAAGCTCGACCAGCTGCTTCACTGGTCGCTAGGGGCACCGGATGGCCGGCCTCAAACATCTTGAGACCGAAGACCTTCTCCGTTGAACTCCCTCCTCATTTCAAGAGAATGCGGCGGCATCGGACACGCCTGCGAGGCAGATCTGCAACGCCTCGAGAGCTCCGAATCCGGGTAAGTAACACGTAATTTACATTCACATGCTTGCTTTGCATGAAAAATGCCTTACCCGCCGCTATCTTCCTCATCAACTCAACCTCCTGAAGGGACTTATGGGCCTCGGCCTTGGCGGTTTTGGCACTTTCGAGAGCCGAGGCAAGCTCGGACTCTCGAGTCTTTGAGTCACGCTCCAACCTCTCATGCTTTTCCATGAGAGCCTGGAGCTCTTGCTGAACCACCGCCACCCGCGCCTCTTGCTTTTCTCGCTCTCCCGTTCCGTGGCGCCTATGCGTTCAGCCACAGACACGGCCTCCTTGAGGCCGCCACCTCGTTCGTGGCCCTGCAGCATCCATGTTATCCTTGTTATTTTTATCGCAACCTAAATCCTTTTACAGAAGGTACAAATTCAAAGCGGTGTTACTCACCTTCTTTGTCTTGGAGCTGCTTCCTCATGGCCGAGCTCTTGCCGGACCGCCGAGCTCTCTGCTTCAACGCACCAACCTCCGCATGATAAGTGCGGCAGAGGTCAGCAAGCAGCCTGCAACCCATATTGACATAATTTTTAGCAACCCTTCAGTACATCTTTTTAAGATCCTCAATCCGCTTTTCTTTCCGAACACCGAACCGAGCATCGGGGCTACTGTCTATGTGGTATTACATTGCATATTTTTAACTTCTTACCTCAAAGCGATAGAAGGCTATTGCAGGAGCCGGTCAGCCCGCCTTTGGCGAGCTGCATTTTGAATCACCGCACTCATAATAGTGCGGTGTTCTTCCTCGATGGAAGCGCTCTGCAGCGCCTCCAACAAATTGCCCGGCGCCTCCGGTTGGACGGAAGCCGCCGGCGTCACGGTCTTGCCCTTTGATCGAAGGGGCCGCCTGCCGGACTCCGGAACCACTGCGGGTTCTGTTGTGGAGTCCGGCGCAAAGTCCGGGAGGGCGCCTTGTGGCGCCTCCGGAGCCTCCCCCTGATGGGTCCCTTCTGGGGATCCTACCTCGGCGTCTTCGGCATCGCGAGGGGTGGAGGCGGTCGGGATGGAGTTTACATCCGACGAAGCCAACGACCCGCTTGATGAAGCGGGGAGATCATCATTGGCCGGACTACAGGCAGCGTGCGGCGTTAGAATGACACTATGTGACGCAGAAAAAGAAATTATAAATCATTCAGGAATCCGGATACTTACGATCTCGCCGGAGGCCTGGCCCTTGAAGGCCATTCTTCCTCGCCAACGTTGATGTTGGCGGAGCTGTCCGGGAACAGTCCTTCCCTCTTGACCCTTGGCCTCCCTGTTGGGAAGCCTTCCTCTTCCTCTCTCCTCCTCCTCGAGAGAGTCCTCTTCCTCCTCCTCATTTTTGGGGAGGAGTCCGCCCTGAGTCGTCGGACACCTGAAAACGGGCACTCTTTCGAGCACCCGTGGCCTCCTTCTTGGCCTTCTTCTCCGGAACCACATGCGGTGCCGGAACCAGTAGCCTCGCTAGACGAGCGTCAACTGGATTTTCTGGCATAGGAGCTGGACAGGTAATCTGCTCCGCCTTCTTCATCCAGTCCTGTCAAAGGAAAAGGGGATGTTAAAACCCGCATAGAGTCAAACTATGAAAAGCAAGTGTCCCGTAAAGGGGTAGAATCACTTACCTCGTCAGCCTGGCGCTGCGAGCGAAATCCGCGATCTTGATCGCGGATGCGAAACCAGCGCCCTTGAACAGCACCTTCCAGCGCCTTCCGTGCGTTGTGTCGAAGAGCTTGTTCAGCGCCTGGTGCTGTTCCGGATCGAACTCCCATAGATTGAATGCCCGCTCTTGGCATGGGAGAATCCGGCGGATGAGCAAGACTTGGACCACGTTAACCAGCCTAAGCTTCTTCACCAGCTTCTTTGATACAGGCTTGGAGTCCCGTCAGCTCCTTCAAACTGCCCCACAGCAAGCCCTTCTCTTTCCAGGAGGTGAGCTGCGTGGGGATACCAGATCTAAACTCGGGGGCCGCCGCCCATTTAGGGTCACGCTGCTCGGTGATGTAGAACCACCCGATTGCCACCCCTTGACGGATTCCACAAAGGCCCTTCAACCAAAGGGCGTTTGGCATCTTGCCCAACATGGCGCCTCAAGACTCCGCTTGAATGCCCTTCACTACCTTCGCTTGACATTGAAGGTCTTGAGCCATAGCGAAGTGGGGCTGGATGCAGAGGAAGGCCTCGCACCTGACGATAAACGCCGAGATGTTGAGGATGAAGTTCAGCGCCAGATCATGGAAATCCAGGCCGTAGTAGAACATGAGCCCCCGAACAAAGGGGTGAAGTGGAAAGACCAGTCCGCGGAGGAAGTGGGAAAGAAAGACAACCCGCTCATGGGGCCTAGGGGTGGGGATGAGCTGCCCCTCATCGGGCAGTCGGTGCGCGATGTCGTTGGAGAGGTATCCGGCGCCGCGCAGTCTGGCGATTTGCTCCTCCTTAACGGTGGAGGCCAACCATTTACCTCCCGCTCCAGACATGGTCGGAGAAGGTTGAGACGAGATGCGCGAACTTGGGCGCTGGAGCGAAAAAGCGGAGATGGATAAGCAAAGGAGGAAGAAGGCATAGGTAAGAAGGTGAATCCTTATCCCTTATATGGGCGGGCGAAATCTCACGCGTCCCCCACCGGCCTGGTAAATCTCGCTTATCTCCCAAGCGTCACCATCAATGATGCGTTGGGTTACCCACGCCGTATTGATGAGAATCCCGGATTAAGGGAAACACGATCTCTGCTTCGACAAGACGTGCCAAGGAAACCGCTTCGCTAAATGCGCTGAGGTGGTAAAGTAAAAAACGATTCGAGTAATGGCTTGGTAGTGGTGTGACGTCATGCCACGGAAGACGTCAGCAGATTGAACTTGTGTATATGTTATTATCCTCTCTACGGTGGAATGTGGAATTTATTTTGCAGAGCCGAACACTATCCTGGTGTTCACAATCTTCTATCATTTGGAGGAGGAACCCGCCTTGCAATGCCAAACAATATACACGCCGGACTTATCGTCATTGAAGCCTGGTTCAGGGGCTACTGAGGGAGTCCTGGATTAGGGGGTGTCCGGATAGCCGGACTACCATCATCAGCCGGACTATCATTTGCCGGACTATCATCATCGATCGGACTCCAAGAGTATGAAGATACAAGATTGAAGACTTCACCCCGTGTCCGGATGGGACTTTCCTTGGCGTGGAAGGCAAGCTTGGCGATACGGATATGTAGATCTCGTACCATTGTAACCGACTCTATGTAACCCTAGCCCTCTCCGGTGTCTATATAAACCGGATGGCTTTAGTCCGTAGGACAACAATCACAACAACCCTTACAATCATACCAAGGCTAGCTTCTAGGGTTTAGCCTCCTTGATCTCGTGGTAGATCTACTCTTGTAAACATCCACAATATCAATATCAATCAAGCAGGACGTAGGGTTTTACCTCCATCAAGAGGGCCCGAACCTGGGTAAACATCGTGTCCCTTGTCTCCTGTTACCATCCGCCTAGACGCACAGTTCGGGACCCCCAACCCGAGATCCGCCGGTTTTGACACCGACACTTGGCGATACGAATATGTAGATCTCCTACCATTGTAACTAACTCCATGTAATCCTAACCTCTCCTGTGTCTATATAAACCGGAGGGTTTTAGTCCGTTGGACGAACAACAATCATACCATTGGCTAGCTTTTAGGGTTTAGCCTCTCTGATCTCGTGGTAGATCCACTCTTGTACTACCCATATCATCAATATTAATCAAGCAGGAGTAGGGTTATACCTCCATCGAGAGGGCCCGAACCTGGGTAAAAACATTGTGTCCCTTGTCTCCTGTTACCATCCGCCTAGACGCACAGTTCGGGACCCCCTACCCGAGATCTGCCGGTTTTGACATCGACACCTGCCTCTTCAGTTGTGAACTAAGGCATGGGCGATGATACTAGAGGAGTGACATTGTCAACTTCAATTTCTTCTTCAACCTGCTCTGACGAAGCAGCAGAATGATCTTCTTCATCAGATTCACTTGGAATCTCATAATCCTCACCAAAGGGAACAATCTCCTTTGATGGCATGCTTGACACGGGAAGAACATCAATTGGATTTTCATAAGAGCTTGTCAAAGTATTCACTTTCTTTGGAGCTGAAGACTCTAAGGAGGCAGATGTTTTCCTTTTCTTCACAGCTGCTCACTCCGCAGCTTTGGTTTTCTTCGCTTGTGATGCAGAAGGAATGATAGGACTTGGCGTTGGTGCAGCAGGAGCAGAGGAATTTGGTGCATTTTCCTTAGGCGCAACTGATGCAGTTGCCCTGACATTGTTAGTGTCTTCAGGCGCAGCAGTAGATGCTTCAACTGGCCTGGTTTCTTCTTCAGGAGCAACACTAGAGGTTGCCCTGGCAGCTTCTTCAGCGGATGGAATTTCTTCATCAGCCCTGGTGGTGCCAGAATCATCAAAAGCATGATTTTCATCAGATGTGCTTGCATGTACTTCAGTGAGCTGTGCAGAAGCTTCTGCCTGAGGAGATTCATGTTGCATCGAGGCAGCAATGCTTGGGGTGAATCTTTCTGCCATTTTGACGAACCTGACCTTGGCTCCCAGCCAATCTGCACGGTAGGCGTCAAATTCATCATTGAGTGTTTTGATCTCAGCTTGCATAGCCACAAGTTCTTCAGTTGTCATTTTGACAACATTCTTCTTCAGAAATCGCTTTTCTTTCTTGTACTGAGCTTTCTTCAGTTGCCTGGCCTTCTCAAACTTCCATTTTCCTCGCCTGTGAAGGCTGTCAACATGTGAATTTTCCCAGCTTTGATATTGAAATCAGGCATAGTAGTGTTTGGATCCTTGTGCCAAAGATCAATGAAGTCTAGGATCAACTTGGGATCCAGTAAAAGTGGCACATTGCTGCCTTTGGCTCTAGCGGCCCAGTGTTGTTTGTCTCTGATGATTTCAGCTAGTTCTTCATCATCAGCTTCGTCTTCACTTGACGACACATGAAAGGCAACATGCTTCTTGTGAGGACTTGGTCTCGTGCCTCGTCCAGCAGTGGCCTTTTTCTTGAGCAAAGTTGGGCCTGCTAAAGACTGAGGAGGAGCTGAAGAACTTGCAGATGCTCCTGAAGCAATTGAGATGCCAGTCGTCCTTTGGCAAGAGGTGAGATGCGCAGGTGCCGAGGACTTTGTAGTAGCAGCTGAAGGTATTGCAACGGGGGGGGGGGGGATTGGAGCTGCTTGAGGAATTTGCCGTGAGGGCTTTGATGCACCTGGCCATGAGGGCATTGTTGAGGAACTGGAATTATGTGCAGGTTTCTTGGGCATAGCCTTCTTAGGCTTGCTAGCAGAGGCCTCAGCAGCGGCAGCAGCAGAATCTTCTTTGAATTTCCTCACTGCTTTTTTAGCCATTTTGGCCAACTTGGCTTGCCGTTTAGCCCATTCATCAGGATAGTCCTCACCGCGCTTGAGGCTAGTGGGACCAGCTTCTTGGCCAGGTGCCAATGGAGGTTGATACGTCTCCAACGTATCTATAATTTTTGATTGCTACATGCTACTTTATCTATTGTTTTGGACTATAATCGGCTTTATTTTCCAATTTTATATTATTTTTGGGACTAACCTATTAACCGGAGGCCCAGCCCAGAATTGCTGTTTTTTGCCTTTTTCAGTATTTCGAAGAAACATAATATCAAACGGAGTCCAAACGGAATGAAACCTTCGGGAATGTGATTTTCTCATCAGATAAGACCATGGAGACTTTGACCCTCCATCAAGAAAGCCACGAGGCGGTCACGAGGGTGGAGGGCCCCCCCCTAGGGCGTGCCCCCCTGCCTCGTGGGCCCCTTGTTGCTCCACCGACGTACTCCTTCCTCCTATATATACCTACGTACCCCCAAACGATCAGAGAAGGAGCCAAAAACCTAATTCCACCGCCGCAACTTCCTGTATCCACGAGATCCCATCTTCGGGCCCGTTCCAGAGCTCCGCATCCACCACAGAGGGCTTCTACATCATCACCATAGCCTCTCCGATGAAGTGTGAGTAGTTTACTTCAGACCTTCGGGTCCATAGCTAGTAGCTAGATGGCTTCTTCTCTCTTTTTGGATCTAAATACAATGTTCTTCCCCTCTCTCGTGGAGATCTATTCGATGTAATCTTCTTTTTGCGGTGTGTTTGTTGAGACCGATGAATTGTGGGTTTATGATCTAGCTTATCTATGAATAATATTTGAATCTTCTCTGAATTCTTTTATGTATGATTGAGTTATCTTTGCAAGTCTCTTTGAATTATCCGTTTGGTTTGACCAACTAGATTGGTAGTTCTTGCAATAGGAGAAGTGCATAGCTTTGGGTTCAATCTTGCGGTGTCCTTACCCAAAGGATGTAAAGGGTTGCAAGGCACGATTGTATTGTTGCCATCGAGGATAACAAGATGGGGTATTTATCATATTGCATGAATTTATTCCTCTACATCATGTCATCTTGCTTAAGGCGTTACTCTGTTTTTAACTTAATACTCTAGATGCATGCTGGATAGCGGTCGATGAGTGGAGTAATAGTAGTAGATGCAGAATCATTTTGATCTACTTGTCACGGACGTGATGCCTATATACACGATCATACCTAGATATACTCATAACTATGCTCAATTTTGTCAATTGCTCAACAATAATTTGTTCACCAACCGTAGAATACTTATGCTCTTGAGAGAAGCCACTAGCGAAACCCATGGCCCCCGGGTCTATTCTCTTCATATCAATCTCCATCACTATTATACTTGCTTTGTTTTTACTTTTATTTTTACTTTTCACTTTGCATCTCTATACCAAAAATACCAAAAATATTATCTCTATCAGATCTCACTCTCGTAAGTGACTGTGAAGGGATTGACAACCCCTAATCGCGTTGGTTGCGAGTAGCTATCGTTTTGTGCAGGTACGAGGGACTTGTGCGTGGCCTCCTACTGGATTGATACCTTGGTTCTCAAAAACTGAGGGAAATACTTACGCTACTCTGCTGCATCATCCTCTGCTCTTCGGGGAAAACCAACGCAAGCTCAAGACGTAGCAAGAAGGATTTCTGGCACCGTTGCCGGGGAGTCTATGCAAAAGTCAACATACCAAGTACCCATCACAATCCCTATCTCTCGCATTACATTATTTTCCATTTGCCTCTCGTTTTCCTCTCCCCCACTTCACCCTTGCCGTTTTATTCGCCCTCTCTTTCCCAATCTCCTCCTCTTTTTCCCTTTGCCTTTTTTGTTTGCTCATGTGTTAGTTTGCTTGCTTGTCGTTATGTCGAATTCCTTATCCGCTCCTATGTCTCCCGAGTTTGAAGTTCTTCACTTCAAGAAAAGGCAAGGAGAAAACTTAAAAGATGCTTGGTATAGGATGATGGAATCTTATCGTAAGTGCACCCTAGAGGTGAACTTTAGAATTCTTCTTTGCAATTTTTATGTTGGGTTAAATATGACGCATAGACAACTCTTGGATTGCATTGCCAAGGGAAATTTCATTGAGATTGATCCCAGTATTGCGCATGAAATTATAGAGGGAATAGTGGGAACACTACCCCAAAAGGGAGGATCTCATCCTACCCAGGAAGAAACCCAAGTGTTTGAGAAGATTTGCGAAGTAACAAATTTTTTACAAAAGTCTCTTGAGCCTCTTAAAAGTGTTAGCGGAAATCTTCACCGCATGAATATGTTGATTACTCTTTGTAATAAGCGGTTGGATTATTTAGATCTAAAAATTCTGAGTATGAAGGGAAGCGGCAAGAACCACCCGGATTCGAGCATGACTCCGCTAAAAACTGAAAATTAAAGATGGCAATACCTAGATCTATCCTCGCTTTTATGCCTAGCTAGGGGCGTTAAACGATAGCGCTTGTTGGGAGGCAACCCAATTTTATTTTTAGTTTTTTGTTTTTGCTTCTGTTTAGGAATAAATAATCCATCTAGCCTCTGATTAGATGTGGTTTTATCTTTTAATTAGTGTTTGTGCCAAGCTAGACCTATTGGATCTTCTTGGATGATAATTATTTGATCTTGCTGTAATTTCCAGAAACTTTGCGCTCAGTGCCCGAATTGTTAAAAATCACCATAACGTGATAAAATACTGATTCTAGTTGCTGCTGATCAATAAACAAATTGTCCAGGTCGTCTAATTTTGGTAGAATTTTTTGAGTTCCAGAAGTTTGCGTTAGTTACAGATTACTACAGACTGTTCTGTTTTTGACAGATTCTGTTTTGCGTGTGTTGTTTGCTTATTTTGATGAATCTATGTCTAGTAAAATAGTTTATAATCCATAGAGAAGTTGGAATACAGTAGGTTTAACACCAATATAAATAAATAATTAGTTCATTACAGTACCTTAAAGTAGTATTTTGTTTTCTTTCTCTAGCGGAGCTCACGAGATTTCTATTGAGTTTTGTGTTGCGAAATTTTCAAGTTTTGGGTGAATTCTTTTTGATGGATTATGGAACAAGGAGTGGCAAGAGCCTAAGCTTGGGGATGCCCATAGCATCCCCAAGATAATCCAAGGACACCAAAAAGTCAAAGCTTGGGGATGCCCCGGAAGGCATCCCCTCTTTCGTCCACTTCCATCGGTAATTTACTTGGAGCTATATTTTTATTCACCACATGATAAGTGTTTTGCTTGGAGCGTCTTGTATTATTTGCGTCTTTGCTTGTTAGTTTACCACAATCATCCTTGCTGTACACACCTTTTGAGAGAGCCATATATGAATTGGAATTTGATAGAATACTCTATGTACTTCACTTATATCTTTTGAGCTTGATAGTTTTGCTCATAGTGCTTCACTTATATCTTTTGAGCGTGATAATTTTTGCTCTAGTGCTTCACTTAGATCTTTTAGAGAACGGTGGTGGATTTGTTTTAAAGAAACTATTGATCTCTCATGCTTCACTTAGATTATTTTGAGAGTCGTTAATAGCATGGTAATTTTCTTAATGTTAATATACTTGGTATTCAAGATATGTGAAACTTTCTTTTGAGTGCGTTGAATACTAAGATAAGTTTGATGCTTGATAATTGTTTTGAGATATGGAGGTGATAATATCAAAGTCGTGCTAGTTGAGTAGTTGTGAATTTGATAAATGCTTGTGTTGAAGTTAGCAAATCCCATAGCATGCACGTATGGTTAAAGTTGTGTAACAAATTTGAAACATGAAGTGTACCTGGATTGTGCATACTTATGAGTGGCGGTCGGGGACGAGCGATGGTTTTTTCCTACCAATCTATCCCCCTAGGAGCATGCGCGTAGTACTTGATTTTTGATGACTTCTAAATTTTTGCAATAAGTATATGAGTTCTTTTGACTAATGTTGAGTCCATGGATTATACACACTTTTACCTTTCCGCCTTTGCTAGCCACTTGATGCCGTGCATTGCCCTTTCTCACCTTGAGAGTTGGTGCAAACTTAGCGGTGCATCCAAACCCGTGATATGATACACTCTTTCACACATAAACCTCCTTATATCTTCCTCAAAACAGCCACCATACCTACCTATTATGGCATTTCCATAGCCATTCGAGATATATTTCGATGCAACTTTCCACCGTTCCGCTCATCATCATCATGACATACTTTACTTTTGTCATATTGCCATTGCATGATCATGTAGTTGACATCGTATTTGTGGCAAAGCCACCATGCATTATTTTTCATACATGTCACTCTTGATTCATTGCACCATCCCGGTACACCGCCGGAGGCATTCATATAGAGTCATACCTTGTTCTAGTTTCGAGTTGTAATCCTTATGTTGTAATCAATAGAAGTGTGATCATCATCATTATTAGAGCATTGCCCAAATAAAAAAAAGAGAAAAGCCAAAAAGAAAAAAAGAAAGGCCCAAAAAAATAAAAAAAATAAAAGGGCAATGCTACTATCTCTTTTTCCACACTTGTGCTTCAAAGTAGCACCTTGTTCTTCATGTAGTGAGTCTCATATATTGTGCTTCAAAGTAGCACCTTGTTTTTCATATAGTGAGTCTCATAAGTTGTCTTTCTATACTAGTGGGAATTTTTCGTTATAGAACTTGGCTTGTATATTCCTACGATGGGCTTCCTCAAAATGCCCTAGGTCTTCATGAGCAAGCAAGTTGGATGCACACCCACTAGTTTTCTTTTGTTGAGCATTCATAGCTCTAGTGCATCCGTTGCATGGCAATCCCTACTCCTCATGTTGACATCAATTGATGGGCATCTCCATAGCCCGTTGATTATCCTCGTCAATATGAGACTTTCTCCTTTTTTGTCTTCTCCACACAATTCCCATCATCATATTCTATTCCACCCATAGTGCTATATCCATGGCTCACGCTCATGTATTGCCTGAAGGTTGAAAAAGTTTGAGATTATTTAAGTATGAAACAATTGATTGGCTTGTCATCGGGGGTATAGAAGTTGGGAACATCTTTGTGTGACGAAAATGAAGCATAGCCTAACTATATGATTTTGTAGGGATGAACTTTCTTTTGCCATGCTATTTTGAGAAGACATGATTACTTTGATTAGTATGCTTGAAGTATTATTATTTTTATGTCAATATGAACTTTTGTCTTGAATCTTTCGGATCTGAATATTCATACCATGATTAAGAAGATTTACATTGAAATTATGCCAAAGTATCACTCCGCATCAAAAATTCTCTTTTTATCATTTACCTACTCGAGGACGAGCAGGAATTAAGCTTGGGGATGCCTGATACGTCTCCAACGTATCTATAATTTTGATTGCTCCATGCTACATTATCTATTTATTTGGACTATAATGGGCGTTATTTCCACTTTTATATTATTTTTGGGACTAACCTATTAACCGGAGGCCCAGCCAAGAATTGTTGTTTTTTGCCTTTTTCAGTATTTCGAAGAAACAGAATATCAAACGGAGTCCAAACGGAATGAAACCTTCGCGAACGTGATTTTCTCATTAGATAAGACCCAGGAGACTTGGACCCTCCATCAAGAAAGCCACGAGGTGGTCACGAGGTGGGGCGCCCCTAGGCGCGCCCCTGCCTCGTGGGCCCTCAAGCTCCACCGACGCATTCTTCCTCCTATATATACCCACGCACCCCAAACGATCAAGACATGAGCCAAAAACCTAATTCCACCGACGTACCTTCCCAGATCCACGAGATCCCATCTTGGGGCCTGTTCCGAGCTCACGGGGGGCATCCACCACGGAGGGCTTCTACATCAACACCATAGCCCTCCGATGAAGTGTGAGTAGTTTACTTCAGACCTTGGGTTCATAGCTAGTAGCTAGATGGCTTCTTCTCTCTTTTGGATCTCAATACAATGTTCTCCCCCTCTTTCGTGGAGATCTATTCGATGTAATCTTCTTTTTGCGGTGTGTTTGTTGAGACCGATGAATTGTGGGTTTATGATCCAGCTTATCTATGAATAATATTTGAATCTTCTCTGAATTCTTGTATGTATGATTGAGTTATCTTTGCAAGTCTCTTCGAATTATCCTTTTGGTTTGGCCAACTAGATTGGTAGTTCTTGTAATGGGAGAAGTGCATGGCTTTGGGTTCAATCTTGCGGTGTCCTTACCCAAAGGATGTAAAGGGTTGCAAGGCACGATTGTATTGTTGCCATCGAGGATAACAAGATGGGGTATTTATCATATTGCATGAATTTATTCCTCTACATCATGTCATCTTGCTTAAGGCGTTACTCTGTTTTTAACTTAATACTCTAGATGCATGCTGGATAGCGGTCGATGAGTGGAGTAATAGTAGTAGATGCAGAATCGTTTCGATCTAATTGTCTCGGACGTGATGCCTATATACATGATCATACCTAGATAACCTCATAACTATGCTCAATTCTGTCAATTGCATCAACAGTAATTTGTTCACCCACCGTAGAATACTTATGCTCTTGAGAGAAGCCACTAGTGAAACCTATGGCCCCCGGGTCTATTCTCATCATATCAATCTCCATCACTTTTATACTTGCTTTGCTTTTTACTTTGCCTTTACTTTTTACTTTGCATATTTATACCAAAAATACCAAAAATATTATCTCTATCATATCTCACTCTCGTAAGTGACCATGAAGGGATTGACAACCCCTAATCGCATTGGTTGCGAGTAGCTATCGTTTTGTGCAGGTACGAGGGACTTGCGCGTGGCCTCCTACTGGATTGATACCTTGGTTCTCAAAAACTGAGGGAAATACTTACGCTACTGTGCTGCATAATCCTCTCCTCTTCGGGGAAAACCAACACAAGCTTAAGACGTAGCAGAGGTCTTGGGCAAGGAGGGTGTAGTGCGAATTTCTTCATGTACTTTGGAGTGACATATCTGTACTCCGTCCATTCCCGTGCCCATCTCCTCTCAATCCTCTGTATGCGCACCTTGCGCTTATTCTTGTTCTCTTTGCCATGGTTGGCTTCATCAGGAGTGCAATATTCCTCATAAATGTCATCAGGGATCTCAAATGTTGTATTTACTTCTGGTCTCTTGCCTCCCTTCTGAGGTCTCTTGCCATCAGCCATTTTCTTTAGCTAAGGATTTTGAACAATGGAATTTTCTTAAGAGGTATGCAATTTGTGTTTGAGGAACGCTACAAATGAGTTAAGTTGATGAGAACCTAGTGATTCAGCAGCGGACATGAGTACCTATGAACAGAGTATAGGTGCAACGAATTTGGAGAGGTCATATGCGTTCTCAGAAGTTTTTGCAAAAAGAACAAGTTTGGGGAATTTGACTAGAGGTGTCTTGAGTAATTTCACTAAGCATTCTTTGACTTAGGTTCCAGAGTTGTATAGATTGAAATCCACACAGTTGAGGAATCTTGAAGAAAAATGTTGCTTAGAGAAACAGATCAAGAACAGATGCTTGTGAGGTGTTTACGTGTGTGGAAGTTGAAGAATAAAAACCTTTTGAAGATTTTGTGGAAATCATAAGAATCAACAAGGGCAGTAAAAATAAATTTTATTTACCCTTGATGAAGAACTAGAAGGTGTGGATTGGAAATTCGTCCGTTCAGATCTTCCACGCCCTAACTTGGCAGAGGAAGACAGCTACTGCGGCGGCGGAGTGAAGATTTCCACGGCCGGTGCGAGTACAACGGCGATGGGGTCGAGGTAGTGAAGCTCTTCCTCACCGGCGATGATGGAAGTAGCGGCGGCGCTAGGTCAGAGAGCTCGAGCGAGGGGAGTGAGGTCGAGCGGGGTAAAGTCGGTCTGAGGAGGGTGAGGGGTATTTATAGCCGAGGTGAAAATACCGCTCGCCCGAGGAAAATGGACGAACGTGCCCCTGACCCTTCTCATCCTAGCGACATGTGTCACCCACGTACAGAGAGCTGGCGATCGTGTGAGATTGTGGGTGAATAGATAAATCTTATCGTGGGATGCGGAACGGTTTGAGCGGCAAACGCCGAAAATTTAGATAAGATAATTGTAAAGTTTTGTTCGAAAATTCTTCAGCTGTCAAGGACACAGTGAAGATTTTGAACATGTTTCAAATAGAACGCACATGAAGAATTTGTGAACAGACTGGGTTGAGTTTAGCATAGAGGGGGAAGGGTCCGATCACATTCACTTAGCAGAAAAATCAACTTGAAGAATTAGCAATAAGTGAATGTTGTAGAGGACTGAAAACTCAAATATATATATACAGTCAATGAAGAACAAGGTCACAAAGAGTGAAGACATTGCAAAGTTGAAGAATTTTAACAACTGAGGAATTTCAAAAACTGAAGAAAAACTCAAATTGAAGATTTTCAACTTTTGTTGGTGGCATCACCCACCGTATAAGAATGATGATTTCATACGCCGCGTACAATTGTCGTAGGGCTCTGAGAATCAAATTATTCATTAATTTCTTCACACTTAGAGGGTTAGTCTTCATTGATTGAAGAAAAACGTTACTTTGTGTGTTGCACATCTAAGTCATCAATTTTACATAAGTGTTAGGATGTGTGTCCTTTTCAAAGGACATTCAAAGATTCTAAGATATTTAGCTCACGCCGCAACTTGCTAAATCTCTTCTCATCCAAGGGCTTTGTGAAGATATCAGCTAGCTGTTCTTCAGTCTTCACATGCTCGATAGAGATGTCGCCCTTCAACACATGATCACGAAGAAAATGGTGATGAATCTGGATGTACTTTGTCTTCGAGTGCTGAACTGGGCTATGAGCAATCTTGATGGCACTCTCATTGTCATAGTAGGGTGGCACATTCTTCAAATTGATGCCGTAGTCCTTGAGGATTTGCTTCATCCATAGCAATTGAGCACAACACGAACCAGCAGCAATGTACTTAGCTTCAGCAGTAGAGAGTGATACGCAGTTCTGTTCCTTCGAAGACCAACATACCAAGGAATGTCTGAGGAAATGGCATGTGCCTGATGTTGACTTTCGGTCCACACGATCACCAGCATAGTCAGAGTCAGAATATCCAATGATATCAAAATCCAAGCCCTTGGGATACCATAATCCAAGTGTTGGAGTGTGAGCTAGATATCGAAGAATATGCTTCACAACCTTACGGTGTGATTCCTTTGGTGTAGCTTGAAAGCAGGCACACATGCAAACACAAGCATAATATCTGGCCTAGATGCACATACATACAATAAAGAGCCAATCATGGAGCGGTATACCTTTTGATCGAAGTCAATACCATTTTCATCAGTGCATAGATGGCCATTTGTGGGCATAGGGATTTTGACACCTTTGCAATCTTGCATGCCAAATTTCCTCAACACATCCTTCACGTATTTCTCCTGGGATATGAAGATGTCGTTGCACTGTTGACGAATTTGAAGACCTAAGAAGAATTTCAATTCTCCCATCATAGAAATTTGATATTCCTCACTCATCATATAGGCAAATTCGCCAGTGTAACGTTGGTTAGTACAGCCAAAGATAATATCATCAACATATATTTGGCACACGAATAATTCATCATCATAGGTTTTGGTGAAAAGAGTTGGGTCAAGTGAACCGGGTTTGAAGCCTTTCTTCATGATGAATTCCTTTAAAGTATCATACCACGCCCGATGGGCCTGCTTGAGGCCATATAGGGCCTTATTGAGTCTGAAGACTTTGTCAGGATGCTTTGGATCTTCAAAACCTAGGGGTTGAGCAACATATACTTCTTCCTCAAGCTTACCATTGAGGAATGCACTTTTCACATCCATTTGATATAAGATGATATTATGATGGTTAGCATAAGCAAGCAATATGCGAATAGCATCAAGTCTAGCAACAGGTGCAAAAGTTTCATCGGAATCAATTCCTTCAACCTGTGTGTAGCCTTGAGCTACAAGTCGTGCCTTATTCCTCACCACAAGGCCATTTTCATCTTACTGTTGTGGTAGATCTATTTGGTGCCAATGATATTGTGCTTGCGAGGGTCTGGTCGCTTGACAAGTTCCCAGACATTGTTGAGGTCGAACTGATGTAATTCCTCTTGCATAGCTTGAATCCACTCAGGCTCCAGAAATGCCTCATCTACTTTGGTGGGCTCTGTGATAGAGACAAAAGCAAAGTGCCCACAAAATTTAGACAAATGTGAAGCTTTTGAGCGTGTAAGAGGACCTGGTGCACTGATGTCGCTGATGATTTTCTCGATCTGCACTTCATTTGCACCACGAGGGTGAGCAGGTTGACGATGTTGAGTCGGCTCAGCATTTTCTTCAGAGCCATTTTCCTCAGGTGCACCAGCATGATGTTCTTCACGTTCTGGAATGACTTCTTCAGCAGATTCTTCGGTAGGAATGACATCCTCAGTATCCTTGAACTTCACGGATCCTCAGGTGACTTTTCATCTAGCACAGGAGGTAGGTGCTCTCTTTGCGAGCCGTTAGTTTCATCAAACCACACATCTATAGTTTCAACAACCTTGTGATGGACGGTGTTGAAGACTCTGTAGGTGTGCGAGTCCTTTCCGTAACCAAGCATAAAACCTTCATGTGCTTTCGGTGCAAATTTAGAGTTGTGATGAGGATCTCTAATCCAACATTTAGCACCGAAGACTTTGAAATAACTCACATTGGGTTTCTTGTCAGTGAAGAGTTCATATGAGGTATTTTTGAAGAATTTGTGAAGATATACCCTGTCGATGATGTGGCACGCAGTATCAATTGCCTCGGGCCAGAAATCACGAGGCGTCTTGTATTCATCAAGCATAGTGTGAGCCATCTCAACAAGAGTCCTGTTCTTGCGCTCCACGACGCCATTTTGCTGAGGAGTATAAGGAGCAGATAACTCGTGAGTAGTTGATTGAAGCCCTCAAGGAAAATTGATGAGGATATCCCAACCATGGGTGCCACACCACCAACCATCAACGGTCCAATCACAAGAAGTCGCGCAATGCAAATACATGATCAGGTGAACGCTAAATTAAGTCTATCATTTGACCTTGAAAACATGGTTGTGCCTTCACTTCCTTTATTGTTGGTTGAACTCAGGTGCGATAGTGAAGAAGGCCAAACACATTTCAGTCCATGCAAAACAATGTTTTATGGCGAGGAAACAAAGTTAGGAATTCATGAAGAATGAGTTGTTCATCAAGAAACATTGTTCCGATTCGATGAAACAATGTTTTGCAGCGTTTGGATATCCCAACTTGTAAAGATTTCCGAACTCGAAGTTTTCATTGAAGGAAACATTGTTCGACCCCAATGAACAATGTTTGGTCGGGAACTGCCAATCACCTCCAACGAGAGTTTTCCAGAAGCTACCTCATTAAGTCTTGAAGCCATTTAATCAAACAAAGTTGGTTCATTTTCACACCTAAGCTGGTTCCAGAATCTAGTTCTCTTTCACCTATCCAGGGGGGTTGTCCCGATTATAAATAGGCTAGCTCTACCCTTCGTTGGGGACTTTTGCCATTTCTATCAAATACCAAAGACATGGACTACTCCTGAGATTGGAGAGCTCTTGTTATCCTTATTCTCGTGATTCCTTGAGAAAGTGATCCTAATTCGTGCTCCACGACTAGATCGTGTTGTGTGGATTAGAGTTCGTGGTTTCCCTTGCGGATTGCACCTATCCCGTGCTCCATGACTTGAGCGTGGTTGGGTGGGGTAGTATTGCGGGTTGTGGATCGGCGAATGTTCGGATTGGAAGCTTCGGTGAGCCTCCTCCTCATCGGGTCATAATCTCTTATTTTCCATTTTCCGGCTGCTTGCATCTAGTTATCCCCATCCATTTGTTGATCCTACGTCGTGAAGATCGGACCTCCCCCCTTACTCCCTCTTCTCCGAAGACGGGGTCACATCAAAAATCGTTTGAAGACTTCCTGCACTTCATATTTGTAAGTGACGATGTGCACCCATGTGTAACGAGAATAGTCATCAATAATAACAAAGCCATATAATGATGCGGCATTAGTGAATGTGGCATAATGAGTAGGGCCAAAGAGATCCATGTGAAGCAATTCAAATGGATGAGTGGTAGTCATGATAGTCTTTGAGGGATGCTTGGCATTGGTCATCTTTCCAGCTTCACATGCTCCACACAGGTGATCCTTGAGGAATTTGACATCCTCTATTCCAATGACATGCTTCTTCTTCGCGAGCGTGTGCAGGTTCCTCATGCCAACATGACCAATTCATCGATGCCATAGCCAGCCTTCTGAAGCTTTTGCAAGTAGGCATGTAGCAAGTTGTGGTCCTGTAGAGAAATCAACAATATACAAGTCTCCTCTCCTAAAGCCTTCGAATACTTTGGAATGGTCAAGTTCCATGATCACAACACAATGATATTTGCCAAAGACAACAACCATATCAAGATCACAAAGCATTAAGACAGACATTAGGTTGAATCCTAAGGACTCGACACGCATGACTTTGTCCATGTGTCGATCCTTTGAGATCGCAACCTGATAACCCACAAGTATAGGGGATCGCAACAATTTTCAAGGGTAGAGTATTCAACCCAAATTTATTGATTCGACACAAGGGGAGCCAAAGAATATTCTCAAGTATTAGCAGTTGAGTTGTCAATTCAACCACACCTGGAAAACTTAATATCTGCAGTAAAGTATTTAGTAACAAAGTAGTATGGAAGTAACGGTAGCGGTGGCAAAAGTAACAATAGCAGCTTTGTAGTAATTGTAACAGTGGCAACGGAAAAGAAACTCGGCAAAGATCAATATGTGAAAAGCTCCTAGGCATTGGATCAGTGATGGATAATTATGTCGGATGCGATTCCTCATGCAACAGTTATAACATAGGGTCACACAGAACTAGCTCCAGTTCATCAATGTAATGTAGGCATGTATTCCAAATATAGTCATACGTGCTTATGGAAAAGAACTTGCATGACATCTTTTGTCCTACCCTCCCGTGGCAGTGATACGTCTCCATCGTATCTACTTTTCCAAACACTTTTGCCCTTGTTTTGGACTCTAACTTGCATGATTTGAATGGAACTAACCCGGACTGACGCTGTTTCAGCAGAATTGCCATGGTGTTATTTTTGTGCAGAAATAGAAGTTCTCAGAATGACCTGAAAATCAACGGAGATTATTTTTGGAATTAATAAAAAATACTAGCAAAAGAATCAAGGCCAAGGGGCCCACACTCTGTCCACGAGGGTGGGAGGCGCGCCTACCCCCTGGGCGCGCCCCCCTGCCTCGTTGGCCCCCTGGTGATCCACCGACCTATCCAACTCTATATATCATGTTCGGGGAGAAAAAAATCAGAGAGAAGGATTCATCACGTTTTACAATACGGAGCCGCCGCCAAGCCCTAAACTCTCTTGGGAGGGCTGATCTGGAGTCCGTTAGGGGCTCCGGAGAGGGGAATCCATCACCGTCGTCATCATCAACCTTCCTCCATCACCAATTTCATGATGCTCACCGCCGTGCGTGAGTAATTCCATCATAGGCTTGCTGGACGGTGATGGGTTGGATGATATTTATCATGTAATCGAGTTAGTTTTGTTAGGGTTTGATCCCTAGTATCCACTATGTTCTGAGATTGATGTTGCTATGACTTTGCTATGCTTAATGCTTGTCACTAGGGCCCGAGTGCCATGATTTCAGATCTGAACTTATTATGTTTCCATGAATATATGTGACTTCTTGATCCTATCTTGCAAGTCTATAGTCACCTATTATGTGTTATGATCCATTAACCCCAAAGTGACAATAATCGGGATCCTTACCGGTGATGACCGTAGTTTGAGGAGTTCATGTGTTCACCAAGTGTTAATGCTTTGGTCCGGTACTCTATTAAATGGAGGCCTTAATATCCCTTAGTCTCCATTAGGACCCCGCTGCCACGGGAGGGTAGGACAAAAGATGTCATGCAAGTTCTTTTCCATAAGCACGTATGACTATATTCGGAATACATGCCTACATTACATTGATGAACTGGAGCTAGTTCTGTGTCACCCTATGTTATAACTTTTGCATGAATAATCGCATCCGGCATAATTTTCCATCACCGATCAAATGCCTACGAGCTTTTCACATATTTTTCTTTGCTTAGTTACTTTTCCGCTACATCATTATAATTACTACAAACTGCTATCACTTTTGCCACCGCTATCAATATTTCCATACTACTTTGCTACTGAATACTTTGCTGCAGATACTAAGTTATCCAGGTGTGGTTGAATTGACAACTCAATTGGTAATACTTGAGAATATTCTTAGGCTCCCCTTGTGTCGAATCAATAAATTTGGGTTGAATACTCTACCCTCGAAAACTGTTGCGATCCCCTATACTTGTGGGTTATCAAGACTATTTCTGGCGCCGTTGCCGGGGAGCGTAGCTCTATTCTTTGAGTCACTTGGGATTTATATATGCTGGTCACTATGAGGAACTTGAAAGACGAGAAAACCAAAATTTATCCCTCAACTACGAGGGGAGGTAAGGAACTGCCATGTAGCTCTGCACTTGATTCACCTTCTATTTTTAGTAAGATTGCGACACCTAAACCTGCTTCTGCTATTAATTCTGATATGTCGCATGTTATTGATGATGCCACTTCTGCTATGCATGATACTTATGATGTAACTATGTCTATGCTTGATACTACTGTGCCACTAGGTGAATTTCTGGATGAACAACTTGCTAGGGCTAGAGAGAATGAAATTATTGAAACTGATAATATGGATGAAAGTGATGATGAAGACTCTCCCCCTAGATATGAATTGCCTGTTGTGCCTGAGGGTTATTGAGGGAGTCCTGGACTAGGGGGTGTCCGGATAGCCGAACTATCATCTTTGGCCGGACTCCTAGCTATGAAGATACAAGATTGAAGACTTCGTCCCTTGTCCGTATAGGACTTTCCTTGGCGTGGAAGGCAAGCTTGGCGATATGGATATGTAGATTTCCTACCATTGTAACCGACTCTGTGTAACCCTAACCCTATTTGGTGTCTATATAAACCGAAGGGTTTTAGTCCGTAGGACGAACAACAATCATACCATAGGCTAGGTTCTAGGGTTTAGCCTCTCTGATCTCGTGGTAGATCTACTCTTGTACTACCCATATCATCAATATTAATCAAGCAGGAGTAGGGTATTACCTCCATTGAGAGGGCCCGAACCTGGGTAAAAACATCGTGTCCCTTGTCTCCTGTTACCATCCGCCTAGACGCACAGTTCGGGACCCCCTACCCGAGATCCGCTGGTTTTGACACCGACAGTTATGTTATGGATGAAGAAACTGCTAGAGACTTTCTTGCTTGCAATGATAGGAGTGATCTTAAGAAATTATTAGCTAAGATAAAAGAAAAGCCTTTGAATGATAGAATGGAATATGACCCTGCTTTTGCTACTTCACCTATCTTTATTACTGATAAGGATTATGATTTCTCTGTTGATACTGAGATAATTACTTTGGTTGAATCTGATCCTTTCTATGGCTATGAATCTGAAACTGTCAAGAGAAGACTCGCTACTACTATATCCATAAATTGTTTTTGTTCTCATTAAAGGGTGATGCTAAAATATGGTTTAATTCTCTTGATCCTGGTTGTGTGTGTAGTCTCTAGGATATGATTTATTACTTCTCTGCTAAATATTTCCCTGCTCATAAGAAACAACCTGCTTTAAGGGAAATATATAATTTTGTGCAAATTGGAGAAGAGAGTCTCCCACAAGCTTGGGGGAGGCTTCTCCAATTACTTAATGCTTTTCCTGATCATCCTCTCAAGAAAAATGAAATACTTGATATCTTCTATAATGGACTAACCGATGCTTCCAGAGACCACCTGGATAGTTGTGCTGGTTGTGTTTTCAAGTAAAGAATAGTTGATCAAGCTGAATTGCTATTGAATAATATGTTGACTAATGAAAATAATTGGACACTTCCTGAACCAACTCCTAAGCCAACTCCGAAGAAAAGGGGTATTCTATTTCTCAGTCTTGAAGATATGCAATAGGCAAAGAAATCTATGAAAGAAAAAGGTATTAAAGCTGAAGATGTTAAGAATTTACCTCCTATTGAAGAAATACACTGTCTTAATTTGCCGCCTGTTGAAGAAACACATGGTATTGATAACCCGACACAGGTAGTAAAGGTAAATTCTCTCTATAGATATGATAAAGCTGAAATCCCACCTACTAAATTTGCTAGCCAATGCTTAGATGAGTTTGACAATTATATTGTTAAACAAGAAAACTTCAATGCTTATTTTGGAAGACAATTGAAACACAATGCTTATATGATTGAACACTTGGGTGATTATGTGTCTAGCGTTAAAGGTGAACTTAAACTTATTAGTAAACATGCTTCTATGGTCACCACTCAAGTAGAACAAGTGCTCAAGGCTCAAAATGATTTGCTCAATGAATTAAATAATAAGAAAATTGACTTTGCTGTTAGAGTTGCAACTAGAGGAGGTAAAATGACTCAGGAACCTTTGTATCCCGAGGGCCACCCTAAGAGAATTGAGCAAGATTCTTAGAGAACTAAAGTAGATGCACCTAGTCCTTCAAAGAGAAAGAAAAAGAAAAATGATATGGCTTTGCATGCTTCTAGTGAACCTGTTGTTGACACACCTGAGAATCCCAATGATACTTCTATTTCTGATGCTGAAACACAATCTGGTAATGAACATGAACCTAGCGATAATGTTAATGATGATGCTCATGTTGATGCTCAACCTAGCAATGACAATGATGTAGAAATTGAACCTGCTGTTGATCTTGATAACCCACGATCAAAGAATCAACGTTATGATAAGAGAGACTTTGTTGCTAGGAAGCACAGTAAAGAAAGAGAGCCATGGGTTCAGAAACCCATGCCCTTTCCTCCCAAACCATCCAAGAAAAAGGATGATGAGGATTTTGAGCGCTTTGCTGAAATGATTAGACCTATCTTTTTGCGTATGCGTTTTACTGATATGCTTAAAATGAATCCTTATGCTAAGTATACGAAGGATATTGTTACAAATAAAAGAAAGATACCGGAAGCTGAAATTTCCACCATGCTTTCTAATTATACTTTTAAAGGTGGAATACCGAAGAAACTTGGAGATCCAGGGGTACCAACTATACCATGCTCCATTAAAAGAAACTATGTTAGAACTGCTTTATGTGATCTTGGAGCCGTGTTAGTGTTATGCCTCTCTTTATATCGAGACTTGATTTGAATAAGTTGACACCTACTGAAATATCTTTGCAAATGGCTGATAAATCAACCGCTATACCTGTCGGTATTTGTGAGGATGTGCCTGTTGTGGTTGCAAACGTTACTATTTTAACGGACTTTGTTATTCTTGATATTACCGAGGACGATAGAATGTCTATTATTCTTGGAAGACCCTTTTTGAATACTGCAGGGGCTATTTTTGGTTGCAACAAAGGCAATGTCACTTTTCATGTTAATGGTAATGAGCATACGGTACACTTTCCGAGGAAACAACCTCAAGTTCATAGTATAAACTCTATTGGAAAAATTCCATCGATTATTTTTGGAGGTTTCGAATTCCCTCTTCCTACTATAAAGAAGAAATATGATATTATTATTATTGGGGATGTGCATATCCCCGTTGAGGTAACCTAGTGTTATTAGGAAATTCTATGGTTCCATGCTATTCGAAAAGAGTTTGTTAACAAGACTTGATCAACCTTGTTAGTGGATTCCTTTTGATGAGCATGAGATGGATGAAGTTAGAAAGCACAACCTTCTTTACCCTCCTTTTACTTTATGTTATCTAGATTAAATTAAGCAAAAATAGTATCATATTTCTTCGTGCAATAAAAAAATACCCTAAAAATAAAAAATAGTGTCATATTTACTTTATGTTATCTATTAGTTTTCTGATTTATCCGTGCAATAAAAAAATACCCTGAAAATAAAAGTTCTCCAAATGCCCCGAAATTGAAATATGATTTTTTTTGGAATATTTGAGAATATCTGGCACTGAGAACACAGCAGGGGGAGCAAGCACCTGGCCACAAGGGTCCAGCGCGCGCCCTTGCCTCGTGGGCCCATGGTGGCTCCCCTCCACTTATTCCAGCCACCACACACTCCTTCTTCCTCCAAAAAAATCACCAACCAGCTCAAGCACGAGTTCTAGCTCATCTTGCTGCCATTTTCGATCTCCTTGCTCAAAGCTCCATTCACAAAACTGCTTTGGGGATTGTTCTTCGGTATGTGACTCCTCCAATGGTCCAATTAGTTTTTGTTCTAGTGCTTTATTCATTGCAAATTTTTGCTGCCTAGGTGACCCTGTTCTTGAGCTTGCATGTCAAATATATATGGTCCCAAGTAGTTTTAATTCATGACATAGTCTCTAGGCACTTGTGGGAGTAGTTACTATCAATTTTGTTGAGTTTGGTTCACTTTTATTTTAAGTTACTAAAAAATTCAGAAATTTTTCAGAGGGAGAAATATGTTTAGGAAAATGTACCAAGGTGGTTCCTCAAGAAAGCAAGGACCCAGGCCCGCAATGCGTGAGCCGGACCATGAACTACCCAGAGAAGCTCAAGTGCGGCCTTGTGAATGGCCGGTAGACGATTTCATGGTCCGAGAAGGAAATAAGGAGGAATTTGACGCATATGTGCGTAATGCTGAACTCGAGGGCTTCATGATAGATAAGTTCCTTCAGTATTATCATCTAACTGATTCCTTTGTGAGAAGGTTCAAATTTTCATCTTCACGTAATTCTAATACTGTCCTATTTGATCTCTACGATAAATCTTATACTATGGACTTAGAAGATTTTAAAACTGCTTGTAAACTTCCGCAGTGGGGTAGTTTCAGTGAACCTCGCAAATCTGAGTTAAGGGATTTTCTTGCTAGTATCGTCGTGGGGGAATCTAGAGATATAACACAAGCTACCATAGGGAGCATTCATTTTCCTGCTATACATTATTTTGCTCTCTTTATAGGTAGAAGCATAAATGGCAAGGATGAGGCATATCACATGTGTGTCCCTGATCTTAGTGTTCTCAAAAGTGTTGGTTTAGGAGATAAACAATATAACTTGGGGGCCATCGTTGCACGAAGGTTGCATAACAATGGTTTAAGTGGGGACCTTTTTGGTGGAATTTATGCAACCCGTGTGGCTAATTTTCTTGAGATACCCATACCTAAAAATGACATGGAATTGCCCCCTTGTCGGTGTCAAAACCGGCGGATCTCGGGTAGGGGGTCCTGAACTGTGCGTCTAAGGCAGATGGTAACAGGAGGCTGGGGACCCGATGTTTACCCAGGTTCGGGCCCTCTTGATGGAGGTAATACCCTACTTCCTGCTTGATTGATATTGATGATATGAGTATTACAAGAGTTGATCTACCACAAGATCGTAGAGGCTAAACCCTAGAAGCTAGCCTATGGTATGATTGTCATTGTCCTACGGACTAAACCCTCCGGTTTATATAGACACCGGAGGGGGCTAGGGTTACACAGAGTCGGTTACAAGGGAGGAGATCTACATATCCGTATTGCCAAGCTTGCCTTCCACGCCAAGGAGAGTCCCATCCGGACACGGGACGAAGTCTTCAATCTTGTATCTTCATAGTCCAATAGTCCAGCCAAAGGATATAGTCCGGCTGTCCGGATACCCCCTAATCCAGGACTCCCTCAGTAGCCCCTGAACCAGGCTTCAATGACGATGAGTCCGGAGCGCAGATTGTCTTCGGCATTGCAAGGCGGGTTCCTCCTCTGAATACTCTATAGAAGATTTTGAACACAAGGATAGTGTCCGGATCTGCAAAACAAATTCCATGTACCACCGTAGAGAGAATAACATTTTCACACATCTGATCTGCCGACCGTTTCTTATAATGTGACGCATTGCCTCGGTCTGGCCATGACGAACCGTCTTTCCCAACCAGCCTGCCACGACACATTTTGCGACGCGATTTTATTGGCACGTCTTGTCGAAGCAGAGATCGTGTCCCCCTTATTACGGGATTCTCATCAATATGGATATGGGTAACCCAATCGTGCCCGTTGGTATGAATCCTCGATTAGGCAAGTCCCAAACAGCCACGCGGAGGGCGCTTGATATTCATCCCCTTTATAAAGAGGCCAAGGCCTGTCCTTTTTCTTCTTGTGCTCAATTGAATCCTTCCCCCACCTCGAGTTCCAACACCCAAGGCTCAGCCCAGGCGCTTCGGACCTTCAACCATGTCCGGATTCAACCTTCAAGGTCGGTGGATGCCTTCCTCTGTCACAGAGGAAGATATCAAGAAGCTAAGAGAGGCCAGGTATTTGACCGGTGAAATCTCACACATGCTGCCCGCTCGAGGGCAGGCCATCCCCACTCCCGAACCCGGCGAGAGCGTTGTATTCATCTCTCACTTCCTCCAAGGGCTAAGCTTTGCTCTGGATCCCTTTGTAAGGGGGCTCATGTTCTATTACGGGCTGGATTTCCATGACCTGGCCCCGGATTCCATCCTTCACATCTCGTCGTTCATCGTCGTGTGTGAAGCTTTCCTCCGCATTACCCCACACTTCGGCCTGTGGCTCAAAACTTTCAGTGTGGAGCCGAAGATGATTGAGGGGCGACACGCGGAGTGCGGAGGTGCCGTAATAAGTAAGGGCATCGAAGTTCCATGGCCAAAAGGTTCCTTCCCGAAGGTGTCCAGTTTATGGCAACGGGAGTGGTTCTATATCACAGCTCCCTGGGGCACCAAGTGGGTAGCTGCCCTTGCCTTTCGCTCGGGCCCACCACCATAGCTGACGTCGTGGATCACCAAGGGGCTAGACTGGGGGCCAGCAAATGATGTGCCGATATTGCAGAGCCGCATCCGAGATCTCCTCGAGAGAGAGGTCGGCTTAGTCACGGTAATGCAAGTCATGCTAGTCCATCGGGTCCTGCCTTGCAAACGTCGTCCCCTCCAAATGTGGGAGTTCAACCCGGAAGGACCGAGAGCTATTCTGCACTTCTTCGGCATGACACTCGAAGAGATGTACAAATTGTTCTTCGGAATACAAGTAAGGAATCCGGACCTCACCGAGGATGCAGGTCTGAGCTGCAATTTCCCAGACACCCAAGTAAGTAATCCCATGGCCGAATAAGCTGTTTTCTTTTATTTATCTCAACATCATTTTGAAAAGTCGCTCTTTGACCAGGACTGGGTAACAAAGGAGAAGATGATCAGGTGTCCGGCTCCCCTTCCCGAAGGCACGGCAGATCCGGTACTAGCCAGAATGCTCGAGCCGGCGCCTCATCAGGCGCCCTCAGGGGAAGATAAAGGGGGAATAAACAGGCTGAAAGCGGGCCTCACTCGTTATCTATCCAAACCGGGGGAATTAGCGCCTCCGTGAAGGAGGACGACCGGGGAGAAGGATTCGAGATCCCTTCTCCCCAAGGAAGGAAGAGGACGACCTTTGAAGACCCGGAAACCAAGGTTTCCAAACGGGGGAAGAAATCTTCACCAGAGGGTCCTGCCTCGGAGGGCATCCTTGCCGCACAGTGTCCGCAAGGGGATCAGCCTCCCACCGAGCTGTAAGTAAACAAAAAGTGCTTAATAGTAAAAAAAATCCTGCTTTACCTCTGAGGACAATAACCGAAACATATATCTTGTAGTTCGGATCGTAGCCCTTCTCGACAGGGTTCGTCTTCGGGGGATCTTCTTTCGGAGATAATGGAGAGCGAAACACCTCCCCATGCCACCCCGCCTCACGAGGCGGGCGATGCTGAAGTGTCGTCACGAAGGGATTCTCCTGATCTGCCAAGGCCAGAGGGTAGTCCCTTGGCCACCCGAAGTCCTCAGTATTCGGCTCCTAAGGAGAGCAACAGAAAGAGTCCAGAACCATCTGGTGTGCAATCGGACGCGCTGAAGGATCTTCTGGAGCAAGCGGCTATCTCGAAGGCACATCGTACGCTAATGGGTACGGTGATTCAGAGGATTTCATCCGCCGAAAGCGGGTTGCATGAAGCATTTATGAGTCTGCTGAAAGGCTTTGAGGTACGTGAAATAGTGTGTATTTTTGGTAGTACCGCACACGTTAGGTGTGCCCTATGCAGATAGTAGCCCCTGAGACTCTGGTTGCTGTCGAGAACGGCGGCAAACGGAGGATCATAGTCCCAGGTAATAATCAGTCCGCCTTCATGTGTAGGTGGCTGAAGGTCCGGTGGCTAGCCGGACTGGTGAGTTTGCTAAGTTGAAGCGGCAACTTGATGCGGCAGATGCCGACATCGTGCTTGTCAACAAGCGGCTTGACGAGGCACAGGGTATGTTATTTCTCCGATGATCAACACGTAGTAAGAGGAGCATAGTGCCAGTATCTTTAATATGTTGTGACTGCAGATGGAGCTGCAGCCGTGGAAACCCTTCGGGCGGAACTTGCCCGAGCCAAAGAACAAGCCAGGAATAGTGATGAGGCCGCTTTAAAGGCGGCCGAAGAGCTGAGGGCCGAATAGGCTACCCATTACCAAAGCAAGGAAAAAATGGCCAAGATGGCCGTTGAGTTGAAACATGACGCCGACCGTTACCAGCTTCTTGAAAAAGAAAACCGAGCAAATTCGACGGAGCTAGAGAAGGCCATGGTAACAGCCAAGGAAGCCCGCTCTACGATCAGAGCGTCGAAGGAGGAGCTGCGTCAAGTTGGAGAAATCGCGGCTGGGAAGCCCTTCTTGTTGCGGACGAAGTTCGGAGATCCGAAGTATGCCCCTCTTGATCAACTATGGAGCTTTGGGGACGCATATACGGATCTGGCAGCCAATGCAGCTGATGCGGCCGAGTACTTCAAGGATCAAAAAGATCGTGAAGTAGAAAAGCTATTCTGGTCACAGTTTAATGGTCCAGTGCGTCCGCTGCTGTTAAATGAGCGAATGACCGAGTGGGCCGAGCTCCATAGGTTGTCCGGGCTTGCCATGGTGTCTGTTGTGGATCACCCGTGGCCGAGAGGGCCACGGCCGAATAGTTATTTTGGTTTGGTGCAACGATTCCTTGGTGTTGTGCCGTATATCGACGCTATGAAGAGGTCGGCGTGCATAGAGGGTGCGCGGATGGCACTTGCCCTTGTCAAGACATACTGGGCAGACATGGAGGCCACCGCTATTGCAACCCAAAGCACTACAAAAAAAATACACTACCATGATGATACGTGTTTGTCACAGTAGGTCGCGTTTTTTGTCATGCATGTACATCCATGACAAATTTATGACAGAATCAAGATAGTCATACATGTGCTGTCGTAGAAGTGTTCCATGACATTACCAAAATTATCATCACGGAAGTGTCCACTTCCATGACGATAAATCACGCGTCACATAAGTGCTTTCGTCAAGGGTGACTGACACGTGGCATCCACCGTAACGGAGCGCCGTTAAGCTATCGGGTCAGGTTTTGGATCCGATAACCCGTTAACAGCCCCGACCAATGGGGATTTTCCACGTGTAAAATCATCATTGGCTGGAGGAAACACGGTCGGCTGATCGCTGGGACAGATGTCATCCACTCATTGGGCGTATACGCGCCTATGATACGTCGGCACGTGGCACGGCCCAACAGAGGCCCATTCCTGTGAAAAGGCCGGCCCGTTTGACTTGGTCAAAAGGTGGCGGGCCGGCCCATGGAAAGCCTGTTAACAGCCTATTCGCATATAGCCCATTTACAGCCCGCTAACCCAAGGCCTGTTACGCCCTATCCGAATTAGGCCCAGTAGCGTCATCTGGGCCATCCAATATGACTCCAGCCCATTTTCACTTCTGGCCCATGTATGGCCCATGACGTCTTTCGACCCATATGAGGCCCTATGTAACTCTTGGCCTATTAACGACCCATGGTGAAACTGGCCCGCAATGAACAATGTATCACTTTACACCCATTAACGGTCCGTGGTGAAACTGGCCCGTAATGAACAGTGTATCACTTTATACCCATTAAGGGCCCGTTATTCAGTTGGGCCGCTTCAGCCCATGTTATCTTCCGCCTTCTCGTGAGCCCATTTATTCTTGGGCTCATTTCAAAGATTCGCTTACTTACGGCCCACATCGCTATTTTTCGCTAGGGCCAAATTCAGCCCGTGGTTACAATCGGCCCGCTTGTGGTCCTTTATACGCTGGGTCGCTTATAGCGCCATCAACACGGCCTATTAACGATGGCCCGTTATGGTCGGCCCATGAACGGGCGATTCCAACTCTAGCCGCTTACGCCATAATGCGGCTCGTTATTGGCCCATGTTTCGCCAATCGATCATACGACCAGATAAGGCCCATTAATGATACGACCGTAGAAGGCCCAATGTTTCTTCGCCCGTAGAAGGCCCATTGTTTCTACGGCGCCAGAAGGCCTATCGCTTTCTACGCCCGTAGAAGGCCCATCGCTTTCTACGGCCCGTAGGAGGCCCAAAGGTCACCACAAAGAATATTAGCCCATGGTTATTGTGGCCTTGTTTTAAAAATAGGTTATTGCAGCCACTAGCAAACCGCGGAAAAGAACCGCACCGACTACAAGCAAACAAAAACAAGACAACAAGGAAATAAATAAGCAAGCAACTTATGTTAGGCTATCACGGCTATTACACATATTACATCCATCGGGCATCAAAGTTCACCACCAAAGGCAAATATAGGGAACAAAGCAGCATATCTTATACATCGTTGTCAAAGTTGGCGACCAGCGCAAATAAACGCCAGAGCAAAACAAATCCAGAATCTGAAACCACTTCGTAAGATCTCAAGAAACAATATCCCGGGACCCATAATGCGGCAAGATGCTTAGCAAGCTTATTAACTTTCTCTTGTTTGGCGCTTAAATCCTCCAAATATTGTTGCAATTGTAAAATATGCATCTGAATTATGCAGGACTTCTCACCCTTCAAACTTCGTCGCAAAGACATCTGATCGATGTCTTTCAACTTGAAGTTGAGACTCAAGAAGACGAACTGATTCAGCAATGAAGTTCAAGAGCTTGTGCCAGAGTAGTGGCCAAGAACTCTAACACTACATCAAGATAGGACTTTTGGGTTCCTCACTATCGCCAAGATAGTTTTTATCAGCTTTCTTGGAGACCAACAGGATGTCTCACTATCTTGAACCTTATCCGCATTACTTCCTTTACCATTGGATAACGCGGTACTATTCTCCAATATTTTGTCCGCATTCTAAAAGAGAAACAAGGTATACATCACATGTTTACTATGTTGTATATGAAACTCATTTTGGTAAGTGAGTTCAGTAGTAAAGTGGACAGGATAACAAAGATGAAACAAACATATATCTATGTACCATGGTCACTTTATGGTCTATATCATTCTAGTTTTTGTTGCCAAATCAAGATAGAGACACAGTTCAAATAATATTTGTTCAAGACAAAGCAGAATAGACAAAATATATGTGTGGGTAACTATAGAGCAATAACAACACTTGTAGTGTGCATGACATGAGAACATAACTATTTATTCAATTGAAACTGAAATCAACATAGAGCAGGTTACAACAAAGAAACCAGCTTAAAGAAACAGGTTTAGAACATACCTGCTATGCCATTGGAGTTTCAATTCCATCCTTCAAATTTGAAAATAGTTGGTATGAGTAAATACAAGAATGCAACAACAAAGGAGTATGAACCATAGCTACGTAACCCGACCTGAGAACAAATCTTCTTCTCCTTAAGCGTTGAGTTGGGATTCAGAGTGGTGGTCCTCGTGCTTTGGGCACTGCAGTTCCTTACTAACTGCCGTGTTTGGGTGCTCTGTGGTGGAGACGGTGCTGTGTCAACTGGGAATCGGGTTACTATCTCGCCGGGTTAGTTAGAAGGGCAGAGCTGGTTCTCCGTCCAACTAGGTAGGGGTACACCCACGAGAGTCTGGGTTATGTGTGGTGGATCTGGTCCTTGGGAAAGTACTACCGTGGTTCTATCTGCATCAACTGGTAGCTGAGGGAGTCCTGGATTAGGGGGTGACCGGATGGCCGGACTATGACCTTTGGCCGGACTCCTGGACTATGAAGATACAAGATTGAAGACTTCGTCCCGTGTCCGGATGGGACTTTCCTTGGCGTGGAAGGCAAGCTTGGCGATACGGATATGTAGATCTCCTCCCATTGTAACTGACTCCATGTAATCCTAACCTCTCCAGTGTCTATATAAACCGGAGGGTTTTAGTCCATAGGACGAACAACAATCATACCATAGGCTAGCTTTTAGGGTTTAGCCTCTCTGATCTCGTGGTAGATCTACTCTTGTACTACCCATATCATCAATATTAATCAAGCAGGAGTAGGGTTTTACCTCCATCGAGAGGGCCCGAACCTGGGTAAAAACATCATGCCCCTTGTCTCCTGTTACCATCCGCTTAGACGCACAGTTCGGGACCCCTACCCGAGATCCGCCGTTTTGACACCGACATTGGTGCTTTCATTGAGAGTTCCTCCGTGTCGCCATCTTTAGGCCCGATGGCTCCTCCGATCATCAACAACGATGCGGTCCAGGTGAGACTTTTCTCTCCGGACAGATCTTCAGATTCGCCGGCTTTGCATCGCGGGCCAATTCGCTTGGCCATCTAGAGCAGATCGAAAGCTACGCCCGCCATCAGTCAGATTTGAAGTTTGAACTACACGGCCGACGTCCGCGGAGAATTGATCTTCGACGGGTCGAGCCATAGCAGCTAAGCCGCCAAGACTGCTACGATGGGCATGATCTAGCTCGCCACGAACAGTGCCTCGAGGTCGCACACAGTGTCCGCCCGACCCTTATCTCGAGCCGATCGCGCCTAATCGAGGACGTGTGGTGGACACCGCCGAGGGCTGCAATCTCTACGGCGATCGAGCCAACACCATACCTGTCCTTTGGCGGCTCGTGACTCAAGGTGCCGGACTCCTCACGGACTAACCTTCCGTGCCTCGCCAATCGAATCCGATTACGCCGATCATGGAGTCCACCGCCTACATCTTTCAAGACTTCCTTTTGGCGACATTCTGAATTCACTAAAGTCTCTCTTTATCAGAGAGCCCGGCGGACTATGGTCAAGAAGGTTGGGATACTAACGACGAAGAAATTCAAAGCCCACCCACCACCCACTTTGTAGCCACCGCCGATGATTTAACCGACATGCTCGATTCGATTCAAGACATCGCCGGTATGGACGACGATGTAGGAGACGAACAGAACCAGCGCCTATAGGCCATCGGACTACCACCCCATCTCACGATGTATACATGGTTGATACACCTAAAGGAAACGACGACGAGTAACAAGGGACGAACGAGGATCGCCCTCGAAAGCAATCAAAGCGGCAGCGTAAGCGCCGCCCAAACACCACCTCGGCAGAGAAAGCAGCCATCTGCACTCCAGCCATAGAGCAGGGCGAACCGGCGAACGCATTTAACGTACATCGAGCAACCGTCCAACAGGCAACTTGATAAACAACCCGCCCCCGGCGAAGACAAAAGTCCGGACGACCTCACGCCGGACAAGTTGCTGGAGCAGAAGAACCTCCAAAAGGCTCGCCGCCATCGCTGCGTAGCCTCAAAAAAGGTATGAAGCTCAAAACAGCGGAAGATGCACTCAGAATTAGATGGAGCAAAGTACTCAACACCGCAGACAAATACCGCGACAGTCGCCATAGAAAGAGCTATCCGAAGCGAAAATTACTGCCGGAATTTGATGATGAGGCCTTAGAGCCTCCGCAATCAAAAAATAAGGAAGCCACCCGATCGGACAAATGACCTCATGGCCAACACAGTGCGGCAAAGGATGCCGCACACAAGCCGGCACGCGATCCGCACAAGGATTCGCATCAAAAAGATGGCCCAGCCAGATCTATCTATGGGCCAAGAAAGCAAGCTCTAGTAAGCAATGCAACACATCAAATATCCGAACATCGCAGAATGCCTAGATATAGGGGTGCCGCACACCCCCTATGTTTCACCGATGAGGTGCTGGATCATGGATTTCTAGCAGGATTCAAGCCTTAAACATAGAGGCATACGACGGAACAACAGACCCTGGAGTCTGGATTGAGGATTACATCCTCCACATTCACATGGCTAGAGGAGATGATCTCCACGCCATAAAATACTTACCCCTCAAACTCAAAGGGCCAGCCCGACATTGGCTTAAAAGCCTTCCCGAAAACACCATTGGAAGTTGGGAAGAGCTCGAGGATGCTTTTCGAGCAAATTTTCAAAGGACCTATGTCTGACCTCCGGATGCAGACGATTTAAGTCATATAACTCAACAACCCGTAGAGTCAGCCCGAAACTCGAACAGATTTCTTACTAAAAGAACCAGATAGTCGATCGTCCGGACGCCAAGCCTTATCAGCTTTCAAACACATCGCTCGAGACTAATGGCTCGCCGACACCTCGCCAAGAAAATCCAAGAACAATGGCCGCACTAATAAGCCTCATGACCCGCTTATGCTAGGAGAGGATAGCTGGTTGGCAAGATGCGCACCAGCACCCAAGTACATCCGGGTTAGGGATGGAAACGGAAACCACGACGTAGCAAGGACCAGCGCTGATCAAGGGAAACAGCTCAAGAGCACGATAATCAACGCCGGATTCAAAAGCTCTCGCAGAATCAGAAAAAGCTGCCCTCAAGGATAATAGGATGAGCTATATAACCTAAACAAAATCTTGGACAAGATATGTCAAATCCACAAGATTCTCTGGAAGCCTCGCAAACCATACCCACAGAGATTGTTGGGTCTTCAAGCAACTGCAAACTCAACGCCAACACAAGGGGCTCGACACACCAAGCGAGGACGATGAAGAACCCCACAAGCAGAGCACCGGGAAACAAAAGAACTTACCACAAGAAGTCAAAACAGTAAATTCACTTCACGTGACAAAAGGGGAGAACAGAGTGGTGCCCATAGAGATACGCGCCATACGGCCTATCCCAGAGGAGTCCCGCCACGGGTTGTTAAAACCAATCACCTTCGACCATCAGGATTACTCTAGAAGTATCCAGAACGCAGGCTGGACTGCCTTGGTATTAGATCCGATAATTGACGGACTCCACTTTACACAAGTCCTAATGGACGGCAGCAGTGATTTAAACCTGCTATATCAGGACACAATCCGCAAAATGGGGATAGACCCAACAACAATTCGCCATAGCAACACTTCCTTTCAAGGGGTAACGCCAGGCCCAGATGCCTATTGTACGGGCTCTCTCCTGCTAGAAGTGGTGTTCGGCTCACCCGATAACTTCCGCCGCGAAAAGCTAACCTTCCACATCGCCTCATTTACGAGTAGCTATCAAGACTATCGACGCGAAGCTACCGCTTTTAACGCAATACCACATTATGCATCCCTTATACTTAAAATGCCCGGTCCACGAGGGATCATCTCATTAAAGGGAAATATCGAGTGTTCCTCGAGCGCGGAAGATTGTGAGGCTGCCTTAACAGCCACACACTAAACCGGCTTCACTAATCAAAGCACCTAAACAGGTCGCTCAGACCCCGGACATGGCTAGACGAGTCCGGCGTAAACATACAAGGGCTTACTAGCCGCATACCCCCGTCCAAGGGGCTCCGTGCATGTACAACAAGAGACAATAAAGCTCAATTTTATTCATTTTTTAAAATTGTACTTTGTTTATTTAATATAACGTACATTTTCGCACGATCTTTTCAATTAAGTTCTCTCTTTACAGATGAACACCATGCTACACCCGGCCCAGATACGACACAACGGAGACACATGCATGTACGCAAGAGGGACCTGCTCCAAGGATTCCTTTCAGATTAAGACCCTCGTAAACCTTTTTTACTGTCTCTTGTTGATACACATCCCCGGTTTCTTGCTATAAACGAGGTGGAGGCTGGCGCCTTGGCATTGGCCATCGCCGGGCGTTTCGGGAACGGGGTCCCTGACTTGTTCGCTCTGCGACCATGGCGTGAGCTCAAAGGAGGCCAAGGCAGCCCATCTTCATCAACGCAAGCTCAAGACTCTCGCGAGGGGCTGAGATTGCTGGGCGGACGACAAGGAGCTTCCTCAGGCATGGCCTCGCCAGTTGGCTCATGAGGAGGCGGAGAGTTCAAGGCAGGGTACTCGCGAGGTGCCCATGACGCAAGCCATGACGCACTAAGGGCGCCAGCCCGCACAGCGCCCCTCCTTTCCTCTTTGGTGCAAAGGAGCAAGCGCAGGAGAGCATCAAGCAAAGGCATCCGCTTCGGTGCAACAAGACCAAGACCAGCCCCAAGGGCTGGAAGGAGTCATCGTGGAGCCCAAGCAAAGGCCATCACCAGAGCCTTTGGCAAGCGAGGACCAACTTTAGTCAGATAAGTGTACCCGCTGTTCCCTTCAAATGGCCGATTGTTGGCGCCCTTCCCGCCAATATTTGGGAAGAGGCCCAGGCCTTCGCCTATAAATAGTAGTAGCCACACTCGTGAGCTAGGGCATCTTGGAGAGACGAAGAGAGATCGAATCCTCATCAGAAACCAGAGCTAGAGCGATCGAACACCACCTAGCAGTTCATCGCACCTGCCAAGAACAGACCTCGCGAGGTTGTTCTTCCTTGTATTGTTCTCGTCAGCCCAAGAGGCAATCCACTACACCACACACCGGAGTAGGGTATTACACCACAATGGTGGCTCAACCAAGATAAATTTTGTGTCTCTTTGTGCTGTCCCGTTAGTAGTTTTGGTCCTCGCGATTCGCGGCGGCGCGAGACGGTGGAAGGTTGATCTCCGCACCCTCAGATTCGATGCTTAAGGGTCTGCCAAACCCAACCGACATTTTGCGCGCTTAGGTAGGGTTGCGCCGAATCCGCTTTTCGTCGCTTCGCTTCTTCCTCGACCACCGCGAATTATGTCCGACGCCTGCCGGGCTCGCTGCTGCTAAGCGCCAAGCCGCTTTCGCCTATGTCGCCGGACGGCTTCCGACAGCGGGCGCTTCGTTGCTCGTCACCGCCTCGCTGTCAACACCGCCACCGCCCGACGGGAACGGCAGCAGGCATCGCCCCGCACTCGGCGACCCTGTGGAGGAGCGCGCAGCTTCCTCGTCACCCGCCCTGTCGCGCGGTTCCTCCGGCCGTCCGCGTCCCCCTGGCGGCTCGCAGCGCCGCTTTCCAGCCGCCATGTCAAGGAATTCGTCTCGCTGGTTGGCGCCGACCACGCGCAGGGGCTCTTCGCCGAGCGGAGCCGCCGGGCTGACTTCGACTTCGACCACCCCGCCAACTCGGCCGCCTGGTGCGCCCCATGCTCAGACACCCACCATATGCCAGGTTGCCGCCACTAGGACCTCATCGACAGCGGGCGCCAGCCTCGACGCATTTCGCCGAGGCCTTCAACCTCCTCTCGTGATACCAGTGGAGCGGCTGCAGCCTGTGGCCTTTTTCGGGTAGCAGGAGGGTCATCCGCCCTTGGGGCAATCCGCTTCCAATGACCTTCGCACCTACGATAACTTCCGCACGGAACTGGTCGACTTCGACATTGCCCCATCGCCTCCCCTACAATGCCATCCTTGGCTATCCAGCATTGGCCAAATTCATGGTCGCAACCCACCCGGGTACAACCTCATGAAGATGCCCGGAGTAGCGGCGCCCTCACCGCACTCGAGATACCGGAAGGTGCGCATGAAGCTGGCTCGCTTAAGACGGCGTCAAGGGCGCAGCTCCGATGCGGAAGCCCTCAACCCAAGGGGGCTGCGCCGACCAAGAAGAAGCAGTTGTTCACTCAAGACAAGGCGGATACCAAGCAGATACCTGTCGACGAGGACGGGTCCACAAACGCCACCTTCACCATAGGCGCCAACCTCGAGCCCGAACAGAAGAAGCCCTGGTCACGCTTCGCAGAACAATAAGGTGTTCGCCGGGAGCCCGATGAGCTGGTGGGGATCCCACGGGCGAATCGAGCACCACCTCAACGTGTGCCCCAACGCAAGGCCCCGTGGAAGGTATACAGAAGGCAGTCCATCAAAAGCAGGCCTTCATCGCTCAAGAGACCCGCAAGCTAGAAGCCGCGGGGTTATTCGCGAGGTCCGACACTCCATATTGGCTGGCCAACCCTGTGGTGGTGCCAAAGAAGGGAGGAAAGGAGCGATGTGTGTCGACTTCACCAACCTCAACAAAGCATGCCCGCAGGATCCGCTCCCGCCCTCGTGATCGACTCAGATCGCCGATTCCACCGCCGAGTGTGACCTATTATGCTTCTTGGACGCTTTTCCAGGTATCATCGATCAAGATGGCGGTGGAAGACGTGGAAAAGACGGCCTTCTTAACCCCGTGTGGAGTGTACTGCTATACATGCATGCCATTTGGGCTGCGCAACGCGGGGGCAACCTTCCAGTGGCTCATGCACATCACCCTGGGCCCGCAGCTCGGGAAGAATGTGGAGGCTTACGTCGACGACATCGGGGTGAAGTCTCGCGAGGCCAAGACCTTGATACAAGACCTGAAGAAACCTTCGGAGCCTCAACGCAGTGAGCGCGGCGGCTCAACCCGCCAAGTGTGTGTTTGGAGTTCCTCGGCAAACTCCTGGGTTTTCTCGTCCCACCGAGGCATCGAGGCCAACCTGTAAAAGGTCAAGGCAGCTTGAAGACATGAGCCCACCAAAGACCCTCGTGGAAATGCGAAGCTCACGGGATGCGAACGGCGCTGGGTCGCTTCATCTCCCGATTGGGGAGCGGGCGCTGCCTTTCTTCCACCGATGAAGAAAAGGGCCCTTCAATGGATCAAGAGGCCGACAAAGCGCTCCAAGACCTCAAGAGGTACCTGACCAGCCCTCCAAAGGATGGTGGCCCCGCGCCTCGGGGAGCCCTTGGTACTTACCGCCGCCACTCCCTACTCGCTAGCGCAGCTCGTGGCAGTTAGGAGGAGCGCCAGGCCAAGACCACGGCGACCACCCGAGCTAAGGCAAGGCCGAATCAGAAGGAACTAGCAGAAGCCATCACCGCAATGGAAGAAGATCAGCCGTCGCAGCAGAGCTCACCAAGGGCGGGAGAGCCCCCCCATCCAAGCACCCAGCTTCCGGAGGCGCCGTCGCCTCGGGAGGCACCACAGCTTCCGGAAGACGCCACCAGCACCGACGCCCCTAGCTCGCCGAGCACCCGTGTATTGTCAAGACCGTGTTACGGATGCGAGGGCACGGTACCCCATGCGCGTAAGCTCCTCCTCGTGCTGTTGGTGGCTTCGCAAGCTGCGACACTACTTCCTGTGGTCATCCAATCAAGGTTGTCTCGGCATACCCCCTGGAGAGGGTGCTCAGGAGCCCCAACTCGGCTCGGAAGGGTCGCCGAGTGGAACATTGAGCTGCAAGCATTCCAGCTCGAGTTCAGCACAACCAGAGTCATCAAGGGGGCTGCGCTGGCAGATTTCGTGGGTCGAATGGATGAAGCACTGGCCTCGTGGCCGGGCGAGGATCGGTCCCTTCCCCGTGAAGCTTAAGCGCCAAGGTTGGGTCATGTACTTGATGGAGCGCTTCTCCTGACAGGCGCTGGGCTGGGGCAGGCTCATATCTCCCGCCAGACAAGCTCTACTATGCTGTGCAGCTCGCTTCAAAGATGGCGAGAAGGTCTCCAACAATATAGCGGAATACGAGGGGCTGATAGGGTCCAAGGCTGCCGCTGCCCTCGGGGTGAAGTGCCTTACCATCAAGGGCGATTCGCAGCTCCTCGCCAATTTCTCCAACAAGGTGTATGAGCCAAGAGATGAACACATGGAGGCCTACCTTATGGAGGTCCGCAGGATGGAGAAACAGTTTTGGGGGTTGAGTTGCAGCACGTGCCTCAAGGCACCAATCAAGAGGCTGATGACATCGCCAAACGATCCTCCAGAGGTTACCCCAGAGCCGGGCGTTTTGAGGAACGGCTCTTCAAGCCTCAGCCCTGCCACCATTATCAAGCACAAGACAGCCTGGAGGAGCTCCTCACCACCTGCCGGGAGCCCCAAACAGGGTCCGCCTCAGAGCACGCCTCGCTTCCTAACGATGGAACCTCAAGAGGAGTGCCGGATCACGGAGCTCAAGAGTTACTTAACGCATGGAACTTTGCCGGAGAAGGAGGAGGAGGCAGAGCGTGTGGCGCGGCAAGCCACGGCATACAGCATCATGGATGGTGGATGGAGAGCTCTACCGGAAACGACCGAACGACGTATCCCTGCGTTGCATCGCCAGGGAACAGGGGAAGGAGCTGCTGGCAGATATACATGGCGGAGATTGTGGGCACCATTCGCCGTCACGGACCTCGCCGCAAAGCTGCCCGCAGCGGTTTCTATTGGCCCACCACGCCATCGACGCTTATCGAATTCGTGAAGGCTTGCGAGGCTTGCCAATTCCATGCCAAGCGATCCACCACCAGCCAGGAGGTCTCTGAAACCATCCCCTCACTTGGCCATTCGCGGTCGGGGCTGGACATTCTGGGCCCTTTCCTCGGGCGCCAAGGGGCTATTGCTACCTCTACGCCGCCGCGGACAAATTCACCAAGTGGGTCAAGTCGAGGCCGTTCACGCCATCCCCGCTGGTTCTCGCGCTGTTCATCAAGGGCATCGTGAGTCGGTTCGAGTGCCGAACCGCATCATCACCGACAACGGTTCGCGTTCACCAGTAACCTTTTTAAAACGTACTACACTAACCTTAGGACACAAATATGCTACACTTCGGTGGCGCACCCCCGCACCAACGGCCAGGCCGAGCGGGCCAACGCAGAGGTCCTGAGAGGCCTCAAGACCAGGACATTCAAGAAGAAACCGAGGCTCGCGCGAGGCTGGTATGACGAAGCTCCGTCCAGACAGGGTCCATCCGCACAACCGCAACTAAGCCAACCGGGAGACCCCTTCTTCCTGGTCTACGGAGCCGGAAGCGGTCCTCCTCACGAGGTCAAGTTGCCGATCCGCGGGTCCCGGCTTTTGACGAACGCTGCAGACGCCATGCGGGGACGGCCTCGTGGCCGGGAGGAGCTGCCGAGAAGCCGTGACCGCGAGCGGCAAGGTACCAGCAGCACTCCGCGATACCACTGCCGCAACATCCGCCCCTGTAACTCTCGAGGTAGGGGACTCGTGATCCGCCGGGTCCTCTCTGTGGAGGGATTGCATAAGCTCTCTCCCATGTGGGAGGGCCTGCTCAAGGTTGTTCATGTTTCTGTGCCTGGCCCGCGGCGCTTGGAGACTCAAGAGGGAGTACCTATACAGTAACGCTGTGGAACATCCAGCACCTCTGGAGGTTTTACCCTAAAAGGCCCAGAGCTCGTGAAGAAGGCGAATGCCCGTGAAGCTCATTCTTTGGAAAAGGCCCAGAGCTCGTGAAGAAGGCGAATGCCTGTGAAGCTCATCTTTTGGAAAAGGCCCAGAGCTCGGAAGAAGGCGAATGCCTATGAAGCTCATTCTTTTGAAAAGGCCCAGAGCCCGTGGAAGAAGGTGAATGCCTCAAGCTCATCTTCTTCGAGAAAGGCCCAGAGCTCAGAAGAAGGCGAACGCCGTGAAGTTGTCGCTCGAAAGGGCCCGAGCCCGTGAAGAGGGCAACGCCTGAAGCTTGCTTCCTGTAAGAAAGGGCCGGAGCTCGTGAAGAGGGCAAACGCCTGTGAAGCTCGCTTCCTGTAAGAAAGGGCCGAGCCTGTGAAGAGGGCAACGCCCTGAAGCTTGCTTCCCCAAGAAAGGCCCGGAGCCTGTGAAGAGGGCCAACGCCCGTGAAGCTCGCCGCCTGTGACACTCTCACGTAATAATGAGTTGGGGCTGTACACGCCCGGAGTCTCGTGGAGTGTCGGGCCAGCCCCGGGCTCCCTCCCAAGCCCAAGGGCAGCACATAGTCTGCACTGGTGAGAAGACGTCAAGACTAGACTAGGTGCCGACGTGGCTTTTTCATATGCTTTCTGTAGTTGACTAGTTATTCCCATTTGGAGTTTTTATCAAACTATCGCCTTCTTTTTGGTCAAGGGTTCTTCGATCTTTTTTCGCCTCCCCGCTCCATTTTTTTGAGGACTCATGAGGCGAGGCCTCGAGACCCCATGCGAGCATTCCTGCTCCTATCGCCAAGTTTTCACGGCCCTGGTCCATACCGAGCACCCTCCGACCATGCCTCACGGGCAGCACAACGCGAACACGGGCCCGGATCGGTCGCCTCGCTGCCACGGGCTGGAGTTCACTTATAATGGGCGATAAATGTAAAGGAACAATATCAGATAACAAAAGCAGACAATAACTAATGGCGTTAACCTAAACACGCCTTCATCGGGCCACACATTGTTGCCTTTTTACGCAGGAGAAAAGAAAGAAAAGGACAAAGCAGGTGATGCACGCCCTGCCGCCCTCTTGAAGGCTCGAGCCGCCTCCGAGCTCAGCGACTCCTCTCGCTTCACCGGGCGCGGCGGCAAGCGACCCGCTGCCATCCCAAGCAGGCGCGGCGGCGTGGGGGCTGGCCGCGCCGCCGCTGGACGAATCACCACCAAGAAGAGCTGGTGAACGGAGGAGTCACGGCATCGCCAACGCCCGCGGCGCTGCCCTTCCATCCACGCCGGGCTGAGTCCTCGCCGCGGTCGCCGCCTTTCGTGGCAGCACCCATGCGGCGACCGTTTTCCCCAACACCTCACGAGAGGGTGGCGCCGCCGCCGCATTTAAAGTGCAGGGAGCACCGGCGGCGAAGACCACGCGCTGAAGCGAACGCCCGCCACCGCTGGTCAGAACAGTTCCTCGCAGCAGAGACCTCCAGAGAAGCCCACGGCTCGCTGCAGCAGCCATCCGCTCGAGCCGAGGCTACCCAGAGCGCCATCCGGAGCTCACCCAGAGGAAGCGGAGCTGAAGCCGGACGCCGGACGGCCTCCGCCTCACCGTGAACTCCGCAAGAGCCAAGAGCATGGAGGCGCGGGCCTCGGGGACGCGCGCCGCACGCCCGACCATGACCGCCGCTGTCGCTGCTGAGAGCCTCCCCACGATCATGCTGGGGACCGCTGTGGAGGCCACGGATGCTTGCGAGGGCGACTCGACCACGCTTAGGCGGAGGAGAGGAAGACTCGACCGACGGCCCTTCCCTTCATCGCGCCGAGAACTTCCTTGGTGGAGCCATGGAGAAGAAAGAGAGACAAGAAAGGATAGATCGAAGGGCGCGCGCCGTACATACTTATAGCCGCGAAGGCCAACCGTCGGCCTCCACGATCACCGTAATCATGACCAACTCTGCATGTAGGGACTTGTCGAATCCGGTGGTTACCGAGGCATCGGGGAAGCAAAGGCGACGATCCAATCAACCGCCACGCTGCCGCCTAAGGCCGCGCAGGCTGTTAGGGCCCGCGACGCTTCACATTTGCACTTTCGCCCGCCGCTGTTCGGGCGTGTGGGCCTGGGCTATTGCCGGCGCTTCGGGAACGGGGTCCCCAGACTTGTTTACCCGCTGCTCCGCGGCATGGCTCAAAGGAGGCCCAACGCAGCCCATCTTCATCAACGCAAGCTCAAGACCTCGCGAGGGGCCAGATTGCTGGGCGGACGACAAGGAGCTTCTCGTGCACGGCCTCGTCAGTTGGCTCATGAGGAGGCGGAGAATTCAAGGGTGGTACTCGCGAGGTGCCCATGACGCAAGCCATGACGCACCAAGGGCGCCACGGGCGCCACGGGCGCCAGCCCACAAAGCATCCTCCTTTCTCTGGTGCAAAGGGAGCAAGCGCAAGCGAGAGCATCAAGCAAAGGCATCCGCTTCGTGCAACAAGACCAAGACCAGCCCCAACGGCTGGAAGGGAGTCATCGTGGAGCCCAAGCAAAGGCCATCACTAGAGCCTTTGGCAAAGCGAGGACCAACTTTAGTCGATAAGTGTACCCGCTGTTCCCTTCAAATGGCCGATTGTTGGCGCCTTCCTGCTCAATATTTGGGAAGAGGCCCAGGCTTTCGCCTATAAATAGGAGTAGCCACACTCGTGAGCTAGGGCATCTTGGAGAGAGGAAGAGAGATCGGAATCCTCATCAGAAACTAGTACCTAGAGCGATCGAACACCACCTAGCAGTTCATCAGACCTGCCAAGAATGACTCGCGAGGCTGTTCTTGCTTGTATTGTTCCTCGTCAGCCCAAGAGGCAATCCACTACACCACACACCGGAGTAGGGTATTACACCACAATGGTGGCCCAACCAAGATAAATCTTGTGTCTCTTGTGCTGTCCGTTAGTATTTTAGGTCCCTACGATTCGCGGCGCGAGATGGTGGAAGGTTGATCTCCGCCACACTTCGTGTTCGAACCTTAAGGGTCTGCCGAACCCAAACCGACAGCCACGCAGGATTTTGCGCGCACTCGACACTAGGGGCTTATTACTAAGGGCGTTATTCAGCCCGTTTTCATAAAGACCAAATACCTTAGGGAGTGTTCGCGTCATGAAGTTTGGCCTTATATGCATCAGCTCCAATCATGTCTTTGGTCAAATGTTGGTTTTGCCCGCCTCCTGTATTTTGTTGCCTTACGCCTCTCTATCGCTAAGGCGGCACCGGAGAACTATCGCGACAGTGCCCCGTTCGCCCAAAAGCACCTCAAGAGAGAAAGCCAAAACTGATCGTCATGATATAGCGTGAGACTGGTCAACCACTGATGACCCACTCGAATCTTTTAGGATTCCTCCGCATTAACGGAAGGGCCATTTCTCGGTCAGCACACACGCGCCCGATTCGGGCGAAGCGCGTGCACCTAGGGCTATATAGTATCCCCATCGCCAAACTCCTATGGCTAAGTGAAAGTGATAAAGCATTATAGTCCGTTGCCTAGTTCGCTGCGCTATCACCTCCTTTATAGGACCAAGACGTTGATCAAGTGTGAAAATGCGCTTATGATCACCCCGCATTATATGCGTAATGAAGTCAAGACTGCCATCTTTCAAAGTTATATACACATATACATTAACGGCCGCACATGAGGTATTTTAATTTTGCAGGCACAAGTATAAAAGCTTTTATATTCCATCAAAACATTGGTTTACAATAATACATGTTATTCAACATGATATCCTTCGAAAGCATCGCGCCTCTATTAAACGAAGCGCCGCAGAACTTCCACGAAAATAGTGCTCGGCAGTACTCGGCCCCGCTCGAATCTTGGGATGCAACGTCGGTGGCCTTCATCTCCGCCAAGATGTCTTGACACGGCAAGAGCCGTCACAAGCACCCTCTATGCATGCTGACCTCTTCATTATATTGATATGCGGCACCGCACCAAGGAACTTCTGCACCAAACCAAAATAACTCTTCGGCTCGGGCCTTTCCGGCCACAGATGACTCACGCCATCCTTCATGGCGAGTCCGGATAACCTATTCAGCTCCGCCCATTCGCCAAATGCTCGGTTAATGGAAGTGGGCGCCCGATTGTGGAATCGCGACCAAAAAGCTTTTCCACTTCGTGATCCCGTTGATCTCGGACGTGTTCGCCGCCATTCGCTGCACTTGCCGCCAAGTCCAGATTAGTATCCGCCACACTCCACAGCCGGTCCAACTGAGCATATTTAGGATCCCCGAACTTCATCCGCAGCATAAAGGGCTTTCCAGCCGCGATATCTCCGGCCTGACATAGCTCCTGCTTCATGGCTCTCATTGCAGAGCGAGCATCCTTGGCCTCGGTAGTGGCCTTCTCCAGGTCCTTCTGTTCCGCCCGACCTTCTCTTTCAAGAAGCTTGCAACGGTCGGCGGCATCCTTCAACTTCACAGCCATCTCAGCCATTTCCTTCCTGCTTCGGCAGTGAGCAGCCTGTTCGGCTTTCAGCTCTTTGGCCGCCTTCAAGGCAGCCGCATCACTTTTTCTGGCCTGCTCCTTGGCTCGGGCGAGTTCTGCCCGAAGGTTCTCCATGGCAGCGGCACCATCTGCATCAAGCATACATGTTGTAAGGCACGGGCATCAAGCCCCTTACCGTGTGTCCGCGGAGAACTTGCATACCTTGTGACTCGCTGCCGCTTTGTTGACAAGCGCGATGTCGGCATCCGCCACGCTGTTGCCGCTTAGCTCGGCAATTCATCAGTCCGCTAGCCACGGACACTTCGCCACCTACATAGGAAGAGCGACATGTTATACCTGGATTATGATCCTCGGCGCGCTGTCATTTTTGACAACACACCGAGTCTCGGGGCTACTACCTATACAGGTATAATCTTTTATATGCGAACTGTCAAAAGGTACATCATTTCGCTGCACCTCAAAACCTGTCAAGAACTCCCGACGGCCTCGTGCAACCCGCCTCCACGGATGAAATCTTTCAAACACCGTGCCCATCAATGCACGGTGTTCTTCTCGAAATAGACGCTCGCCCGAGCAGATCCTTCAGCTCTTCCGACCGTGCACCGGACGGTGCGGACTCGTCCGATGGCCTTTTTCAAGGCCGGACATGGAGGGCTTCGGGAGCCATACGGCTGCCTTCCGCTCTGCGGATTCGAGAAACCTCCGTGAAGACACTCAGGTCGCTTCGCCGCAAGGCGGCACGGCAGGGAAGGCGCCCGCCTCCATCATCTCCGGACGAAGATCCTCAAGATGAGCTCACGAGAAGGGCTGAGATCCGAACTACAAGGTAAAAATTCAGTTATCTTTCTCAGGAATAGAATAGGGATGTCCTTTATTTTAAAACTCCACTCTCTACTTATGGCTCGATGGAGGGCTGATCCCTTTGAGGGCACAAGGCGGCCGAGGCACCTCCCCGCGCAGACCTCTCGACGAAGATTTCTTCCCGCTTTGAGACCATGGTCTCCGGTCTTCAGAGGCGGTCCTCTTCTTTCCTTGGATGGAGGGATTCCCGATTCCTCCTTTCCTGACAATCTCCTTCGGGGAGTCGGTAGCTTCCTTGTTCCCCCCTTTGCCTTGTTCCAAAGGCGCAACCTCCAGCATCCTGGTTAACACGGGATCCGGCGTGGTCTCAAGGAGGGGGGCCGGACACCTGATTAGCTTTGCCTTCGCTATCCACTCCTATTTAAGGGAAAACTCTTTCAAGGGCAATTTTATGATGAATATACAGATAGCTTGTCCGAGTACAGGGCTACTTACTTGAGTATCCGGGCGATTGCAGCTCAGACCTACGTCCTCGGTCGAGTCCGGACACATTGCTTGTGATCCGAAGAACAATTTGTACATCTCCATGGGCGCGCGCTACCAGAAGTGTTGGAGAGCTCGTGGTCCCTCCGGATTAAACTCCCACAATGGAGGGGGCGGCCTTTGCAGGGCAAAGTGTGGAGAATCAACATGACCTGCGTCACTACGGCCAGGTTGATGTCTCTTTCCAGAGATCTTAAATGCGCCCGCAACAAGGGCACGCCCTGGACGACCCCCGCCGAGCCCTTTATTAACCCATGACGCCAGCCGCTGGGAGGACCCGAGCGAAAGGCGATGGCGCCACCCACTTGGTGCCCCTGGGAGCTGTGATATAAAACCACTCTCGTTGCCATAAGCTGAACTCCTCTTGAAAAGAGCCCTCGGGCCATGGAGCGTCAGCATTCTTGCTTTTAACAGACCCTCCGCAGTCCACTTGCTGCCCCTTGATCATCTTTGGCTCCACTTTGAAGGTCTTAAGCCACAATCCTAAGTGCGGGGTAATATGGAGGAAGGCTTCGCACACGACAATGAACGATGAGATGTGGAGGATGGACTCTGGATCCAAGTCGTGAAATTGCAACCCATAATAAAACATGAGCCCCCTCACGAAGGGGTCTGTCGGGAAGCCTAGCCCCCGAAGGAAGTGAGACGCGAACACCACGCTCTCACCAGGCTTGGGAGTGGGAATAACCTACCCTTGAGCAGGCAACCTGTGCGAAAGTTTGCCGGTTAAATACCTGGCGTCTCTTAGCTTTAGCACGTCTTCTTCCGTAACGGAGAAAGGCATCCACCGGCCTTGAAGGTCGGAGCCGGACATCATTGAAGGTCTGAAGCGCCTGAATCTGGAGCTTTGGGTGTTGGAACTCGAGGCGAGGGGCGGATTCGATTGAGATCGAAAGAAAGGAGTAGAGCCTTGGTCTCTTTATAAAGAGGTTGAATACCAAGAGCCTTCCCCGTGACCGTTTGGGACTCACCTTCAATAGAGGAGACGTGCCAATGGGCACGATTGTTACCCACGCCCGTATTGATGAGAATCCTGAATAAGGGACATGATCTCGCTTTGACAAGACGTGCTAAGGAAACCGCCCGCTAAACGCTACCGAGGTGGGACAAGAAAACGATTCAATAAAGGCTTGGCTGTGGTGTGATGTCACATCGCGGAATACGTCCGGATTGGATTTGTGCAAATATTATTCTCTATGGTGGTATGTGGAACTTATTTTGCAGAGCCGGACACTATCCTTGTGTTCAAAATATTCTATGAAGTATTCAGAGGAGGAAACCGCCTTGCAATGCCGAAGACAATCTACGCGCCGGACTCGTCGTCATTGAAGCCTGGTTCAGGGGCTACTGAGGGAGTCCTCGATTAGGGGGTGTCCGGATGGCCGGACTATGACCTTTGGCCGGACTTCTGGACTATGAAGATACAAGATTGAAGACTTCGTCCCGTGTCTGGATGGGACTTTCCTTGGCGTGGAAGGCAAGCTTCGCAATACGAATATGTAGATCTCCTCCCATTGTAACCGACTCCATGTAACCCTAACCTCTCCGTTGTCTATATAAACCGGAGGGTTTCAGTCCGTAGGACGAACAACAATCATACCATATGCTAGCTTCTAGGGTTTAGCCTCTCTCATCTCGTGGTAGATCTACACTTGTACTACCCATATCATCAATATTAATCAAGCAGGAGTAGGGTTTTACCTCCATCGAGAGGGCCTGAACCTGGGTAAAAACATCGTGTCCCTTGTCTCCTGTTACCATCCGCCTAGACGCACAGTTCGGGACCCCCTACCCGAGATCCGCCGGTTTTGACACCGACAGTAGCACTATTTTTTTTCTGAAGACCGTGTTGTTACTCCCTTAGATACTGCCATCACGCTCTCCAATTCAAATGGCTGATAAACAAGAAAAGTAATTGAAAGTATAGACATTGTATGTTAGACAGGTGCAATGGATAGTGGCGAATAAAAGAGGGCATGAAATAATTCATATTTATGTTGTCTAACCAAACAGGATAGCATGACACAATTTCACATATATGATGGCTAACTAAACAGGATAGCATGACACAATTTCACATTATGATGGCTAACTAAAAAAGATGGAAAGATATAGTTCAAAATATGAGACTATGTAAACAGGATGACATGACATAACTATATAATGTGTTTATTAAATAGGTTGGCATGCCATAATTCACATACATTCACGGATAGAATGCCATAATTCAAAATATGATGACTATAAACACTAAACAGGATGAGATGATATAACTATATGATGTCTTTATTAAATGGGTTGCCATGCCATAATTCAGATAGATGATGTGAATGTACTATGTAAACATGATGGAATGATATAATTCAAATATATGATTTATATTTTAAGCAAGTAAGCAGATGGCAATCCATATATGATGTAAAAACTAAGCAATGCAAGACAACATGCATGACATGGGTAATATAACCTCGCAAGTTTGAGAATAGACCTCATGGGGAAATAGGACTGGTCATCGCCTCTCAATCTCCTCTCGAGGAGCTCTCTCAGAACCAGCAAGATGTTTGCTTCAGCAGGTAACATTGTCTGCTCTGAATACCTTGTTTTCACTCCAGATACTTCCATCACCGCTTTAAATGGCTGATGCACAGGAAGAGTAGTTGAATATACAAGCGTTGTCGACAAATGGAACACGTAATACAAAAAAATGATAGCATGATATAATTCACATACATGATGATTGGCTAAACAGCATGGCATTGCATAATTCACATATATAATGTCTTGCAACAAGATGGCAATGCATAATTAACATATATGGTAATTAGACACTGAACAGGTGGCATTCACACAAAGCATGTCTAAACTAATCAAATGACATAGCAATGCGAGACACCATACGCACGATATGAGCAACATAACCCTGCCAAGTTAGAGCATACACCTCGGGGAATAGGACTGGTCATCTGTCTCTGAGTCCTCCTTTGAGGAGCTATCCGTAACCAGCGAGATATGCACTTCGTCAGATAGCATAGTCTGCTCTGAAGACCTTGTTTTCACTCCAGAATTTGCCATCATCGTGTCAAATGGCTGATGCACATGAAGAGCAGTTGAATGTACTAACATTGTTGACAAATGTAATATGTAACGCAAAAAAAAGGATGGCCTGATATAATTTACATATAAGATGACTGGATAAGCAGGATGGCATTGCAAAATTCACATATATGATGCCTGGCTAAACAAGATGGCGTTGCATAATTCGCATAAACGATGAATAAACTAAACAGATGGCATTCACACAAAGGATGTCTAAACTAAGCAGATGGCATATTTGGTGTATACAATAAGCAATGCAAGACACCATATGCATGATATAACCAACATCAGCATGCCAAGTTAGAGCGAAGACCTCAGGGGGTAAATAGGAGTTGTCTTCTCATTCTGAATCCCCCTCGGAATGGATATCTTCCTCTCGATTACAATCCGAAATGCGTGGAGAGGGGCTGCCTTTGCGCCTACCATGGAGCGACGTCTGCATGAAATTTTATTGCCACACAAGGCTCGTCTCTTTTGCTCTACATGTTCAGTTCCATTGTTTACAATAACTGTCATGCATAGGAATAAAACATAGTGAGATTATGTAAGGAGTGCATGCAGAAATCCAGAGTGATGGTAGCAACCTGTGGATAGACCTAAAACCAATAATAGCAGGTAGATGATGGCTTCAGTTAAAAAATACAGATAATGGCTTCTTTACTGTTTATTTCCCACCAAACATGAAACTCATAGTAGACACCGGAGATTAACCAGATAGTAGATAGATACTATTGATAGCGGCCCCGATATGTACCGCACAACCATTTAAAAACTCAAGTTTGACCATTAGTTTGGAGGTGACTCAGAGTCTAATCGGTGAACAGGACGATAAAGTAGCATGTAATATTAAGCGATGCAAAACGTAAGCAGACACGAAAGAGTGCGACCTCTCTTGCGGACCCGTGTAGTCCTGGAGGTCATCTACTTGGTTGATGATGGTAATGCAGTTTCCATGGCTGCCAGCGGCGGGGAAGAAGATCTGAGGTGGCGAAAGACGGTCTAGAGGTCGGATCCCTGCTATGCTGGACCCTTCTGTCGTTGGAGCAGCTGAGCTGGGGTGGACGACGGTGTAGCAGGAGCGGGACAAACCACGCAAGGTTTTCTTTGACAACTATCTGTAAGAGAAGTAATTCTGTAAGTGCTCTTTTGAATTGGAGGATTCCAACAATGCAGGGATAGTAAATAGACAGGAATAGGATTGGAATGCACGTGCAAAACAGAGAATTTAAAACACAGGATTTCTCGCTAACTGGGTGTTTGATTCACAATAATTGGAAGATCACAGATGCAAAGAAGCATGGTGAGATTAAGTCAAACCACAAGAAAATGTATGGTTATAATGCTATTATGCTACTATCTCTTAGTCTTCTGCTTCATGAATAGGAATTTGAAAAGGAGGACACGTGAAAATTAATTCCTACATTTTTTATTTCAAGGAGACACTAAAGGAACAAATCCATGTGCTCAGTGGACAATATATATAACATGTAGAGTAAAAAAGAGATGCAACAAGTGTACAACCTCTTTGGCGAAGCCATGTTGATCTCAGCGTGATTGGGTTGGCGATGAGGATGCTCCGCTGACTTTGCTGCTTGAGGAGGGAAGAAGATCTTTGGCGCCCGGAGATGGAGCCGAGGTACGCTCCGCTGTGATGGAGGGTTTCATCGTTGGAGCAGCTCCGTGAGTTGTACGACGCCGTGGCTGAAGCAGACAAGAGAGACAACGAACAACGTTAACCTGAGGGAATTCTAATAGCATCTCCAATACATGACGAAAATACATAACCACAAAGTGCTAGATGTAAAATACATCAGCTGCTCATCTTGGAACTTAATCGCCAAACTTAACTTAACTGTCAAAACTGAACTTAATCGTTTAAACTGAATTTTGTCTTTGTTAAACTGAATTTTGTTGTCAAACCTGACGCACTAGCAAGATGAGGCTACACGTCGGTCGACTGAATTTTTCATCTCTGGTCAGTCGATTTTGCAGCCGTTGGATACGAAATCAAGGGCCTGCGGTTCATCTTCAACCTCCACCCCCCTGAGCCGCCAGCCACCACCGGCCAAACAACAGCCTCCGCCGCCATGCCAGTGGTGCGCCGCCCACCACCCCGAAAACACTCCCCACCACCGTCCGCCGCCCGCCATCCTCTAGGCCCACACGTGCCGAGCTTTTCCTCCGGCGATACCCACGCCACCGCCCCGCCAATGCCCCGCCACCACCGGCGACCACCGCCCCCATCCTGAACCCTAAGATAGATAGTAGGGTACCTCTCCGGCGAGCCCCCTCCCTGTTGCGGCTGGTTCTTCCTTCACCCCGGCAAGCTCCCCCCCCCCACCCCCTGAAAATCGACTGACCCAAAAGTCGATTCAGTCGACTGAAGTGTAGCTAAATCGGATCAGCATCGCAAGCAAGAGCAAGAGCAAGAGAGAGAGCAGCAGCGCGAGCAAGAGCAGACCAGGCAGGGGACCGAGAGAAAGAGCAGAGCAGCAACGCGAGCGAGAGCTAAAGCAGCAGCAGCTCCTACTGATGTGGACGTCGCAGCCAAGGGAGCGACGCCGTGGAGGAAGTGGCCGGCGACGCCACCGTGGATGGAGCTGCGCCGTGTCGGCTCGGGACCGAGCGCCGGCAGTACCGTGAGATCGAATGCGGCGATTAGTGTACAACCTCTTTGGTGGCGCTGATTAGGCCGCAGATTTATCCGAGGAAATGGTGATGATGATGCTCTTCCGGTGGTGCAGGTGAAGATGGCGGTGTGGGAATGGAGGTGGCGGTGATCACGTACTTGCTATGGTCAATGATTTACACGTAATCTTTGGAAAGGGTCCCAGCGGACTAGCTGTTCCGAATGACGCTGAGGGACGCGCACCCATGTGGAAGAAGAAATCTATATTTTGGGACATACTGAAGGTGTCATGGACTAGGGGTACTCACCACGTCATCTCTCGATCTATTAGATTGGGCCGAGGACCCCCATGGCCATATACTCATGGGCCAGTTCGGACAGCTTCACATACAAGGAATATTCCACAAGACTTGGCGATCAAGACAAGGACTCCTCCCCACCAGCGTATTCGGCTAGGACTCTTGCTATCCTAGGCCTCTGGTGCATTATATAAACCGAGGCCAGGCTAGTCGATAGAGGATATATATCAACAATCATAATCATAGGCTAGCTCCTAGGGTTTAGCCTCTATGATCTCGTGGTAGATCAACTCTTGTAATACTCATATCATCAAGATCAATCAAGCAGGAAGTAGGGTATTACCTCCATCGAGAGGGCCCGAACCTGGGTAAACATCGTATCCCCCGCCTCCTGTTACGATTAGCCTTAGACGCACAGTTCGGGACCCCCTACCCGAGATCCGCCGGTTTTGACACTGACATTGGTGCTTTCATTAAGTGTTTCGCTGTGTGATCGGCAGAAGGATCAATGGCTCGCCCGCAGGTCAACTGCGATGCCGGCATCTTCGTCGCCGGCTCGACTGGTCACCTTGTTTTGACCGAGGACCGCGCTCCATCTCCGATCGTCATGTTTGGACCGAGGACTTCATCAACATCAACTCCGATCTCTATCATGATCATAGAGGAATCATCCATGCAGCTCGAGGGCTCAACGTCAACATTGCCCTCGGGCGGCCGTGCTGTTTCTCTGGACAGCAAAATTGTATCCGCCATCACCGCCTCCTCGAGGGTCGGTTTGACGATTGCTTCGGTGGAATAGTGCGGAATTACGTCTAAAACAGCCATGCCAAATTTCGTCGAGTTCCGGTGGAGGAATCTCCGACAATCTACGATATACCAGAGCCAAGTCAAATCTGGACGGGAATCTGGACGAGTTTAGGGCGTGGTCTCCAGAGCCCAGCTCGGAGGTCCTTTGGAAGATCCAACCGTTCATCTACTACGGAATTCCCATATCTACCACCCCTCCAAATTTCAGCTCGATCCGACAGTTCAAACTCCGGGAACTTTCCGATGAGTGGACCAATTTTTGGATCTGTTTTCTGTGCGAATACGGATCCGACCCGAATTCATGTTTCTTTATGAACGTGATATTGGTCAACCTTTTTAGAGAATTCAATTCTAGAGTATTGTGCGTTTTTAAACACATGCCCGTAAAATTTTAAGCCTCCCCTGAGGTCATCTTCATCATCATGCTGGTGTCAAACCAGTCCGGCAATATTGCTCCAAGGCTGTCGACCTACGCTAGACACGTCGTCGCTTTGTTGAGCCGAGCTCAACTTCTTCGGATCATCATCTCGGCAAGCCGAACAAGAGTTCGGCATCACGAAGGATAAATCATCACCAACATCGCCGCCCCACGGATTACATGGAGCAGGCACACCGGCATCGCCGCACGGTCACTTCATCAAGCCTGCATTGACCACATCACGACCTGCATCGGCAGGGCCGCACTGTTGCTTCTTCAAGCCGATGTCCATCACGCCGACCTACTTCGACTCATCTGCTGACATCAAGGCTTCGACATCTCGGCTGGACCGGGGGCTTCACCATCTCTTCATCTACCTACTCCGGAGACTTCGGCATCACTAGCCGACCAGCTCCGTCACGTTAGCTGGACCGAGGGCTTTGCCTCGGCGAGCCAACCTTTGCTAGCATCGCCATGCCGTCGCTTTATCGTCCATCACGCAATGGGTGTGCGGATCGAGTCCCAATTTTGGGAATCACCTTTCTTCGGATTGCAACAACAAATAAACCAGGTGCTATTAATCCTAGTATTTTTTGCTTGTTTGGGTTCATTTGTCCCAAGGAATTTTTACTCTGTTTTGTCCATCATATGTACACAGGTCTATCAAATGGTGGCCGCATTAACGACGATCGCATGGTGGTTCGGTCAGTTTCCGTACATAGTCCGTAACGCCGATCCGAACTCGGACCGACCTGTGAATTCAGGCTTTGCCACGCCTTTATCAAGATCACACCGGTGCCTGTGATCGACATTGACTTCGCGCCAGCCATATTTCTTTATTACTCACTTTGCATAAATTATTTATTATGCAACGATTTTTAAATTATTATTATTACTATTATATCTGGTTTGCACTATTTTTTGTGAAACAGGAAAATGATCCGGGTTGGGCAGTATCGTCAACTCGGCGTACTGACATACCACATCACCTTGGCTGGACAAGGGACTTCTTCAACACTTCATTACCCCACGCCGGGGACTTTGGCATCACTCTTCCGGCCTGCATTGACCGTGCTATGTCACCACTTCGGAGTGCCGAGCTCTTTGCTCTGCCACCTCGGGACCGGCTTGGGGGATGGAACCTTGTCCCGCATCAAGCTCGGACCGCGTCATCAATACCAAACACATTAACCAGCTAAGTTGCCTTCATGCTCAAAGTTTGAAAATTTTAACTTGTGTTCGGTTCGACCAAGCATTATACTTTTTTGGAAAAAAGTTGCTTGTAAAAAAAATTCGTTGTCACAACTTTGTTTGTTTCACACAAATTCAAATACCCCGTTTACTTGGGGGCTTCCTTTATGAAGACTTTCCTCTTGCAAATGATTACACTTGTACGGCTTTGTTCCTTGTTCGTGTATTACGCCACAATATGCACCATGTTGACTTAAGCGATTTGCAAGCTGGGTTGCCTCGCTCCTGTGTTTACCCCTACGTTCCCGATTTTTCGGCTAGGGAGTAAAGGGAGCACCTCTGCAATTGTCACGATCGGGTCATCCGAGCTGGACATCAGACTGGGTGAAGCCGAAAGCTAGCACTCTTATTGTTTTCAATTATAGTCGGCACACAACGGAACTCATGAGTACAAAAAATCTATTGCACAAGTCTGATAGTAGCAATGAGCAACCGAAGAAAGGTATCGGTGGGGGTACTATTTTCTTCGAAGATGCTTCTTACACTTCGTCAGTAATATAGCATAAGTTCCCTGAGCGCGTTTTGTCTGTTACAGCCTTATGGCCTGATTGCCTGGTTATCGGAAACACCGTCGATATTCTTGACAGGTGGAGTACATAACACTTTTCGGCCCTTGGCCGAAGAGGGAGAAGCCGACGGTTGGTTAAGACGCGTTTAAAGTTCGGGTGAACACAGATATGATAAGTGTACTTCGGTACATACAATCACATAAAATTCTTTTACCCAAGTCACTTGGGGGCCCTTAAATATATATGAGCCATTTTATAGTAAGTGTTCTCTTCTTAGTCGTTGCAAAGTTTTTTATGATTATTATTATTTATCACTCCTTTTTTCGACACGAGTGTGTGGTCACTAGCCGGGGAGCCTAATTTCTCTCTCAAAGCCGCTAGAGTTTAGTTTGCTAAACTGGCTTAATGAGAAGTACTCCGCCTTCGGGATAGGAGGTTGAAGCCGTAGGCTGACCCGCTTGAAGTCTTGAGATAGGATGTGTCATGTTAAAGCACGACAGAAGCACTTTTTTCTAAATTCCAATTTTCATATTGACACCGAACACTTGATCTTATTCGGACGTCAGGATTTCACTGACATTTTTCGGTTTTCCAAGCCTATAGCACTTTTAAACTATTTGTGTGTTTCCAACATTAGTCTCGTAGTGCAACGCCGGACACCTTTAGAGATTCGGCAAAAACACTCTCGGATATTGCCATATATGCATCGGTTTCGAATTGTGTCTTTGGTCAATAGTTGGGCTGTCCAGCTCCTGTGCTTGCCTCCTACGTTCCGCTTTGTTCGGCTAGGTGTGCAAAGGGAGAACCACTGCAATTGTGCTTCCAGCTCGCATGGTTAAGCACCTCAGTGGAGAAAGCCGAAAACTGACTGTCACAATAGGTGTAAACTTGTCAGCGATCCGATGACCATGTTAAATGACGGGCCGTTCATTAAATTGGCCGAAGTGTTTACGGCTTGACCTCGGATGTCACCGAACACTAACCGGGGGCTCATAGCTAGCTTCCCCAGTTTAAAGCTCCTATGACTAAGCGAAAGTTATAATCCCCGCATATCTGATTGCCTCATTTCCGCTAACACAACCGCCTTCGGGCACCGAGACATCGGCTAAGGGTTGTTTTGTTATTGCGGAAACACCCTGCATAGTATCTACCAAGGGGTAGAGGTCAACGATGGGCCACTTTCAACTGATAAACGGTCGCAATGGAGTCAAAATAATGATGTAAAGTACTTGGATACATAGAATCATTACACATAATCTATGATTTTACTCTGGATATCGATCTTTAATTCGGCCACCCGTGCCCACATTAAGGCTCGGGGGCTACTAGGCTTTGCGCTCATTATTTAAAAATATTAGAGGGGCACATCGATACCCTAATCTGGTGTTGCCACCCGACCAGTGTCTCGGGGGTTACTGCATTGCCAATTCAATGCTGAAAATTCAAAGGGCTCAGTGTTCGGCTTGATCAAACTATGGGAAAGCGCGTCTTCGGACAACAATAAGTACCATCTATACCTATCTGGCATCAAGCTATATATCACGACAACTTCTCACGACCCTCTCTCAGGGGCCCGTCCACCGATCACTATTATCTCTAATATATTACACTGTGTTTTTATTCCTATGTATGCTGCCGAGCTAGGAGTTGATCCTCAGGCTGATTTCGCGCATCGACCTGAGTCTCAGGGGCTATTGGGAACAATGGTTTTATGCTTGCCTTCAGGTGCATCTCGGGTTTTAGACTGATACACACCTTGAGGGCTACTGGATATACATCGGCAGAGAATAAACTGCACCAGTTAAAAATATTCACAAAAATCAGCTCATGGTCGGGTGGTGCACCACCTTGGAAGCAGATCCGCATAAAGCTCGGGCGCTAGCGGCTAGCTCCATAGAGGGCATTTCCGGCATTAAGCTTGGCTAAACTCCTTCAACTATTTTGGACCAAGATGATCTATGACATCTTGGATATAGTCCGGCGTTGGAGCTTGGACACAGTCCGGCGTTGGAGCTCGGATACATTTCGGCGTTGGAGCTTGGAAGCAGTCCGACATTGGTGCTCGGCTGCAAAAGATACCTCGAATGCAGTCCGGCGTTAGAGCTCGGACGCAAGAGGACACTGCCTCCCGGGAACAACTTCAAACCCGAGGTGTGGCACAAAAATAACAAGGCATTGATAAAGGCCGGAAACTTAAGGGCGCTCCTCGGATACCCGACGTGTAAAATCTCCGGATTCACTTTGGCAATCCTCAAGATCGAAGATGAGAAGATTTGTTGAACCAGTTTTCAAGACCGACGACAGAAGATGAAGAACAATTCGGAAGAATCGAGGGGCGTACCTAACTTGAAGACCGGTTTAGGGGGCTACTAACGATGTCCTGGACTAGGGGTACTGACCACGTCATCTCCCGATCTGTTAGATTGGGCCGCGGACCCCCATGGCCGTATACTCATGGGCCAGTTCGGATAGCTGCCGCATACATGGAAGATTCCACAAGATTTGGCGATCAAGGCAAGGACTCCTCCCCACCGACGTATTCGGCTAGGACTCTTGTTATCCTAGGCCTCTGGTGCATTATATAAACTGAGGCCAGGCTAGTCGATAGAGGATATATATCAACAATCATAATCATAGGCTAGCTCCTAGGGTTTAGCCTCTACGATCCCGTGGTAGATCAACTCTTGTAATACTCATATCATCAAGATCAATCAAGCATGAAGTAGGGTATTACCTCCATCGAGAGGGCCCGAACCTGGGTAAACATCATGTCCCCCGCCTCCTGTTACCATTAGCCTTAGACGCACAGTTCGGGACCCCCTACCCGAGATCCGCCGGTTTTGACACCGACACATACCCTACTGGAAAGACCTAGAGGTCCGCTCTTTGATCGACGTGATGCACGTGACGAAGAACCTTTGCGTGAACCTGCTAGGCTTCTTGGGCGTGTATGGGAAGACAAAAGATACATCCGAGGCATGGGAGAACCTGCAACGTTTGACGAAAAATACGGCATGCCTCCAAAGCAAGATGAAGGTCCCGCCACCACGCCTTACCAAAGAAGAGAAGGAAATATTTTTGAATGCCTGCTTAGTATGAAGGTCCCGACTGGCTTCTCGTCAATATAAAGGAATAATAAATATGCTAGAGAAAAGTTCCAGAACCTAAAGTCTCATGACTGCCACGTGATTATGACGCAACTGCTTCCGGTTGCATTGAGGGGGCTTCTACCGGAAATCGTCCGATTAGCCATTGTGAAGCTATGTGCATTCCTCAATGCAATCTCTCAGAAGGTGATTGATCCAGAAATCATACCAAGGCTAAGGAGTGATGTGGTGCAATGTCTTGTCAGTTTCGAGCTGGTGTTCCCACCATCCTTCTTCAATATCATGACGCACGTCCTAGTTCATCTAGTTGACGAGATTGTCATTTTGGGCCCCGTACTTCTACACAATATGTATCCCTTTGAGAGGTTCATGGGAGTCCTAAAGATATATGTCCGTAACCGCGCTAGGCCAGAAGGAAATATCACCATGGGCCATCAAACAGAGGATGTCATTGGGTTTTGTGTTGACTTCATTCCTGGCCTTAAGAACATAGGTCTCCCTAAATCGCGGTATGAGGGGAGACTGACTCGGAAAGGCATGCTTGGAGGGGACTCAATAATATGCAGGGACGGATATTCTTGGTCTCAAGCACACTACACAGCTTATACGTAACTCTACCTTGGTGACCCCGTATGTCGATGAACATAAGAACATCTGCGCCCAAACACCCGGAGTAAAGCGACGATTGGATTACATGTGAACACATCAGACTTTCAGCAGTTGGTTGGAAACACGTCTCAGAGGTGACAACACTATTTGTGATGAGCTGTACTCGTTGTCCAGGGGACCATCTTCGACTGTATTGACTTACAAAGGATACGAGATAAATGGGAATACATTTTACACGATCGCCCAAGATCAAAAGAACACTAACCAAAACAGCGGTGTCCGCTTTGATGCAGGAACCGAGAGGGGAAAGGACACATATTATGGTTACATAGTGGACATATGGGAACTTGACTACAGACATGATTTAAAGGTCCCTTTGTTTAAGTGCAAATGGGTCAATCTGTCAGGAGGCGGGGTACAGGTAGACCCACAGTACGGAATGACAACAGGGGATTTGAACAATCTTCGGTACACTGACGAACCGTTCGTCCTAGCCAATGATGTGGCACAGGTTATCTATGTGAAGGACATTTATACTAAACCGAGAAAAAGAAAAGATAAGGAAGCGAATACATCATACGATGAGCCAAAGCGCCACATAGTTCTTGCAGGAAAAAGGGACATCATGGGAGTGGAGGGCAAGACAAACATGTCCGAAGATTATGAGAAGTTTCATGAAATTCCTCCCTTCAAAGTCAAGGCTGACCCAAGCATCACTACTAGGGAAGCAGCGCGGGTTTTAGGTGTATCAGTAGCGCGGGGAGTGGCGCTACTAATAAGGCGCTACAGCTAACACATAGAAGTAGCGCGTGCTCACCAGCGCTACTGCTACACAAGTGTAGCAGTAGCACGCTTAGTGGAAGCTCGCTACTGCTAGTAGCTCTAGCGCGCTTTGCCTGGACGCGCTACTGCTTCCGCAGCGCTGCTGCTAACTTTTGTACACTCGCTACTGCTAATTTTAGTAGTTTTTTGTTTTTTTGGCATATTTGTCTTGTATTTGAACAGGCTTTATAGAAGAATCTTTAGCACATACAAATGTCATCATGATACACATACAAATGCCTGCGAGACCACAAATGTAATCATAGCATATACATACAAATAGTCTCAGCATAATCATCATCCAACACAAAGTGGTCTCTCGTCATCATCTCGAAAATAACAATACAAGTCTCGGTTACTTGCAAATACATCGTCATCCATCTAAACAATGATATACGCGAGAAGAGCTATCACTTTGAGTACATGAGTTCGTATCCCTCTCTTGCATTAGCGTGAACCTAAACTAACTCGCTCTGTCGCCGAAACCGGAAACCGTACACACTGGCTTGACACTCCGCCACTTGTCGATATATACTCTGGCGTAGTAATCACCATCGATGATCTATGCACCTGTATCGTCACATGAGTCGATGATATGCAACATATAGTTGAGCAACAGAAAGAGACAGACTTGGCCAAAATAGAAACAACATATCATAAGCATAAATAACAAAGTTCATCGAAATGCCCTAACTAGAGTGATTTTCGCTAGTCGAGGAGGAGGACGGTTTATACATCACAAATAAAGTTTCACCGTGCATAACTCAAAGTTTTGTCATACAGAAAGTATGGACTAAATAGACACATTGTCATATATCGACAATCACTCCAACATGTCGTTCCATCCATCCATGTCAGGGAGATAGTCCCCGAGCCTAGTGAAAGGCTTCAGGTCGAGACACTGAGCGGCTACCCATGTTCGGACGTCTTCCCGCGACATTTGTCCTTCTTCATAGAACATCCCTGTTTTTTCAATGACCTCCTTCATGATGATTTGGGCAAGTTCGCGCTGGATGTGATAGAACTCGGCTCGAAGTCGATGATCCTTGATATCTCCTACGTTCTTTGCCCATTGCAGAATATGGGCATCGCCGGATGTAGGTGACATGCGAAGGTTCCGTGATCCCGTCTCCAAGATGTGGTGTAGGACATAGAATCCATCATTAAGAGAATCGCTCGTTCTGGATGCAGCAGAAGTCGGTCTTATGGTCAAGGCAACCCTGCCGCCCTTCTCTTCTTGTCCCTAACCTCTCCACCCCTTGCTTGGTAGTAAAACATAGCACTGCCGAGAACATCCTTGATGTGGGTGTAATCCTTTTTGTGAATGTTCTTCGACGAGTCCAAGTAAAGAGCGTGGGAGAATCGGGGGTATAGGATGATGAGGACGGCACGCCCGCCGCTGCGCAAAATAAGTACACCTCAAATTACTTAGCCTCCACCGTGCAAATGAATGATTGAAATCAAAGGAAGGATAGCAGCGCGGATGACTTACACGGGATGATAAGGCATGAGAATCGCCTCCTTGTCCTTATTGGCAAGCATGAAATTTACGATGTATTCCCTCGCGTATACACGGTGCTCTGCGCAGACTCCCAAGAAGCCCTCATGCATGTAGTACGGGTCAGCGACACAGATATGAGATATCTGCTCAAACCCGATGATGTAGTTCATGTGCAAGGCATAAAGGCGGACAAATGGAAAATCCAGCTTCTTCACGTGAAACATGTCGAATATGTAATCGAATCGGAGGAAGAACTTATCCGCGGGGAAGCTGTCGATGTACGACATTTGCCGCGGAACATTAACCACGTAGAGTGGGTATCCTGGATCTGTCAAGGCGATGAGGCCTTTCTCTACCCGCAGCACATCGTCATGAAGTCTCCTTAGATCTCCGAATCTGGACCCTAGCGCTCTTGCAGGTAGGATTGGTTGACCGGGGATATGCCATTTATTCGCATCGGGGATATCTATACGGTCTTGAAGCCGAGGCTGCTGAGGCGGCTGGATCATAGAATAAGCTTTTTTTCCTTTCCTCGCTCTCTTCCTAGACTTCTTTACTACCGGAAGGTCGTCCATAATACGTTGAGACGGCAATTCAGGCACCGACTCATGACGCTCAAATCCTGAGGAGGCGCCAGTATAGACATACTGTTCAGCGCCACCGTCGTCCTCATCCTCATCCATGGCGACGCCATCGGCGACTAATGGAGCCTCCTCTACCCCCGTCCGCTATCACCCAACCCGACACCCGACGCTAATTGGGTAGGTGGGGTGTTGATGTTCATACCTTGCTGAGGCTGCGTGCTCGTGGGTGTGCTCCCGACCGCCTCCGCATAAAGCAGACTCTTTGGCCACAACAGACCCACCCATTGCAACAATCACCAAGCCGCGGTGTCTCCTCGTCATCCACCAGTAGTATTGAGGAGGCAAATTCTCGTGGCCCGGTTCGACATCGCCACGGAAACCTTGAAGACGCTCGGGGATCGGCCGGCTGTGGAACAATGGTTCCTTCGGCTCCATTATCGTCGCCTTCCCCACGTCCACCTTCTGGTCGCCGATGGTGTACAATATGGTGCAAGGGGTTTCGTCGGCCTACAAAGAAAAGTCTGCGACATGATACATCCGGAAGGCAATGAAAACGGGAGATTATACATTTATATTGAAGGGGGCCGGTGTGACAGATACCGTGAGGGCGTCGAGCTCAGCCAAAGACGGCACCGCCGAGCACGTCCGGGTGCGGAGCCAAAAGGGAGCAGGTGCGGGAGCCGGTGCGGGAGCAGGTGCTCCCAAGAAGTCAGCAAGGGGATAGTCCTCTGCAATTTTTTTTCTGGATTTTGCCTTGTCCAAGTGAAAACGCCCGTCACCAAGGAAGTAGACAAATCTGCAACCACTTGTTTTGCGGCAGCTACCGCTGTTGCGACTGTCTGAGATGATTTCTTCTCAACCGCAATCTCAACCTTCTTGTCGATGTTTTCTTCAGTTAACCTCCGTCTTTCCTTTCTCTCCTCCGTGGTCTCACGGTAGTACTTCTTCCACGTGGCGCCGCCTCCGACACGTGCACGCGCCCATACGACGGTCGAGTATCCACCGGTTGTCGTTTCAATATGTTCAACGCCCGGTTGAATGGAGTGTCCCACTTGGGCCTCGCCAATGCCTCATACGGCGAGTCGCTTTCGGCCGCAATCCGGTGCTGCTTCTCTGCAAAAGGCACAAGGATCGTTTACAAATATGACTAACGTGTGCAGTCGAATTGATCAGAAACTAAAATTACCAGCAGTCTCATGAAATCCGTAATGACCGGTGTTGTCTCGTAAACCTTCTTCACTGGGTCCCAACAATGCCGGGCCCTCAGGACGTCATGCTCCCGCGGGATGGTGAAATCCGCCAAGGGGTCTGGGATGCCCAGACTCGCGGCTTCCGCGTCCTCCTTGGCCCATTTGGACCTCTTTCCGCCGTAACCATGGCTTCCGAGGTGGTGGCTCCCAATGTTCCTCTCTTGAAGCCCCTTCATGTACTTAGACTTTTTTTGGCAGCTTCGGCCTCGCAAGCCTCCTTGAATATTTGAAACTGCTCTTCCGTGATTGTCGGATTATCCTTTACAATCTCGGAGTAGGGTTCCTTCTTGTCGATGGTCCTTACTTTCACTCGAGTTTTCCAGGCGGCCAACGCGTCGCTAAACTTGGTCATGGCATGTTTGATTATCTTCTTCATTGTCGGGTCCTCGTCTGGATCTTCATAATCCTTCTCATTCCAGCCCGAGAACAAGAATATCTGGTGAAACTTCATTAGGAGGGAGCTCCTCATATTTTCTATCTTCTATAGTTTCTCATCGTTGATGGTGGCAGTTGTCCGTACGATGCAGCCTATTTGATTGCCGTAGCATCGACGCGCTTCCTCGGGCGCCTTTGGCTCAAAAATGCCGTCGTCCACCTCCGTGACCACCAGTCTAGTAGTCCTGAGTTTGTTAGGAAGCTGTTGCCTCTTTGCTTTCGGTTCTACAGTACCGGCTCCGCTCCCCGAGGCAGCACCGGTCTCAGTCTCAGCGCCGATCTCGATGCCGGTCTGAGTCTCAACGCCGGTCTCGCCTCAAGACCGGTCGCATGTCGGTCTCGGCCCCGATGCCACCGGTGGGCCCAAAGAACAACATCGGTTGATCATCGGTAAGGCTAAAAATTCGCTCGCCGCCCGTAGACGCCGTCGCAATCACCGTAACCCTTTCCTTCATCGTTGCTAGCCATGTTTCCTATGATTAAATCTAGTCAATTTATTCTAGACCTAATAAAATGAATAATGACATAAAGGTTTATTGTTTTGCAGGAATGTTGACTCCTTCACAGTGCGGCAAATCCGGCACTCGATATGTCCTAGTTTGTAGCACAAGTCATGCCGAAATTCACGGAAAATTTCGCATGACCTTTGCTAAAAGTGGACAAATCGAGAACCTGAAATTTGCGGAACAGAAATGAATCAACATTCCGCAAAACATAGGCCACTCAGCATCATTCCCTGGAAACAGTGTTCAAATATCCCTCTTCGACACCGCAACACATGTCCAAATATACACGAGCAACCACATGTCCAAATTTCACACGCTAATTCAAAAACAAAGTGTAGAAGAAATTTCATTTAACTACTAATAGAACAAAATTCAGTTAACTTTAGTGCTCTATAATGATGAAAGGAAAAAAATTTCAGTTAACTACTAATTTCATTCATTTAGGTTATTCATTTAACATCACCTAATTAACCTACTATACCACTACTACTAGCAGCACTACTAACCTAATTAACCTAGCAAAACTCTAGTGCCCTAACTGAAAAACATCTAATTAACATCTACTAGTACCACTATTGCCCTAACCTAATTAACATCTACTAGTATCACTATATATACTATACAAGCAGCATCTACCCTAATTAAACCCTACTGCCCTAACTAACTTTTGTTGTAAACCAAATTTTTTGCTCTAAACTAATTTTTGCTCTAACATCTACTACTTAACATCCTTTGCTCTAAACTAAATTTTTTGCTATAAACAAACTTTTGCTCTACTAATTTTTTCTATAAATGCAGAGAGAGAGGTGGGGGAGGGTGGGGACTTACAGAGAGGGGAGAGACGGTGGCGGGGAGGTGCTCGATGACGGAGGCAGGGGCGGAGAGGGCGGGCTCGGGCACGGGCAACGGCGGTCCTGGGCGGGCTCGGGCGGCGGTGAGGTGGAGGGCGCCGACGGTGACGTCGAGGGCGGCCTCGGGCGGCGGGCGGTAGGCTGAGGCGGCCTCGGGCGGCGGCGGTGAGGATGACGGCCTCGGGGAGACGGTGAGGTTATGGGCGCCCACGCCGGGAGAGACGGCGCAAGTGGGGCGACGGCGAATTGGGGAGACGGCGGCGAGGGCGAGGATTTGGGGAAGAAGTGTGGTGGCCGGGGGGGGGGACCGCTGTTTAAGTGAACGATCAGAAGGTTGCTTTCAAAACGCTATAGCTAAGTTAGCTACAGCGTTTCCGGAACCCGCCATCGCTATTCCTTTCTCCTTTTTCCCTTTTTCTTTTATTTTTCTTTACATTTTATTTTTTTCCCTTTCTCCTTTTTCTATTTCTTTCATTTTCATTTACTTTTCTACTTGTTTTTCACTTTATTTTATTTCCGTTAGCAGTAGCGCGTTACACGTAAGCGCGCTACAGCTAAGGAGAGTAGCAGTAGCGTTGGGTCAGTATACGCGCTACTGCTAGGTTGGGCTAGCCATGTGCGCCCAGTTCAAGCATAGTAGCAGCGCTTTTCACTAGTACGCGCTACTGCTAAAGTCATAGCAGTAGCGGGGTTTATTTACGCGCGCTGCTACTAAGTAGCAGTAGCGTTTGATTTTGTACAGCGCTACTGGTAACATTCTGTGCATAAGGTTTTCCCTAGTAGTGCATCCTGATAAATGATGAAGATTATCCATGGTTACAGTGCAATAAGGAAAGGACACAAGCGAAGAAAAAGTGAATACTTTCTCTCCACAACTATTATGATAATACCATGCCAACTTTCAACCTTTTCGTAGTTCATTTGAAATGCCTGTTGTAACAGACAAGTTTCCGTATGAAATCCTGATACTTCGAAAAAGAGTGTCCATTTTGTACACGATGTGCATCCAGTTTTTTCCGTAACCCTCTCAACTTTCTTGCACATGCTATGTGGATGAAATGATGATACCATGCCAACTTTCAACCTTTTCCGAGTTCATTTGAAATGCTTTTCAATTTCAGGGTCTTATAGCTCAAAATAATCAGTAAATGCATGAAAAATAACAAATGAAGTCAGAAAGGGTTGAAAATTGATGATATGGCTTTGAATGCTGCATTTTGAACACTGAAGATAAACCTCTATTATTATATAAAATTGATGCAACTAAAATTATCAAAGTATTTTCTGTTCAAAATCATTAAAAGCAAAAAGAATTTTCATAAAAACTTTTTTGTTACAAACTTTAATAGCAAAAAGAATTATCATAAAATAAAATAAATAAGTAATTAGAAACAAAATAATATAAAATTTAACAAAAATATATAAGTAGAAACAAAATAAAATATAATAAACTTTATAACATAAATAAAATTTATGAAACTAAAATTATCAAAGTATTTTCCGCTCAAAACATTATAAGCAACCTCTAGTATTATTGAAACTAAAATTATATAAAACTGATGCAACTAAAATTATCAAAGTATTTTCTGTTCAAAATCATTAAAAGCAAAAAGAATTTTCATAAAGAACTTTTTTGTTAGAAACTTTAATAGCAAAAAGAATTTTCATAAAGTAAAATAAACAAGTAATTAGAAACAAAATAAATAAAAAAATAAGTTTTTTGTTGTAAGTAGAAACAAAACAAAATAAATAAAGCAAAAAACAAAACAAAAAAACAGGGAAAAAAATAAAAAATATGCCACCTACTGGTCCACCACTGCTTGAATACGACTAGAAACCCATCCATGGGACAGGATTCAGGCCCGTAGAAAGCCGAGTAGGCCCATCAGGCATAGCAGTTACAATTAGACCCGTAAGCCTGCAATGGAGAGGAGCTAGAGAGGGGTGCGGCAGTGGGGCTTATAAACCACCGCACGCCCCTCTCAACTAGCGAGGTGGGACTAAACTCCCACCACCACGCCGCTATGCAAGGCCTTTGGTCCCGGTTGGTGGTACCAACCGAGACTAAAGGGGTGAATTGGTACCAGTTCATGGAACCAACTGGGACCAATGCCATCCTTTAGTCCCGGTTGTTGCCACCAACCGGTACCAAAGGCCTCTGCTTCCCGCCCTTTGGGCTGCTGAAAAGAGGCCTTTGGTCCCGGTTGGTGGCACCAACCGGTACTAAAGGTTGCATTCGTCCCGGTTGCTGTCACGAACCGGGACCAATGCTTCATCTATATAACTAGCACCTGTGAAAATTTTCATTCAGTTCGTCTTCCCCGCCCCGGACGCTGCCAGGCTGCTCCTCTAAGCCTCGCCGTCGCCATCGTCGCCCTGCCTCCGACGCCGTCTCGCGCTGCCCCGACGCCATCCCGCACCGCCCAGACGTCGTCGCCGCCCCGCGCCCCCTGCCCCGACGCCGCCAACCCTGCCTCCTCGTCGCTCGTTGCTGCGCCCCTCACCGTCGCTGTTGCCGCGCCCTGCTTCCTCGTCGCCCGTCGCCATGCCCCTCACCGTCGCCGTCGCCGCGCCCCTCACTGTCGGCCCCGTGCTCTGCCTCCTCGTCGATCGTAGCCCCCTTGCGCAATATGCTCACATGAATTTTCCTAATTTAGATGTGTAGTTAATTTAGATGTGTAGTTTAGATGTGTAGTTAATTGAGTTGTTGTAATTTGTTCATAAATGAATATGCAAAAGTTAGAATTTTTTTTGTTCACATATTTTTTTGGTGATATTATTGTTGAATATGCAAATGTTTGTATGTTCATATATATGCAAAGAATATGTCAATTTTTTTCATAGAATTTTTATGATTTTTTTCTATTGTAATTTTGTTCATAGAATTTTTATGATTTTTCTATTGTAATTTTGTTCACAGAATTTTAATGATTTTTTTGTTCATAGAATTTTCTTTGTCAATTTATTTATATGTTCGTATTGTGTATGTATAGGAAATTTGTGTATGATCAAAGTCATTTATGTATATGTTCATATTTAGAAGAAAAAGCAGGAGAGGAAAAAGGAAAATAAGAAGAGAAAGTGTTTAATATAATTAGTTAGAAAATAATAGAACTAGTTAAACTAGTTTATTTTTAATTAGTAAGTAATACTTTATTTTATTTATAGTAAGTGCTTAGTAGTTGAACTAGTTGATTTAATAAAACTACTTTATTTTACTATAGAAGTAGTTTATTTTTAGCCTCAAAGTTAATAGAACTAGTTTATTTTTTAGTTCAAGCAATTATTCCCACATCGGCGTCGACGATGCCTATCCCGCATCCTCGTCAACGACTCGGCGGAGGAGGCCGGCTTGATCAGAGGGGCCATGTCCAGGACTGGGCTCCGCCGGGCTGGTATTGGGAGGTGCTACCTTCCGGGGGCGTAGATTGGTGAGGAGCCAGCCCGTCGTTGACCCGATCCTTGTTTGGTGGCGGTCGCGTGGGCCAGTGATGGTGCCGAGGCTTCCGGACACCGCGGAGGTGGTACGTCACCGTGTTAGCGAGGAGGACGAGCATGTCCGTCGCTACAGGGTTGCGTTGGAGGGTAGGTTCGACAATACCTGAGAGGTTCTTCAGGGATCTCACTGGAGCTATGATCCTGTGATGGTTCCTTCTCTTTGGCTGTCCACCGCCCGCGCCGATACCCATCGGGCGCTACGGTTCTAGTTGTATTAGCGATGCTATATGTATGATAGTATTCGAGGAGTATTAGTGATAATATTCGACGATGTACGAATGCAAGAGATTTGGTTTTACGATTTGAATACTACTTTATTTTACGATTTGGTTTTGCTTACTGACTGCTCAAATTGGAAAAGTACTCCTACTTTGAATGCAAAAATTGGAGAGCACTATGCAAGGCGTATGCATTTGATTACTTGATAGCTTATAGGGTTTTTGTTTTTATAGAAATCTAGGAGCCCCTCCATCATCCGTGCCGTCGTCCCCGTTACCGAACCCCCTCCGACCTCGAGGTGAGACCAGCCAAATCTCCATGTCAATATGAGTCCTATAATATGAGTCCTCGGGTTGACTTTAAGTCTCTCGAGTCCCCACCATATATGAGAGGACGAAGAATCCCGACTGTTGTCGTGGGGGTAGCTTCTCCTTCGTTCCCGTGTGCTAGACAATTTGGTGTAATGCACTCGGGAACGAAAGGAGGAGCTACCATCACCGACGGTCGCAAATGTTAGAGAGGAATCAGTGAGGGAGAGTCTCCAACCATATATATATATGAGAGGACGAAGAATCCCGACTGTTGTCGTTGGGCTAGCTTCTCCTTCATTCCCGTGTGCTAGACAACTTGGTGTAATGCACTCGGGGATGAAAGGAGGAGCTACCATCACCGACAGTCGAATATGTACACCACGTGAGATGAGTGTTTTCAAGAAAAGACTCGACAGACCGATAGTCAACCCGTGATGAATAATAATGATCTAACTTAGGTTTTTTAGTACATATATTTAATTGTAGACGTTTAATATTTGAATTATGAACATAGGAAATGTCGACTCGGACGATTTAAAGTCTCCCGGGAGTGCGATGGTGCCACGACGATCGAGGTCTGTGCGACAGCCTCACCGGACGAAGATCGGCGCTTCAAAGATTAAGTGGAGGAGACCTTCGATGTTGAAGCGGCACGCAACGCATTTACAAGTGTTATTTTTTCATAATTAAGCACGACTTCAACTATTTCAACATGTACTTTTCATCTTTTACAATTCGACTAGCTTATCCCATGCCAAGACGCTACGTCTTGGAGAGGATGGGTTTTGAAGACCATGAAAGTATGGAAACAAAGAAAATTCACCTAAGGACCCATCATGATAAGGATTTTGAAGTAAATCTATATAATTCTGAGAGCGTAACCCTTTTTGGTTGCAAAAATTGGGAAGCATTTAGCAAGATGTATGGTTTTGATGAGGGTATGATTGTCACCATGGATCTTGGTGATCCTGAAATCGAGCAAGACAATATGGACATTTGGGTCCTTGTTGATACGCCTCCAATCCTACCGCTATGTGAGTTTCTCAAACATAGTTATTAGCTAATTTATATTGTTCATTTCAAAATAGTTGACAGCTTATTTCCATTGACAGCTTATTTTGATTGTTCAAACAATGTGTGGAACATGGTAGACAGAACCTACTACACCGATGGCTCCGAGTTAACTTATAAGGAGAAAACTCATTTGGTCGGATTTTGTACTGATCTTGAGAATTACAATATCTATTGTAAAACTCCTCCACATTATGGTCAATACGTGCAACTAGTGCACGTGTTGAACTATGGTAACTACTATGGAGATACCCTGGTAAGATTTTTTACTATTACAACATCCATGCATCTATTGCATACTTCTAAAACTAGTACATCATTGCTAACTATGAAGTTATTACTATGTTTTTCAACAGATAATCCCAGAGGATTGTGTGCCTCATCTGATGTATCAGAGTGGTCGCCTTGATGTTTTGAACATACCTCCAGGTCATCCTACGAATCTGAACTATCCATACCGGATTTCTAAAAGAAGTGGAGACATGAAAATCAAGGAATGGAAAAAATGTATGGACAGTCGTAAGGAGGTTCTTGGAAGCAAAAGGAAGCGAAGCGCAAGAATTGGAGACAGGGTGATCTCCATTCTTCATAATGGAGAGTCAGGGTCTATATTGTTTTATGCTATTTTACCTTAAAGAGGGTATTTAGGTCCTACCTAATACTAATGATCATGTGCTTAGAACAATTAAGTAGGGTTGGTTCGATGACTATGAGGATGATGATCATATGACTTGTTATTAATAACGAGTAGACGTTGTATGATGATGATTAGTAGGACTTATTATTATGATGATGCATGATGCGGGCATGAAGAGTTATTATATATCAGTGGGTGAAATGAACATGGATTGGATTGAAGTGAAGGCAACAAGCATGTGGTACATGTCGAAAGTAGTACTAATCCAAACTTGATCAAGTTAGGATTAATATTACTTCCGACATGCACCACATGTTGCCTTCACTTTAATCTAAGCCATGTTTAGGCATAGCAGTAAAGTTGATAAACCAAGCACGGAAATAAGAGAGGACACTTCTCTCTGTTAGCTAGCTTACACACCCTAAATTACCCCTAAACCACCCCCTTTCAGAAAAAAAAACCTCAGCTCCTGCCACCTGCTGACGCGTGGATGCCTATTGGTCCCGGTTGGTGCCACCAACCGGGACTAAAGGCCCTCCTGCCTGGGCTCTCTGCACCGGCCACGTGGAGGCCCATTTGTCTCGGTTTGTGTAAGAACCGGGACTAAATGCCTAGGGCATTAGTAACGACCCTTTAGTTCCGGTTCAAAAACCGGGACAGAAGGGCCTTACGAACCGGGACAATTGGCCCTTTTTCTACTAGTGATGGTCTTCTACTCCTCATCAATTCACCATCGCCTGCCTTAGACTACACCGACACGCTAGGGTTTCCTTTATTTGGTGTTTTCTGTAGAAGTACCGAAGCATTTTTAGAGTTCCACAATAACTCGGCCATTTTGTTAATGGATGATATTCAAAAATCTAACGCATATGTATATATATTAGTTGTAACTATCGTTATGCTAAAAATCTGTTTTGCTCATTTTGCTTTTACTCACATGCGGTGCTGGACACGAATGCAAAAAAAAAAGAAGTTTACATGACTCACATGTTTCTTGCCTCTACATATTTATTGAAATTTATGCCATTCTACTATAAAAATGAATGGCTGCGGCAATTCGCGCCATCACGCTTTCAAATACTCCCTCCGTTCCTAAACGTAAGTCTTTTTAGACATTTCAAATGAACTACAACATACGGATGTATGTAGACATATTTTAGAGTATACATTCACTCATTTCGCTCCGTAAGTAGTCACTTCTTGGAATGTCTAGAAAGACTTATATTTAGGAACGGAGGTAGTACCATTGAACATGCATGTTACTTTATTTAAATTAGCTTCCATAATTTTTGTCTATGTATTTACAAAAAAACATCCATTTGAGTGAACAAATAGATGGGCGCAACAACGCGCGCCATCATGGTCTAGTTAGTATAGAAACTTCACAACAACAAGTATATATGATCAAACTTCATCATGATCGTGTGATTTATGAGCCATATTGGAATTTTTTTTCGATTTGCATCAGCAATACCGAACAGAAAAGTTTGGAATTTGAAGTGTTGTGCTATTTCTTTCATTCAAATTGAAGTTGGTGCAAAACCAATATATCCAAGAGAGGTCTACCATAATATGCACTATGTAGATGCTCAAATGAAAAACGTTCGCATATAAATCCATGAACCAATAGACTATTTTAGTTCATAAAAGACATAGTTATTGAAGTATAGATAACTCAATAGTAAGAAAATTCTTATGCATGCGCTAATGAATTCATGGGTTGCAGGGCCATCGGGCTGAATGCACTGTTTATTACTTTATTTTAAATATATTTTCCAAATTTATTGCTTCTCTTCCTTTCGGTTTGCATGTTCCATCTCCATAAGCTTCATTTGTTGTGATGTCTTCCACGCATGATTCCATCAATTGCAAACTTGCATGGATTATTTATTGTGATGGTAATGTGTATACTAGCAGAATTATTCAAGTTAGGATGTTTTCTTATTAGCTCTACTCATTCCCCTAGAATTGCTACTCCACATCATTTCATGAACCTATGTTCCTTTTCAATGTTTGGTTTTGAAGAGCGTACTAGATGTATGGGACCTCTAATTTATGTACATGTATTCCCAAGCTGCAGGGCATCCCAATCCAATCCTGAACTGGAAACTCTCTTCATTTGCCACTTCTAGGATAATTGTCTCTTCATTAGGATCATGGATGGGGAGTGATACAGCTTAAATAGTCTGTATCCGGTCCATCTCTCATTTTTTCCCTCTCGGCTTACCTTGACAACATGAGGGGGTCTGGCTCAAACATCTTAGTAAGGGGCACTTTCCCTAAGGACTGACCTACTGATTAAAATGATTTTTGCCAGTGGCTGACTCCGAATGAAGCCAGGACCATTACACATTCAGGCCTCAAGGCGCGGAAGAAAGAAGAGTGCAACACTACAATAACAATGGTCTCGAGGAGGTATCTCACTGTGGGGGTAGCCGCTAGCTCGAGGAACCTTGGAAATTCTAGGCACCAAGACTGAAGTAATTAGTCAGCAACTTTGCCAACAAAAGGGCATGCCTAGCTGCCTATGATGCAAGAGGAGAGTGGTGATGGCCCGAAGGCCCAATAGCTATTAGGTTGATGGCGTTTGAAGCTCTGGCGACCAGTTCTGATCCACCCCAAGAAGAGAGAATTTTAACATGGAGGCACTTGGTTCCGGGAACGATGAAGGGCCAGTGGAACAAGATTAGGATGTCATTTTTCTTCTTCATTCACATAGGAACATTCTTGAACGCGAAAAGAAAATGAAGTTCCGTTCGCTTGGGTAGCTATTGCAAACTTCTGATATGCTGGATTGAAATTGTGTGATGATATATTTACATGCAGGAACATCAGTTAAAATGAGTATATCTTTTCCTGAATTTGTTGGAATTCATTTGAAATGCTACTACTTTATAATAGATTTCGGGGTTGGCTAGATGGGTAGATCTCAAGTTCCCTTGTTGCCTTATCTAACGTAAGGTTTGGTTACTTGGATAAGAGTGGATGGGCTGCTCTGTGTAGAGCATAGTCCAAAACATTCTTATCGATCTGCTGAAGGTTCATATGTGGGTTGGCATGTAGTAATATGTTTAGCTTTGATCCTATGAATCTATTCCGCTTTTATTGTCTGGGGTTAAAGGATGTCGACTTGATGTTGAGGGCAGTCTATTTTGTCCTTTTGATATTAAGCTTTTCTATGCATAGCAAAATATTCTTAATCTTTCAACCGTTTTAGGTGCATATGTGGGTATGCCATATTACAATCAAATAACAATATTCCTCATTTCATAGTTTGTGATGATCGGGTGCTGCTTTGCACGAGACCCAAAAGGTATTTCTATGTATCCTAGTTGTCCAATAGGTTGATAGTGATAAAAAAAAGGCCAAATTGGCGAAGTTGTTTCATGTAGAAAGAACATGCGCTGATGACCGGAGCACAAACTGTCACACCTCTGTAGCTGGGAATCCCGACATCTCTCCCTCCCTGCACTCTGTCTGGTTGTGGAAGTTGTATTGGACTGATAGCCCACTTAATCCGATAGTGGTGTTTCACTCGTGCAATCCGCATGGTGCGGCATGGAGGAAACAGGGACACACAGCTGCACCCACAAGGTTCAGACTTCAGAGTTCAGATATCACAGCCGAGAGTGAACCTGCTACCTGCTCGCATTTAAACTTCCTAGTTCAACAATTGCTCACATGTCACAACCATGTGAAAGTTGCCAGTAGATGCAAGGTTACAGGCAAGCACATATATGTCTCTCATCTGGCACTGAATGATGTGGATGAGGCTATTCGTGTCGAACAACAATTGCGATGCCCAAATTCCATACCAAATTGAAGTGTACGAAATGTGAAGTGTTATGATGATTGATCTAATATATAAAATTCTTATGAATTACCATCTGATTTCATTCGAACAATCATCAAATAATGATGATGATTAGTGCATGAATATCCACAATGTGAAGTGTCATGATCATGGCATTTAAGAGTGCCTTCAGTGATCCAAAGATGGTGTGTCCACACATGACTAAAGATAATTCAATAACGATGATGATTAGTGCATGAATAAAATTGTCTTCTGCTAGCTGGAATAGTCATAAATCACCGATATTGTTGAGGGCCCTGTGACTGCTTTGGTAGTCAAAATTGTTATGTTGTGATCAGGAATTCTTTTGTAGGTCGTCTAAACACATTGGAGTGCCTCCACTAAATATGTGGTATAACAAATTTCTTTAGTGAGAATACAGATGTTCGCAGGGCATGAACAAGGAAACTAATGTATCACCACAGGGATATATATGTTGCTAATGATGGGACTTATAGAAGTTCTTATGGGCAAGAAATAATACAGTCCACTGCTCCCAAATCTAAAGTGGCATATGCACTTTCCCTTTCTAAATCCGGTGATGACACTTCTCCCAAAATTAAAGTGCTAGATGCACTCCTCCCAAACACCAAAAATTCTCTTCTACAAATCCACCATCATGAAACCCCGGTGCCTCTTGTCATGGTGATGTATTCCATGATTACATCAATTGTAATGTTGCATGCATTATTTATTATAGTGGTAAGGTGTATACTAACAGAATTATTCAAGTTAGAATTTTTTTTCCTATTAGCGCTGCTCATTCCGCTGGAATTGCTACTCCACATCATTTCATGAACCTCTGTTTCTTTTCATTAATAGGTTTTGAAGAGGGCACTAGAGGCATGTGACCTCTAATTATCTCCATGTATTCCCAAGCTGCAGCGACATCCCAATCCAATCTAGAACAAACTATCCTCATCTGCCACTTCCAGAATCACTGGTTCTGCATTAGGAATGAGGATGGAGAGTGGCACAACATCAATAGTCTGTATCCGGTCCCACTCTCATTTTTTCCTCTCAGGTTACTTTGACACCATGAGGGGGGGGGGCCTAACTCGAACATCTATGTAGTAAGGGGAACTTACCTGAGGGACTGCCCTACTAATTATAATGATTTTGGCTAGTGGCTGGCTCGTGATGAAGCAAGGATCCTTACACATTCATGCTTCGAGGCCCGGCTGACAAAAGAGAGCAATACTACAATAGCAATGGTCTCGAGGTAGTATCTCATAGTGGGGGTAGCCGCTAGCTTGAGGAACCTTGAAGCTCTAGGCACTAAGACTGAAGTACCTAGTCATCAGCCTTGCCAACAAAAGGGCATATCTAATTGCCTATGATGCAAGAGGAGATGATCACAACATAAAGGTGGCAATAGCTATTAGCTTGATGTCATTTGAAGCTCTGGCGACCAGTTCTCATCCAACCCAAGAAGGGAGAATTTCGACCACCATGGCGGAACCTAGGTCCGGTAACTATGAAGGGCTGGTGGAAGAAGATTAGGAAGAGTGATGACGACATAAATCACTGATATTGTTAAGGGCACCCGTGATTAGTCGCGTAGCCAAAACTTATATAGAGTGATGAGGTATTCTTTTGTAGGTCATTTAAACCCATTGGAGTGCCTCCGTTAAATATGTGGTATAACAAATTTCTTTAGTGAGAATACAAATATTCGCAGGGCATGAACAGAAAACTAATTTATCTACCCAGGGCTAAACTAAGCGTGAGTGTAGAATAGCTTATTCTACACCCCAGTAACACTACATACAAAATATAGTAACACACTATGTATAGTAATTTTCATAAAAATGTAGTAAATTACAAACATAGATGATAAAAAAATATTTTCTGAATTACTACATTTTATACACCGTTTTACTAAATTTTGTACATGGCATTACTAGGGGGTGTAGAATATATATATTGCTTATGATGGGACTTATAGAAGTTCTTATGGGCAAGAAATAATACACTGCGTTGCTCCCAAAATTAAAGTGGTAGATGCACTTTCGCTTTCTAAATCCGGTGATGACACTTCTCTCAAAATTTAAGTGTTGATGCACTTCTCCCAAACACCAAAAATTCGGTTATACCAATCCACCATCATGCAATCCAGGTGCCTCTTGTCGTGGTGATTCTTACATAGTCATGTCCTCTATAAAACTTACTTATGGACAGACGCCTGTGTTTTACACACAATCAACTCGAGTAGAGATCAAGATAGTCATATGAATTGTCAGGGGAGCAATGGAGGGGGAGGGGCTCGAAATATTGTGATCCAAACTCCCATGAAAATACCCAGGCACGTCATGGAAATCATGTGGCATCTACCCTGGAATCTAGATCGTCGCCTCCATCTTATCTCCGTCCCCTGTCGGTATAATATTCCTCCCCATCCTTCCCTCTTTCCCCACGCTGAAAAACACGTTGGAAGTCCACCCCCAAACTGCTGCCACCCTATAGCGAGTCTCCCTCCTCCATGCCTTGGAGCTTCAGCGATACCGCCCGTACCGCCTTCCTCAATTTCGGGCATTGTCGTCGAGGTACGAGCAGCTTCTTCTACTCTAATGGTTGATTGCTTAGTCCCAGACTAACCTCCTTAGATTCTGCTCGCCGTCTAGATCTGTCCCTGGCCGCTGCTCCGGTCCTCTACTCTGCTATGAACAAAAATCTATGTTTTGCACAAAAGAAAGCACTTTGTTATTGTGCGGACAAGTACTATTAGCGGTTTTCTTTGGCTAGGGGTTCAATTCAACTGATGCTCGACTCAGCATGTGTTTTGCTGTCTATTACCCTAAATAAATTTTGCAGAACATCATTTTCTATCAATTGGACTGAATTCCCCATTCTCTGCATCCAGTCCTCCACCTTCTGTCGGTGAATTTGCCCGTCGCGTCCTAGCTAGGGGAGTGTTTGGATTCAAGTTTATTTGGTCGTTCTCGAGGGATGTGAGTTTTTGTAGCTATGATTCTTGTCCATGCTCAGGGTGGTTGGGTATTTAAACGAGTTTCTCCGTCTCTCTAGGGAGAAGTTTGAGCCACGCCGCGGATGGTTTTTTCAGTACCGTGTCTCTGTATCTTTTAGTCGGTCCTTCATTGTGTCGGTACTAGCTACTTTCATATTAGGGCAAAGTTTGAGCTCCGTGTAGTTGTAATTCCAGTGGCATGTACATGTCAACCTTGCAAGAACGGGTCAGGTAGTTTGTTGTTCGTGTTGTAAATCTTGGTTACCAAGATTGCTTTTGAGGTCCGATAATGATATTATGCTAAAATCTAGGGTGCTAGATGCACTTCTCCCAAACCCCATAATCACCTCCAAACTCACATTGTCTTTTTCGTATCTAAGGAGCCAACGCGAGCATGAAACTGATGTACATCTCTACAATCTGATGCCTCCAAAGTGTCCCTCCCACCCTCGCAATAATCATACTCCAAAACATTCCTATGGATCTGTTGAAGGTTCATATGTGGGATGGCATGTAATAATAGGTTTAGCTTTGATCCTGCATATCTATTCCACTCTTACTGTCTAGGGTCAAATGATGCCGACCAGAGGTTCAGGGTAGTCTATTTTGTCCTTTTGATATTACACTTTTCTATGCATAGGAAAACATTCCTAATCTTTCAACCGTTTCAGGTGCATACGTGGGTATGTCATATTACAATCAAATAACATTCTTCCTCATTTTGTAGTTTGTGATGATCGGCTGCTACTTTGCACGAGACCCAAAATGGATATCTATGAATCCTAGCTATCTGATAGGTTACTCGTGATAAAAAATTGCCAAATTGGCAAAGTTGTAGGCAACCATGCAACTGATGTAGAAAAAACATGCACTGATGAGTGGAGCACAAACTATCACACCTCCACAGCTGGAAATTTTGGCATGTCTTCCTCCCTGCACTCTCTGGTTGTGGATTCTATATCGGACAGATAGACCATTTAATATGAAGGTGACGTTTCATCCTAGCAATCCACATGATGCGGCATGGAGGAAACAGGGACACACAGTTGCACCCACAAGGTTCAGACTTTAGAGTTCAGACATCACAGCCCAGAGGGAACCTACCACTTGTGCGAGGTTAGAGGCAAGCACTGATATGTGTCTCATCAATTAAGCACAAGACATGACCCCTCCATCAATTCCAATTTCCAACTGCACAAGTCGATCGAACATTCATTCAAGGTGCTACCGTCCTAAAAGAGATGTCACAGGAATGTCACGTAGCCTCTTGGTGACAAGCATAGGTAGCAGCAACAGATGAAGCCGGAGCTAGCTATCTAAAAGATTCTCGGACGACCATGCATATCGTGTTGAGCCTTTAGTTGCATCATGTAACCAAATCTCCACCAAGGGCAATTCACTTAGAAACCACAATAGCAACCATGAAACACATGCTCTACACATGGCATTCCTACAAACTACACAATCACATGAAATATCCATAGTGTGTGTCATCTACCAAGAAAGGGTAGGGTATGTCTTCCGAGATTCGGTGATGACACTTTTTCCCAAAATTAAAGTGCTAGGTGCACTTCTCCAAACCCCCCAAAAATTCTCTTCTACCGCATCTACCATCGTGCAAGTCCGGTGCCTCTTGTCATAAAAGTTTGATTGACCGCGCAATCTAATTTGGCACAAAAGTTTGATGGTTGCCCAAAAGTGAAAAACATCTACCACGTGAATCAGGAAATAATGTAATCATATATCACAAGATTACCACTAGACATGCAAACCCGTAGCAGAAGTAGAATCGACTTAGTGCATTGGTGTAACTTTTAGTTGTACTACCTTCTCCTCATGGCTCAACGACTTAAGTGTATAACCTCCAAAGTATCTACACGTTGAGGGAGAAAACATTGCTCGTCCGAACTATTAGACCTGAGCAGGCAACTTTGGACGTCGGAAGAGTGACCCTAAAATGTTCGCCCTTCTCCTTATAAGGTCGTTAAAGCTTCTACGTTGAACAACCATTAGAATTCGATGCCATGTCTAATTCCGATCCTAATCCTAATTAGGCTTCAACATATATATGCCATGACATAGATCATAGTGTTCTCTAACATGTCGGAAATTTTTTAATCAAAAAATTGATAACCTGAATGAACTACATCAAATAGAAGTTGCATTCAAATTGCCATGTGTTCTATTGGCTTGCAAGCATTTCTTCACATCTACAAGATAAATACTTTGATTATATCTCGCTCAATGCAACACACCATCGCGTCATTACACCAATCATCTGGCATCTTAATAAACGATTTGACCTTAAGGAAAAAAGAAATGGGGTCACCAATGTAAAAAGAGAAGAATGTCAAAAACATGGGTTCGCCACTAGTAGTAGGAATGCCAGCTAGAAAGTAGTAGAAGAAAGGACGAAGGCCCCAAAAAACGGTTCAGTTATCTTCTTCCGAAGACGAGCTGCAGACCCCGTGTTTTAGGCCTTCCAGTGGCTCGCCTCTGTGGCTCCGACAACTCAGAGGCAGGGGTGCTCGCGCCCAGAACAAAGTGTGGGGGCACTCACCACACAACCTCCTCTGCCAGAACGACCGCGCGCCTCCACCAGGACCACAACCCAGCACCACCCAGGTAACCCTCCCTCCTTCTGAAAATAATTATGCTCATTCATTTTTGCAATCTGCGATTAATCCCCAATCGTCTCGTAGCGCTGCTCTTTCCATGCTGCCAACTATAAATCAGCTTGATGGCTGAGGTTGTGCGCTCTTCGCACACATTTGAATCAAGAGGGAGTCGTCGGAATTTCTTTTAAGGAGGACAAGGGGAATGGATGTCGGGACGGGGAACCTGCTTATGTTGTACCACAGGCTGCAGGAGCGGCAGCTCTGCGGGCTCCATACCCTGAACGCTGCATTGCAAGACCCGTTCTTCAGCGAGGGGGCCTTCTACAGATCGCGACGAACCTCGACGCTCGCAAGCGGAAGGTCATGTCCCGGTGCAGGCGTCGTGGGTGCGGGGGATTTTCTCAACAGCGGGAACTTCAGTGTTGAGGTGAATTATCCCCGCCCCCCTCTCTCTCTCTCTCTCTCTCTCTCTCTCTCTCTCTCTCTCTCTCTCTCTCTCTCTCTCTCTCTCTCTCTCTCTCTCTGGCTCGCTTAATGCTTTGGACGTGATCCTCCATGATTTGTTTTTGTTATATTAGATTAGATATTTCTATTACTCCTGTAGTGTGTGACACATTTTGTAAGATCGCTTTTTATTTTTTTTCCTGTGAAATAACGTTGCATAGCTTGTGTATGCCAAGAAAAAATAGTAAAATGATATTTCCTTTTTGGGGTTCAAACAACAAGCTTACAGGTATTTATGAACAAAGAAAAGTTAGTGAAAGGGGTACTTGCATATTCCCTGATTATACGAATTATATTTTGCGTCCTTTAGGACATTAAAAATAAGTTCCTCTGAACTACCCATTACGAAATACGTACTCACAGTAAAAGCAATCAACAACCTTGATAAAAGGGAGACTAGCAACAGTTTACGTTTGTATATTGATCATATGCTGATGTTTATACATGTGCAATGGAAGGCATATGGGCCTCACGGACCAGGTAACACATACACAATCCAATACAACTCAACAATGTGCAAGCAATGATATGCAGTAGTTGAGCATATAGAACAAGCCGACAAATGAAGTGTTAATTAAATTAGGAAGAGTTGTGGTAGATTAGTAAGAGGTAGTGGTTGTGGAGAGCCTGAACTAGCATTGCTCCGTACTGTGATAGTCATTTTTAAACTTATGCTCTAATGTGATGCAAGATCCATAGATGAGACAGAGATACAGATGCGCACTAGATGTATATCTTATATTAAATACTTCTGGATGGTAAACTTGGAATGGATTGGGAATGGTTGCATTCTTTTTTTTGTTATGTGATTATGGACTCACTGGTTAATTTCTAATTGTTGATTATATTATGCATAAATGCTTGCGAGAAAAGGAAAATAGGCAGGCAATAGACCATCATGAAAATTTATGTGCAACATGCAATTGGACGAGTCTGAGTATATCATTGTACCATATGTGATACGTACCGCTAGATTGTATGCTTGGTATGTGGAAGAAATAAAATGGTGGGTCGTTGGAGCTTTTGTGCCTTTTGTGGCTTTTTGTGACCATGAAGTTATGCATTGAGTGGAGTGAGAGAAATGGGCAGTTCCACGAGAGAAAACCCCTTCAAATCACGGGCACTCAAGTGGTTACCATCTCCTTTCAACTCGTCCCCTGTGTCCAAATGTCTTCACCAGGTCAGGGACATCCAAGGGAGTTCACAGGTCCTAGCAAAATACAATGGGGAGCTTCATTTGCCGAATGCTGGTCAACTAAGAAATTCACAAGAAATGCAATTATTATCCTCTTGGATTTGGCTATGCACGGTGCATTCATACAGTTTTCTTTTTGGTGATGCATGGTAGTATGCTAGTAACCATAAATATATTGCATATGTAGAACTATGAAACTGTATGCTTAATATTCATTGAGATGAAGCTACTAGTATATCCTCTTTTTTTAGGAAAAGAATATCCTTTTTTGGGACAACCTATGCTAATCACATTCGTTAGCTTAATAATCTCATGCATGTGTAACTAAATCATTGGCTGCAGAATGATCAGAAATAGTTCTCTTTATGTATTGTCGCCTATCTCAAATTTATGAGGGCAGTGGGTGCAAGTTCATAATAGTTCACTATTGGTGTTTACTAATATGCACGTTCCACATAGGTACACCTCCTATCCGGATTAATTGACACATCCTCTATAAACATGAGGCGGTGTCAATTAATTTGGATCGGAGGGTGTAGTAAACTTTGGATCATAGGGATATAGTTATATGTTATAATGACTTGGTTATTTGAAATTTGTTTCATACTTTAGTCTTTGGTTTTGACCTTAGGAAGGTGCCACTGCAAATTTGGTCAATTCACCAATGACTATAAGCTGAAGATGCTGTGGTTGGTTTCATTACAAGTGGTATGGGTAAAATTTGGGACTTTGTACAACCTGTTAGTGCCATTATGGAAGTTATTAGTATAGAAGCTTCACAACAACAAGTATGATCAAACTTCATCATGATCGTGTGATTTATGAGCCATTTTGGAAATTTCGGATCGATTTGCATTAGCAATACAGAGCAAAAAAATTGGAATTTGAAGAGTTGCACTATTCCTTTCAATCAAATTGAAGTTGGTGCAAAACCAATATGTCCAAGAAAGGTCTCCCATAATATCCACTATGTAGATGCTCAAATGAAAAGGTTCACATATAAATCCATGAACAAATAGACTATTTTAGTTCAGAAAATACATAGTTATTGAAGTATAGATGACTCGATAGTAAGAAAAATCTTATGTATGCACTAATGAATTCATGGGTTGCGAGGCCATTGGGTTGATGGTACTATTTATTATTTTATTTTAAAATAAATTTGTCAAATTTGTTACTTCTCTTCCTTTCGTTTTGCATGTTCCATTTCCATAAGCTTCATTAGTTGTGATATCTTCCATGACTCCATCAATTGCAATTTTGCATGCATTATTTATTCTGGTGGTAAGGTGTATACTCGCAGAATTATTCAAGTTAGAATATTTTCCTATTACCTCTGCTCATTCCCCTATAATTTCTACTCCACATCATTTCATGAACCTATGTTTCTCTTTGTTGATAGGTTTCGAAGAGGGTACTAGAGGTATTGGACCTCTAATATATCTCCAAGTATTCCCAAGCTGCAGCGGCATCCCAATCCAATCTTGGACTGGAAACTGTCTTCATTTGCCACTTCCAATATCACCGGTTCAGCATTAGGAACATGGATGGGGAGTTGTACAACTTCAATAGTCCGTATCTGGTCCCTCTCTCATTTTTTCCTCTCAGCTTACCTTCACACCATGAGGGGGCCTGGCTCGAACATCTATGTAGTAAGGGGCACTTTCCCCAAGGACTTCCCTATCGATTAGAATGATTTTGGCCACTGGCTGACTCCTGCTGAAGCAAGGACCATTACACATTCACGCTTCAAGGCGTGGCATAAAGAAGAGAGCAACAGTGCAAAAACAATGGTCTTGAGGATGAGGAACCTTGGAACACTAAGAGTGAAATACCTAATTAGCAGCCTTGCCAACAAAAGGGCACGCCCAACTTTCTATTATGGAAGAGGAGAGTGGTGACACCCTGAAGGCGGCAATATCTATTAGCTTGATGCCATTTGATGCTCCGGCAGCCAGTTCTCATCCAGCTCAAGAAGAGAGAATTTAGACCACCATGCACCAACCTGGCTTTGGTAACTATGAAGGGTCGGTGGAAGAAGATTAGGATGTCATTTTTCTTCTTCATTCACATAGGAACATTCTTGAACGCAAAAAGAAAATGATGTCTCTGATCGCTGGAGCAGCTATTGTGAACTTCTGATATGATGTAATGATCTGGAATGCTGGATTGAATGTGTGTGACGATATATTTACACGCAGGAACTTCAGTTAAAATGATTCCATGCATCTCTTTTTTCTTAATTTGTTGGAATTCATTTGAAATGCTACTACTTTAGAATAGATTTCGGGGTTGGCCAGATGGGTAGATCTCAAGTTCCCTTGTTGCCTTATTTAACATAAGGTTTGGTAACCTGTATAAGAGTGGATGGGTTGCTATGTGTAGACCATAGTTCAAAACATTCTTATGGATCTACTCAAGGTTCGTATGTAGGTTGGCATGTAATAATAGGTTTAGCTTTGATCATGCATATATATTCTGCTTTTTCATATATCCGCTTTTACTGTCTGGGGTCAAATGATGTCGAGTTGAGTCCGAGGGAAGATGATTTTATCCTTTTGATATTAAGCTTTTCAATGCATAGCAAAACATTCCTAATCTTTCAACCGTTTCAGGTGCATATGTGGGTATGTCATATTAAAATCAAATAACAATCTTCCTCATTTCATAGTTTGTGATGATTGGTTGCTGCTTGGACAAGACCCAAAAGGATTTCTATGTATCCTAGCTATCCGATAGGTTGCTAGTGATTGAAAAATGGCCAAATTAGCAAAGTTGTGGGCGACCATGTAAGCCATGTAGAAAGAACATGCGCTGATGAGCGGAGGACAAACTGTCAGACCTCCATAGCTGGGAATCCTGGCATCTCTCTGTCCCTGCACCCTATCTAGTTGTGGAAGTTATATTGGGATGATAGCCCACTTAATCTGGAAGTGGTGTTTCATTCTTGCAATCCACATGATACGACATGAAGGAAACAGGGACACACAGCTGAACCCACAAGGTTCAGACTTCAGAGTTCAGAGATCACGGCCCAGAGGGAACCTGCTACCTCCTCGCATTTAAACTTCCTGATTCAGAAATTGCTCACATGTCACAACCATGTGAAAGTTGCCAGTAGGTGCAAGCTTACAGGCAAGCACATATATGTGTCTCATCAGTTAAGCACAAGACAAGATCCCTCCATCAATTTCAATTTCCAACGATGTCAATTTGAATTTCCAACGACATCGATCGGGCATTCATTCATATTGCTACGTCCTAAATGAGATGTCGCGGCAATGTCACGTCGCCGCTTGGTGATAAGCATAGCAGGAATAGATGAAGCCCGAGCTAGCTAGCTAAAAGATTCTCGGATGGTCATGCGTATGATGGGATATATATGTAACTCTTGAGGGATATATATGTTTCTTATGATGGCACTTCTAGAAGTTCTTATGGGCGGGAAATAATATAGTGCACTGCTCCCAAGAGTAAAGTGCTAGATGCACTTTCTCTTTGTAAATACGGTGATGACATGTTCCCCAAAGTTAAAGTGCTAGATGCGCTTCTCCCATCCCCCCAAAGTCTCTTCTACCAAACCCACCATCGTGCAAGCCTGGTGCCTCTTGTCGTGGTGATTCTTCCATGTTTCCGTCTTCTATAAAACTGCCTTATGGCCATACATGTGTGGCTTAGACAATTGAGTCGAGTAAAGATTAAGAGAATCACATGAACTGCGAGGTGGGGTTTCTAGCAATATTGTGATCAACAGCCCCTTATTGCACCATCCACGAGAGATTTTGATGGGGATGTTTTCGTGAATATGTCATGTAGCCTGCACAATCAAGTGTTGAGCTTGGGGAGCTAGCTAGCTTAAGCCACCAACTGTTGAATGTGCAAGATGGTTAAAGTCCGACCTTATTAACTCATGACTCCAGCCATTTCATATCTGCTAACTAGCTTAGACGTCTTACTGAAGAAAATTCAATTTCAACAACTCAGATGGTATGCCATTCTAGACGGTGAAATGTTTGCCTGCTCATTTCGATCTTTTTGGCTACAGAGTATAATATCTCGCATGTTTTGTCATGTTCAAAGAGTATTGCAGCAAGGCTCAAGAGTTCTTCTCTTTTGCTCAGGATATACTATGTGAGGTCTAAACCATGAATGGTGTAAGTGTCTGTCTTTCAGATATCTATATATTCCCATACCATTACTGAAGGAGGAAACTAGCTAACGAAGTTAATTTGGCACGGAATGATGTTGAAGAGGCTTTTCGTGTCAAACAATTATTGTGACTGATACGTCTCTAACGTACCTATAATTTTTTATTGTTTCATGCTATTATATTATTAATCTTGGATGCTTTATATGCTTTTATTTTATATCATATGTTGTGACTAACCTATTAACTCAGTGCCCAGTGCGAGTTGCTGTTTTGGCCTTTCAGAAAATCAATACTAAACAAAGTCCAAACACGATGAAACTTTATGGTGATTTTTTTGGACCAGAAGGGAAACTAGAACATTCGAGAGGACGCCAAAAGATCTACGGGAGAGTGACAAGCTCACCGATGCACCCGAGGGGGGCGCCCCCTGAGCTCGTGGGTCCCACGCAGCTTTGTTTGACCTAATTCCACCTTTGCAAATTCCCAAATATTCTCAAACCAATAGAGAACAACCCGAAACACTTTTTCCGCTGCCGCAAGCTTTTGTTCTTCCGCGATACCATCTGGAGGCTTTTTCCGGTACTCTACCAGTGGGGGAATTGATCACAGAGGGCTTCTACATCATCCTTTCTTCCTTCCGATAATGTGTGAGTAGTTCACCACAGACCTACGAGTCCATAGCTAGTAGCTAGATGGCTTCTTCTCTCTCTTTGATCTTCAATACCATATTCTCGATCTTCTTGGAGTTCTATCTGATATAATCTTTTTTTGTGGTGTGTTTGTTGGTTTCCGATGAATTGTGGGTTTATGATCAGATTATTAATTGAAAGTAATTGAGTCTTTTATGAACTTTATTATGCATGATTATTACAGCTTTGTATTTCTCCAATTTATCCGTTTGATTTGGCCAACTAGATTGATTTATCGTTAGTGGGAAAGGTGCTTTGTGATGGGTTCAATCTTGCTCAGTGACAGAAAGGGTAGCGAGGCATGTATTTTTTATTTTTGCCATTAAGGGTAAAACTGTTTTATTCATATTGCTTGAGTTTACTTTTTCTACATTCTTTTTGCAGGCATACTTTGTCTACATCATGTCATCAATACTGCATGCATTATTCTATTTGCTATGAACTTAATACGTAGAGAGGCAAGCATAGAAAGTTCTCTCGAAGTAGAGTAATAATAGTAGATGCAGAATCGTTCATGTCTACTTATCACGGACGTGATGCCCATATACATGATCATTGCCATGAATAACTTCATAACTATGTGTTTTTCTATCAATTGCCCAACAGCAATTGGTCTACCCACGGTATGATATTGTTTTGAGAGAGAAGCCTCTAGTGGATACTATACTAAAACCAAAAATACCTTGCTGCAATTTATTTACTTTTATTTTTATCTATCTACCACTATCAGAATGAATCCTTGCAAGTGACGAGTTCAAGGGGATTGACAACTCTCTCGCCCGCGTTAGGTGCAAGTATTTGCTTTTGTGTGTGCAGGTACTATTCACTAGGATTTGCATGGTTCTCCTATTGGTTCGATAAACCTTGGTTCTCGCTGAGGGAAATACGTATCAGTTACTATATTGCTTCACCATTCCTCTTCGAAAATCCCAATGCATCTCACAACTAGAAGTGACGTCCAAATTCAATACCAAATCTGAAGTGTACCAAATGTGAAGTGTTATGATGACTGCGCTGATATATAAATTCTTGTGAACAATCTGATTTCATTCGAACATCAAATCTTCAAGCATGGCATTTAAGAGTGCCTTCAGTGATCTAAATATGGTGTGGCAACACACAACTAAAGATAAGTCAATAATGATGATGATTAATGCATGAATAGAACTCTCATGTGCTAGCTGGAATAGACATAAATCACTGATATTGTTGAGGGCACGGGTGATTGCTTTGGTACTCAAAATTATTATGTTGTGATCAGGAATTCTTTCGTGGGTCGTGTAAACCCATTGGAGTGCCTCCACTAAATATGTGGTATAACAAATTTCTTTAGTGAGAATACAGACGTTCGCAGGGCATGAACAAGAAAACTAATGTATCACCATAGGGATATATATGTTGCTTATGATGGGACTTCTAGAAGTTCTTATGGTCAAGAAATAATACACTGCACTCCTCCCAAAATTAAAGTGGTAGATGCACTTTCTCTTTCTAAATCCGGTGATGACACTTCTCCCAAAATTAAAGTGCTAGATGCACTTCTCCCAAACACCAAAAAAATTCTTTCACAAATCCACCATCATGCAATACTAGTGCCCCTTGTCATGGTGATGTCTGCCATGATTACATCAATTGCAATGTTGCATGCATTATTTATTCTAGTGGTAAGGTGTATAGTAACAAAATTATTCAAGTTAGATTTTTTCCTATTACCTCAGCACATTCCATTAGAATTGCTATTCCACATCATTTCATGAACCTCTGTTTTTTTTTCATTAATAGGTTTTGAACAGGGTACTAGAGGCATGGGATCTCTAATTTATCTCCATGTATTCCCAAACTGCAACGGCATCCCAATCCAATCCAGAACTGGAAACTGTCTTCGTCTACCACTTCCAGGATCACCGGTTCTGCATTAGGAACATGGATGGAGATGTTGGAAATATGCCCTAGAGGCAATAATAAATTAGTTATTATTATATTTCCTTGTTCATGATAATCATTTATTATCCATGCTATAATTGTATTGATAGGAAACTCAGATACATGTGTGGGTACATAGACAACACCAAGTCCCTAGTAAGCCTCTAGATGACTAGCTCGTTAATCAATAGATGGTTACGGTCTCCTGACCATGGACATTGGAGGTCATTGATAACGGGATCACATCATTAGGAGAATGATGTGATGGGCAAGACCCAATCCTAAGCCTAGCACAAAGATCGTAGTTCGTATGCTAAAGCTTTTCTAATGTCAAGTATCTTTTCCTTAGACCATGAGATTGTGCAACTCCGGATACCGTAGGAATGCTTTGGGTGTACCAAACGTCACAACGAATCGGGTGGCTATAAAGGTGCACTATGGTATCTCGAAAGTGTCTGGGTTGGCACAAATCGAGATGGATTTGTCACTCCGTAAACGGAGAGGTATCTCTGGGCCCACTCGGTAGGACATCATCATAATGTGCACAATGTGACCAAGGGGTTGATCACGGATGATGTGTTACGGAACGAGTAAAGAGACTTGCCGGTAACGAGATTGAACAAGGTATCGGTATACCGACGATCGAATCTCGGCAAGTACAATACCGTTAGACAAAGGGAATTGTATACGGGATCAATTGAGTCCTTGACATCGTGGTTCATCCGATGAGATCATCGTGGAATGTGGGAGCCAACATGGGTATCCAGATCCCGCTGTTGGTTATTGACCGGAGAACGTCTCGGTCATGTCTCAAGATGGTTCCCGAACCCGTAGGGTCTACACTTAAGGTTCGATGACGCTAGGGTTATAAAGGAAGTTTGTATGTGGTTACCGAATGTTGTTCGAGTCCGGATGAGATCCCTGACGTCACGAGGAGTTCCGAATGGTCCGGAGGTAAAGATTTATATATGGAAAGTTGTTGTTCGGGTTCCGGAAAAGGTTCGGGTTTTTCGGTATTGTACCGGAAGCTTCGAAGGTTCCGGAGGATTCGGAGGGGTCCGGAGGTCCGGAAAATGTTCCACCACGTCCAATACAGTAGCATGGGCTGTAGGGGCGCCTAGCCTTAATGGGCCGGGGCACCAGCCCCCAAGGCCCATGCGCATGGGAAGGAAAACCCTAAAGGGGAGGCCTCCACTTGACTTGGGAGGCACTCCTCCCCTTGGCCGCCCCCATAGATGGGATCTAGGGCTGGCCGCACCCCTTGGGGTGGAAAACCCTAAAGGGGCGCAGCCCCTTTCCCTATATATACTTGAGGTTTGGGCTGCCCAACACACATGAGTTTCTTCCCTCTTGGTGCAGCCTGCCGCCTCCTCCTCCTCCTCTCCCTTGGTGCTTGGCGAAGCCTGCGGGATTGCCACGCCTCCTCCACCACCACCACGCCGTTGTGCTGCTGCTGGACGGAGTCTTCCTCAACCTCTCCCTCTCTCCTTGCTGGATCAAGGCGTGGGAGACGCCACCGGCTGTACGTGTGTTGAACGCGGAGGTGTCGTCCGCTCGCACTAGGATCTCCGGTGATTTGGATCACGACAGTACGACTCCTTCAACCCCGTTCTCTTGAACGCTTCCGCTTAGCGATCTACAAAGGTATGTAGATGCACTCTCCTTCCCTCGTTGCTGGTTTCTCCATCGATAGATCTTGGTGACACGAGGAAAATTTTGAATTTCTGCACGCTCCCCAACAAGGGCATCATGAGCTAGGTCTATTGCGTAGATTCTTTGCACGAGTAGAACACAAAGTAGTTGTGGGCGTTGATGATGTTCAATATGCTTACCGTTACTAGTCCAATCTTGTTTCGACGGTATTGTGGGATGAAGCGGCCGGACCGACCTTACACGTACACTAACGTGAGACAGGTTCCACCGATCGACATGCACTTGGTGCATAAGGTGGCTAGCGGTGCCGCTCTCCCACTTTAGTCGGAACGGATTCGATGAAAAGGGTCCTTATGGAGGGTAAATAGCAATTGGCATATCACGTTGTGGTTTTGCGAGGTAAGAAACGTTTTGCTAGAAACCCATAGCAGCCACGTAAAACATGCAACAACAATTAGATGACGCCTAACTTGTTTTTGCAGGTATGCTATGTGATGTGATATGGCCAAGAAGAATGTGATGAATGATATGTGATGTATGAGATTGATCATGTTCTTGTAATAGGATTCACGACTTGCATGTCGATGAGTATGACAACCGGCAGGAGCCATAGGAGTTGTCTTTATTTATTGTATGACCTGCGTGTCATTAAACAACGCCATGTAATTACTTTACTTTATTGCTAACCGTAGCCATAGTAGTAGAAGTAATAGTTGGCGAGACAACTTCATGAAGACACGATGATGGAGATCATGATGATGGAGATCATGGTGTCATGCCGGTGACGATGATGATCATGGAGCCCCGAAGATGGAGATCAATGGAGCTATATGATATTGGCCATATCATGTCACTACTATATAATTGCATGTGATGTTTATTATGTTTATGCATCTTGTTTACTTAGAACGACGGTAGTAAATAAGATGATCCTTACAACAATTTCAAGAAGTGTTCTCCCTAAGCGTGCACCGTTGCTAAAGTTCGTCGCTTCTAAGCACCACGTGATGATCGGTGTGATGGATTCTTACGTTCACATACAACGGGTGTAAGACAGATTTACACACGCCAAACACTTAGGGTTAACTTGACGAGCCTAGCATGTACAGACATGGCCTCGGAACACGAGACCGAAAGGTCGAGCATGAGTCGATAGTAGATACGATCAACATGAAGATGTTCACCGATGATGACTAGTCCGTCTCACGTGATGATCGGACACGGCCTAGTTGACTCGGATCATGTAATCACTTAGATGACCAGAGGGATGTCTATCTGAGTGGGAGTTCATAAGATGAACTTAATTATCTTGAACATAGTCAAAAGACCTTTTGCAAATTATGTCGTAAGCTCGCGCTTTAGTTCCACTGTTTAGATATGTTCCTAGAGAAAATATAGTTGAAAGTTGACAGTAGCAATTATGCGGACAGAAGAAAGCTTATGTCCTTAATGCACCGCTCAGTGTGCTGAACCCCAAACGTCATTTGTGGATGTTGCGAACATCGGACATACACGTTTTGATAACTACGTGATAGTTCAGTTAAACGGTTTAGAGTTGAGGCACCAAAGACGTTTTTCAAAACGTCACGGAACATATAAGATGTTTCGAGGGCTGAAATTGGGATTTCAGGCTTGTGCCCACGTCAAAAGGTATAAGACCTCCGACGATTTTCTTAGCCTGCAAACTAAGGGAGAAAAGCTCAATCGTTTAGCTTGTGCTCAGATTGTCTGAAGTGCAACAATCACTTGAACCGAGTGGGAGTTGATCTTCCAGATGAGATAATGATGTTTCTCCAAAGTCATTGCCACCAAGCTGCTAGAGCTTCGTGATGAACTATAACATATCAGGGATAGATATGATGATCCTTGAAGTATTCGCGATGTTTGACACCGCGAAAGTAGAAATCAATAAGGAGCATCAATTGTTGATGGTTGGTGAAACCACTAGTTTCAAGAAGGGCAAGGGCAAGAAGGGATACTTCATGAAACGGCAAATCAGTTGCTGCTCTAGTGAAGAAACCCAAGGTTGAACCCAAACCCGAGACTAAGTGCTTACGTAATAAGGGAACAGCCCACGGAGCAGCATTACCCTAGATACTTGGTAGATGAGAAGGCTGGCAAGGTCGATAGAAGTATATTGGACATACATTATGTTAATGTGTACTTTACTAGTACTCCTAGTAGCACCAGGGTATTAAGATACCGGTTCAGTTGCTAAGTAGTAACTCGAAATAAAAGAGCTACTGAATAAACGGAGACTAGCTAAAGGTGAGCTGACGATAGGTGTTGGAAGTGTTTCCAAGTTTGATGTGATCAAACATCGCACGCTCCCTCTACCATCAAGATTAGAATTAAACCTGAATAATTGTCATTTGGTGTTTGCGTTGAGCATAGACATGATTGGATTATGTCTATCGCAATACAGTTATTCATTTAAGGAGAATAATGGTTACTCTATTTATTTGAATAATACCTTCAATGGTCTTGCACCTAAAGGAATGGTTTATTAAATCTCGATCGTAGTGATACACATTTTCATGCCAAAAGATATAAGATAGTAATGATAATACCACTTACTTGTGGCAATCGCCATGTAAGTCATCTTGGTATAAACGCATGAAGAAGCTCCATGTTGATGGATCTTTGGACTCACTCGTTTTTGAAAAGTTTGAGACATGTGAACCATGTCTACTGGTGTATACGCATGAAGAAACTCCATGCAAATGGATCGTTTAGACTCACTTGATTTTGAATCACTTGAGATATGCCAATCATACCACATGGGCAAGATGACTGAAAAGCCTCGTTTTCGGTAAGATGGAACAAGATAGCAACTTGTTGGAAGTAACACATTTTGATGTGTGCAGTCCAATGAGTGCTGAGGCATGCAGTGAATATCATTATGTTCTTACTTCACAGATGATTCGAGTAGATGTTGAGTATATTTACTTGATGAAACACAAGTCTGAATTATTGAATGGTTCAAGTAATTTCAGAGTGAAGTTGAAAGATCATCGTGACAAGAGGATAAAATGTCTATGATATGATCATAGAGATGAGTATCTGAGTTACGAGCTTTGGCACGCTATTAAGACATAGTGGAAATTGTTTCACAATTAATACCGCCTGGAACACCATAGTGTGATGGTGTGTCCGAACATCATAGTTGCACCCTATTAGATATGGTGCGTACCATGATGTCTCTTATCGAATTACCACTATCGTTCATGGGTTAGGCATTAGAGACAACCGCACTCACTTTAATAGGGCACCACGTAATTCCGTTGAGACGACCCTGTTTGAACTATGGTTTGGAGAAACCTAAGTTGTCATTTCTTAAAAGTTTGGGGTTGCGACGCTTATGTGAAAAAGTTTCAGGTTGATAAGCTCGAACCCAAAGCGGATAAAATGCATCTTCATAGGACACCCAAAACAGTTGGGTATACCTCCTAATTCAGATCCGAAAGCAATAGGGATTGTTTCTTGAATCAGGTCCTTTCTCGAGGAAAAGTTTGTCTCGAAAGGTTGAGCGGGAGGATGGTGGAGACTTGATGAGGTTATTGAACCGTCACTTCAACTAGTGTGTAGCAGGGCACAGGAAGTTGTTCCTGTGGTGCCTACACCAATTGAAGTAGAAGCTTATGATAGTGATCATGAAGTTTCGGATCAAGTCACTACCGTACCTCGTAGGGTGACAAGGATGCGTACTACTTCAGAGTGGTACAGTAATCCTGTCTTGAAGGTCATGTTTGTAGACAACAATGAACCTACGAGCTATGGAGAAGCGATGGTGGGCCCATATTCCGACAAATGGTTAGAAGCCATTAAATCCGAGATAGGATCCATGTATCAGAACAAAGCATGGACTTTGGTGGACTTGCCCGATGATCGACAAGCCATTGAGATAAATGGATCTTTAAGAGGAAGACGGACTATGAAGCTCGACTTGTGGCGAAGAGTTTTTCACAAGTTCAAGGAGTTGACTACGATGAGATTTTCTCATCCGTAGCGATGCTTAAGTCCGTCAGAATCATGTTAGCATTAGCTGCATTTATGAAATCTGGCAGATGGATGTCAAAAACAGTTTCCTTATCAGTTTTCGTAAGGAAAAGTTGTATATGATACAATTAGAAAGGTTTTGTCGATCCTAAGGATGCTAAAAGGTATGCTGGCTCCAGCGATCCTTCTGAGGACTGGAGTAAGCATCTCGGAGTTGGAATATGCGCTTTGATGAGATGATCAAAGATTTTGGGTTTATACAAAGTTTATGAGAAACTTGTATTTCCAAAGAAGTGAGTGGGAGCACTATAGAATTTCTGATGAGTATATGTTGTTGACATATTGTTGATCAGAAATGATGTAGAATTTCTGGAAAGCATATAGGGTTATTTGAAAGGTGTTTTTCAATTGAAAACCTGGATTAAGCTACTTGAACATTGAGCATCGAGATCTATAAGGATAGATCAAAATGCTTAATAATACTTTCAAATGAGCACGTACCTTGACATGATCTTGAAAGTGTTCAAGATGGATCAGTCAAAGAAGGAGTTCTTGCCTGAGTTGTAAGGTACGAAGTTAAGACTTAAAGCTCGACCACGGCAGAAAAGAGAGAAAGGACGAAAGTCGTCCCCTATGCTTTAGACGTAGGCTCTACAGCATGCTATGTTAAGTACCACACCTGATGTGTGCCTTGCCACATGTCTGGCAAGAGGGTACAAAGGTGATCAAAGAGTGGATCACCAGATAGCGGTCAAAATTATCCTTAGAGGAATAAGGATATGTTTCTCGGTTATGGAGGTGATAAAGAGTTCGACGAAAAGAGTTGCGTCGATGCAAGCTTAACACCTATCCGAGTGACTCTGAGTAGCAAACCGGATACGTATAGTGGAGCAACCATTTGGAATAGCTTCAAGTGGAGCGTAGAAGCAGCATTTACAATATGACTTAAAGATTTGCAAAGCACACACGGATCTGAAAGGTTCAGACCCGTTGACTAAAACCTCTCTCACAAGCAAAACATGATCAAACCTCAGAACTCATTGAGTCTTAATCACATGACGATGTGAACTAGTTTACAGACACTAGTAAACTCTTTGGATGTTGGTCACATGGCGATGTGACCTATCAGTGTTAATCACATGACGATGTGAACTAGATTATTGACTCTAGTGCAAGTGGGAGACTGTTGGAAATATGCCCTAGAGGCAATAATAAATTAGTTATTATTATATTTCCTTGTTCATGATAATCATTTATTATCCATGCTATAATTGTATTGATAGGAAACTCAGATACATGTGTGGGTACATAGACAACACCAAGTCCCTAGTAAGCCTCTAGATGACTAGCTCGTTAATCAATAGATGGTTACGGTTTCCTGACCATGGACATTGGAGGTCATTGATAACGGGATCACATCATTAGGATAATGATGTGATGGACAAGACCCAATCCTAAGCCTAGCACAAAGATCGTAGTTCGTATGCTAAAGCTTTTCTAATGTCAAGTATCTTTTCCTTAGACCATGAGATTGTGCAACTCTCGGATACCGTAGGAATGCTTTGGGTGTACCAAACGTCACAACGTAACTGGGTGGCTATAAAGGTGCACTACAGGTATCTCCAAAAGTGTCTGTTGGGTTGGCACGAATCGAGACTAGGATTTGTCACTCCGTGTAAACGGAGAGGTATCTCTGGGCCCACTCGGTAGGACATCATCATAATGTGCACAATGTGACCAAGGGGTTGATCACGGGATGATGTGTTACGGAACGAGTAAAGAGACTTGCCGGTAACGAGATTGAACAAGGTATCGGTATACCGACGATCGAATCTCGGGCAAGTACAATACCGTTAGACAAAGGGAATTGTATACGGGATCAATTGAGTCCTTGACATCGTGGTTCATCCGATGAGATCATCGTGGAATGTGTGGGAGCCAACATGGGTATCCAGATCCCGCTGTTGGTTATTGACCGGAGAACGTCTCGGTCATGTCTGCATGGTTCCCGAACCCGTAGGGTCTACACACTTAAGGTTCGATGACGCTAGGGTTATAAAGGAAGTTTGTATGTGGTTACCGAATGTTGTTCGAGTCCGGATGAGATCCCGGACGTCACGAGGAGTTCGGAATGGTCCGGAGGTAAAGATTTATATATGGAAAGTTGTTGTTGGGTTCGGAAAAGGTTGGGTTTTTTCGGTATTGTACCGGAAGCTTCGGAAGGTTCCGGAGGATTCGGAGGGGTCCGGAGGTCCGGAAAATGTTCCATCACGTCCAATACAGTAGCATGGGCTGTAGGGGCGCCCTAGCCTTAATGGGCCAGGGGCACCAGCCCCCAAGGCCCATGCGCATGGGAAGGGGAAAACCCTGAAGGGGGAGGCCTCCACTTGACTTGGGAGGCACTCCTCCCCCTTGGCCGCCCCCCCTAGATGGGATCTAGGGCTGGCCGCACCCCTTGGGGTGGGAAAACCCTAAAAGGGCGCAGCCCCTTTCCCTATATATACTTGAGGTTTGGGCTGCCCAACACACATGAGTTTCTTCCCTCTTGGTGCAGCCCCGCCTCCTCCTCCTCCTCTCCCTTGGTGCTTGGCGAAGCCCTGCGGGATTGCCACGCTCCTCCACCACCACCACGCCGTTGTGCTGCTGCTGGACGAAGTCTTCCTCAACCTCTCCCTCTCTCCTTGCTGGATCAAGGCGTGGGAGACGTCACCGGGCTGTACGTGTGTTGAACGTGGAGGTGTCGTCCGTTCGGCACTAGGATCTCCGGTGATTTGGATCACGACGAGTACGAATCCTTCAACGCCGTTCTCTTGAACGCTTCCGCTTAGCGATCTACAAGGGTATGTAGATGCACTCTCCTTCCCCTCGTTGCTGGTTTCTCCATAGATAGATCTTGGTGACACGTAGGAAAATTTTGAATTTCTGCTACGTTCCCCAACAGGAGAGTGGTATGACTTCAATAGTCTGTATCCGGTCCTGCTCTCATTTTTTCCTCTCAGCTTACCTTGAAACCATGAGGGGGCCTGGCTTGAATATATATATTGCTTATGGTGGGACTTCTAGAAGTTTTTATGGGCAAGAAATAATACACTACAGTGCTCCCAATATTAAAGTGGTAGATACACTTTCTCTTTCTGAATATGGTTATGACAGTTCTCCCAAAATTAAAGTGGTAGATGCACTTCTTCCAAACACCAAAAATTCTCTTCTACAAATCCACCATCATGCAATCCTGGTGCCTCTTGTCATGTGATTCTTCCACGCTTATGTCCCCTATAAAACTTCATTATGGTCATACATGTGTATTTTACACACAATCGAGTCGAGTAGAGATAAAAGAGAAAGTCACATGAGTTGTTAGGGAAGCAATGGGGGGAGGGGGAGGGGGAGGAGCTCGCAGTATTGTGATCCAAACTCCCATGAAAATACTTATGCACGTCATAGGAATTACTATGTGAAGTCTCCCCTGGAATCTAGATCGTTGCCTCCGTCGTATCTCCTTTCCCCGCCAGTATAATCTCCCTCTCTCCCTCCCCACACCGAACAACACGCCAGAAGTCCACCCCCAAACTTCCACCGCCCTAGAGCGAGTCTCCTCCTTCATGCCCTGGAGCTTCAACGGCGCCGCTCGTACCGTCTTCCTCACTTCGTGCATTGACCGGCGAAGTACGAGCAGCTTCCAGTACTCCGGTGGTTGATTGCTTAATCCTCGACCAACCTCCTCAGATTCCGCTCGCCTTCTAGATCTGCCCCGGCTGCTGCTCCGGATGCCGCTCTGCCAATTTCTCAATTTTCCACAAACGAAAGCACTTCGTTGTTGTGCGGCTGAGTACTGGCAGCATCTTGTTTCAGCAACAGCTGGTAGATCAATTGAACTGATGCTCGGCTCGGCATGTGTTCTGATGTCTATTGCCCTCAACAAATTTTGCAGAACATCATTTTTGTCAGTTAGACTGAATTCCCCATGCTCTGCATCTGGAGCCCCGCCTTCTGTCGGTGGAATCGACCGTCGCGCGCTAGCTAGGGGAGTGTTTGGATTCGAATCATGCCGATGAATTATGCCTTTTTCACTGATCGTTCCCGAGAGATGTGAGTTTTCGTAGCTATGATTCTTGTCCACGGAAAGTTGTAGTAGCACCCGGGTGTCCCGATCCTCTCTTATCCAATCCGCTGAACCGCACAGAGATACGTGGAGGGCTCTGCCGAGTTGCAGATAGCAGTGTACTTAGTCAGGCCATTTTGGCTCATCTAACAGCGATGTGTACTAGGTCGCAGGTCTTAGTATTAGGTCTAGTAGGTAGGTACTAGGTCTGAGGAGCCTGTCTCCTACATAAATGACTGGCGGGCACGTTCTACAAGGTCAAAGCAGTGATTGCAATAACCGTGACCATTCGTTTTTGAGACAGTAATTTAGGCTAGTCATAGTGGGAGTAACTTAAAAGTAACATAGCACACTTCGAGAAATTTTTACTTATGTGGCATGTAGTTAATGAGAAGTAGTAACATAATATGTTACTGTAACATAGCGCTTTCCAAGACAAGATGAGTCTACAAGCTAATTAATGAAGTCCTCTATGACACTACTATTATGTTACTTTGCACTGTGAAGGTAGTAACTTAGACTAGTGGCATATGCATGACACTAGTATAAGTTACTCCCCACTATGACCAGCCTTACACAGACATTTGCAGCTCGTCTCCACTACTCTAAGACTAGCCATAATGGAGAGTAACATACACTAGTAACATACACATATCCCTAGACTATGTTACTACCTTCATAGTGGGTAGTAACATAAGCGTGGTAACATGTAAAGCTTAATTTATTAGGTTATAGACTCATATTGCATTGGGACATGTGATGTTACAGTAACTAACTAAGTTACTATAACTACCTCTCTCCTCATTAACTCAATGACACATAAACAAATTTGCTGAGTTGGACTCGATGTTACTGCTGAAGTTACTCTCATTGTAGCTAGTCTAAAACAGACTCCTCTTGATGAAGGTGGGAGTCAGTGAATAGAAAACAACAGATCCTCTCTAGTGATATGCTAAGCAGTCATTCGCTGAGACATGAACAGTATTCATGGCACTGTTCAACTATAAGATGCACTACATCTCTCTGTATATAAAAACTATCAAGGCCAAGACTGACTTTCCATGTGCGTGTGCTGCACGCGCTGCAGCTGCAGAGAGACAGAGATTGAACAGTGACAAGTGATGTGTTGCGTTGGTTACTTCTCGTATTTTTGAATCATGGGTTGGAGAACGACCAGCTATGTGGTCGGGTATCTGTACTGTTCATGTAGGCCTGCTAAACAAATTGGCAATGACGGACCTGTCACATATCTCGACGAGGAAGTACAGCATGGGCGGCTAAGATAACCGGGAGTCCAGACCCCCAGGTGCTATAAATCCAGTCTCGTCTTGTCCATGCTCAGGGTGGTTATGTATTTATGCGAGTTTCATTTTTGTAGCTATGATTCTTGTCCATGCTCAGGGTGGTTGTGTATTTATGCGATTTTCTGCATCTTCAGTATTTCTTTCATTCAAATTTAAGTTGCACGGAAGGTCTACTAGTATAAATACAAAATGAGAACTTGCTTCACATATAAATCCATCAATAGTATTTTAGTTTGGAATATATATTTTAGTTTGGAATATATATATAATTATTAAGGTTTAGATAACACAAAGGTAAGCAAGTTGTTATGGAATCCACTTATGAATTCATGGGGTTGCTGGGACATAGAGTTTATGCATTCACTAGTAGAAAACAGGGCATTTGTCCCGGTTCGTAAGGGCCTTTAGTCCCGGTTCTTGAACCGGGACTAAAAGGTAGTTACTAATGCCTCCCACCTTTAGTCCCAGTTCTTACACGAACCGGGACAGATGGGCATCCACGTGGCCGCTGCGGGCAGCCCAGGCGGGGGGGGGGGCCTTTGGTCCCGGTTGATGACATACACTAGTAGAAAAAGGGCCTGTTGTCCCGGTTGGCAAGGGCCTTTAGTCCCGGTTGGTGAACCGGGACTAAAGGGTCGGTACTAATACCTCCCCCCTTTAGTCCCGGTTCAATCCAGAACCGGGACTAAAGGCCGCGGCCACGTGGGGCTCCACCTTTAGTCCCGGTTGGTGTGCCGGTTGGTAACACCAACCGGGACTAATGGAAATTTTATGATTTTTTTTTTGAAATTTTTTTTTTTGAAATTTTTTCTGAATAATTTTTTATTTTCAAATTTCTGAATTATTTTAACCCCTAATCTCTAATCAGCACCCCTCATCACTACTCAATTTATCCTCTTCTCTAATCACCCTCATCATTCCAAATCACCTAACTTCCCGAACGGTCACCCATCCTCCCACTCCCCCAGCCTGAGCACTCTTAACTTCCGGGTTCTATTCTCCCTCGTTTCCAAGTCTGCACTTGTTGTTTTCCTGACAATAGTAAGATGTCAATCCTATTAACCCTCAGGAATTTTGCTTGAGCATGAATTGACACATTTCACTGTTTGAGTTTCAAACTATTGTTTTCAAAAACAATAATTATTTAGAAAACAATAGTTATTTTGAATAATTAGTTTGACCATGGTTTGACCACAGTTTGACCACAGTTTGACCAAAATTCAAAATAACTGAACAAATTATTTAGTAACACTAATATTCTAGAATAATTAGTTTGACCATGTTTTGACCATGTTTTGACCATAGTTTGACCATAGTTTGACCACAGGTTGACCAGATTTGACCAAAATTCAAAATAACTGAATAAATTATTTAGTAACACTAATATTCTAGAATAATCAGTTTGACCATGGTTTGACCATTGTTTGACCACAGTTTGAAATTTTTTCGATTTTTTCCACTCTAGATCTTAAAAGCCCCGTATTTTTTTTTCTGTTAGGTTTTTGAGGATTTTGAAAATGTTTAACTTTTCGAGTAGATGATTTTTCAAATAAAAAACTTTTTCATCCGAGTTAGTATGCAAAAGTTATGCCCATATTTACAAATTTCAGAGAGATTTTGCAAATAAAGTCGAAATTCACATTTGCAAATTTTCCCAACAACTAGACCACATATCACATGAGAAACTTATTTTCTTTTATTTTTTTGACATTTCCATCATTTTCTTTTATTTTTTAAAATTGAAAAGGCGATCCACGGGGTGGGGGGTAGAGTTTGAAAATGGGACCTTTAGTACGGTTCGTGGCACGAACGGGACTAAAGGTCTCAACCATTAGTCCCGGTTCGTGCCTCAAACGGGACTAAAGGTCTACTCTTTAGTCCCGGTTTGAGGCATGAACCGGGACTAATGGCATCAAGATTTTTAGTCCCGGTTTGAGGCACAAACCGGGACTAAAGGGCACAGTGAACGGGACTAATGCCTTAGCCGCACTAAGGATAATGCTCACATTAGTCCCGGTTCGGATTGAACCGACTAATGGGCTAAACAGGCATGGACGATAGCCCCTTTTTCTACTAGTGCATAAACCGGGATCAAAAGGCTTCCACGCGTCAGCATTTCAGTGGCTGATGTTTTTGTTTTTTGTTTTGAAAGGGGGGTTTTGGGGGTTTTGGGGGGTTAATATAGGTGTTTGTGTTAGCTAGCTAATTAATAGAGAGAATTGTCCTCTCTTATCTCCGTGTTTGGTCGACGCTGCGTACTGTATATATACGTATACAGAGGACTAGACACTCTAGCTAGCTAGTAAGAAAATGAAGGAAACAGAAGATCGTCATGAACATATATGCATACAGAGAGAAGTGATATCGACCACCTCTCCTTCTCTGAGAAATTGGTCGAACAACAAGTTCTCGTATATCTATCCGACGCTACTGGCTACATATATACAATATAATTATCTCTTACAATATAATCTCCTAATTCCAAACAAACTAAGGGTCCACATGGTATTCTCCATCTTTAGCGATCACGTGGTCAAGAAAGAATGCCGCCAATTCCTCTTGAATTGGTCGCATACGATCTGGTGGTAGTAGTTCATCCCGCATCCGAAACATCTAATTTGAAGAAGGGGGTCAATACATATATATGAATAAATGAAACTGAACACAAATGATGATAATAAAATAAAATTGTGAATATTATTATTTACGCACTTCATATTGTTTGTCAGAGTAGCCCCGCTCACAGGTCGTGTGGCAGATGGACTCGCAAATGTAGTATCCATAGTAATCATTCCCTTGTTCCTGCCACAACCACTTTACAAGGAATAGAGGTCAATCAAACTGATAATTAGCAAGCATGCTAAATGGTATTGATGAAACTAGCGCTTGAATCACTAGGAGATGCGTGGAATATGCTACTATAGTACTTACTTTCGGGTATCTAAATTGCAGCTTCTTCGGTAGTCCCGGAGTTTTTGAGGTGAATTTTTCCCAAATCCTGCCAGACAAAGAAAACAATTACTTGATATCACGAAATGAACAAAGTTGCCAATATGGTGCGATAATGATCGGTTTAACTTACTTCTCTAGAATTTCAGTCAAGTCTGCATACTTCGTGGAATCTTTTCGTCTCGAGTCTAAGACGGTTACTTGTCCCTGCTCAAGCTTAATCTCTAGCAGAATATAGTGGAACCTGCGCAAGCATGCATAACTCATCAATTACATTACTACAACCTCGACTAATAAGGGATGCACAAGACAGTAACACTCACTCGACTTCGTAAGGGAAGAGTATTATAGCTTTGTTTTGATTTAATAGAAATGATTGTAGCAGCTTGGCCTCTGTATCTTTGGCAAGAGATTTAACCATAAATACATCTATGAGATTTGTGTTAATGAACCCAATATCACCGACTTGTCTTTTCTTCAATTCGGCGATCTTCAATCTGCATAATTAATATAGTGAGGATAATTAAAAATACATGCAATAAAAGAGCTGACCTATATAGAGAGACTTAATTAATGACAGAAGTAGTACTACTTACAGGCTCTGTTGGAAAAGGCAGTGCTTAGAAGGCGCTCAGGCACGCCTAGGCGCTAGGCAATGGCCCAATGCCTAGCCTAGGGCATAAGCAGAAGTCTAGGCAGAGCAAGTAAGAAATTGTCTACCCAAGCGAGAAATCATGCCATATTGCACTGATATGCCAAAAGGGCCATATTCCAATCGTAGTAGCTGGTCGTTAACATACTTATATGCCCTAAATTAATAAAATACACATATAATAACCACAATACACCCTAATAATAAAAATTATCTAATCGCGGACGCTTAAGCACCGCCTAGGCACTAGGCGAAGGCCAACCGCCTCGCTTACGCCTACCGCTTTTTCCAACCTTGTTACATGCAGTAGCAAGTGACCATTAATTTATCGAGGGCCTTTAGATTGAAAAACGCGAAGAACTCCTCAAATGAAACATTCAACTGTTCAATTCCAACGAGGTCATGCTCCTCTCTAACTCTCAGCGTCAAAATATTCCTCCCCTCAGACTCTCTGCAGGTTTTCATGTACCAATTATGGAATCTGAACATCATCGTTGTTAGAGATCTTTCATCTTTGACGAGAGGCTTTCGTACACGATTTGTGTTAAATCGCCTCCAAGAAATCATAATGTACATCGTCGGGCAGGTAATCTGCAGGATTGTTATAACCCGGCACCATCCCGCCCGGATCATTAGCGACGCTATCTTCGGACACCTGGATCAGTAGAATTTTATTTTCTTCTTCTCATCTATTTCTTTCTTCTCCTCCTCTTCTTTTTCTTCTTTTTTCTCTTCTTATTTATTTCTCCTCTTCTCCTCTTTTCTTCCTCTTATTATTTTCCTTTTTCCTCTCATTCTTTTAGTATTGCTTGTATTTTTTAAAAAAATGTGCAAATAGAAAATTTCGAAAAAAGTAAAGGTTTTGCCTAAGTGCTACTTATATACCCAGGCCTTTGGTCCCGGTTCGTGGCACCAACCGGGACCAATGCCCCCTTTAGTCCCGGTTGGTGGCACCAACCGGAACCAAAGGCCAATTTTCGGCAGCCCAAAGAGCGGGAAGCGGCGGCCTTTGGTCCCGGTTGGTGGCACCAACTGGGATTAAAGGCGGGGCATTGGTTCCGGTTGCTGCCACAAACCGGTACCAATGCACCCCTTTAGTCCCGGTTGGTGGCACCAACCGGGACCAAAGGCCTTGCGCTGCCCGCGTCGCGGCCCAAAGTTTATTCCCACCTCGCTAGTTGAGAGGGGCTCGGAGTGGTTTATAAGCCCCACTGCGGCTACCCTCTCGAGCTCCTCTCAAATGCAGGCTTACGGGCCTAATATTACACTGTGCTGCCTGTGGGCCTATTGGGCCTTCTGCAGGCCTGAATCCTGGCCCAGGTTGGGTTTCTAGTCGTATTCACGCCGTGGTGGCCCAATAGGTGGCATTATTTTTATTTTTTTTCCAGTTTTTTTGTTTTGTTTTTTGCATTATTTATTTTCTTTTGTTTTTTGCTTTATTTTTTAATTCTTTTTTATTTTTAGTTTTAGAAAAATTATAAACTTTCTGTTAGTGCCATTAGTTTTCAAATTTGAAAACACTTTTTTGTTTTTTCTTTGTTGCTTTATTTATTTTATTTTGTTTGTACTTACAACAAAATACTTATTGTTGCGTATTTTGTTTCCAGTTTTTTTGTTTTGTTTTCTGCATTATTTATTTTGTTTCCATGTGTCCACTATATGTAACCATAATATGTGTCCTTTCCAATCTCGGTGGCTGCATCAAAGCGGACATCCATTGCCGGTTCAACTGCGTGCATTATATATAATTAAGTGTGTCAAAAATCATTACATAACATCATGAATAGATAATTAAGTGACCAAATTATTAGAACTTCATCATCACATTAAAACCAAAGTACATACCTAGTTCTTATCTAACAACATAAAGCTCTGCAGAGCATCTAAATTAATTAAACCATACATTGAAACTATGTAAATCATTTCAATGCGAAAACAAATGCGATCATAATCGCAACCAAGGTAACAACTGATCCAACGGCATAATGATACCAAGCCTCGGTATGAATGGCATATTTTCTAATCTTCAATCGCATTGCATCCATCTTGATCTTGTGATCATCGACGACATCCGCAACATGCAACTTCAATATCATCTTCTCCTCCTCAATTTTTCTTATTTTTTCCTTCAAGAAATTGTTTTCTTCTTCAACTAAATTTAACCTCTCGACAATAGGGTCGATTGGAATTTCCGGTTCAACAACCTCCTAGATAAATAAAATCTATGTCATGTTGGTCGGCATAATTTTCATAAACAACAAATGAACCGATAGTTATGAAAAGATAATATATACCACCTCCGAATCATAGACAAGACGAGGGCCGACGGGGACGGATACCAAAACCATCGCACTATATAAGATGTAATAATAAAAGTAAGAAAATAATACAAGTATCTATCTAAACATACAAGTAAGAATATTTTTCCTTTCAGAAAGAAGATAAGAACAAGAGGCTCACCATGGTGGTGCCGGCGATGAGATCGGCGCGGGCGATCGACGGCGGTGAAGACGGAGACAGGACATGAAAGACCGCTAAACCTAAACAAATATTAAGGAAAATGGAGTTTGGAGGTCGAGCTTAGAGAGGAGAAAGTTAAGTAGTGTGGCTCGGGCATTCCATCGAACACCTCGTGTGCATAGGAGGTGAGCTAGAGCACCACAAAGCTCTCCAACGGCGGGCAGAAAAAAGAGCGGTGAAGTGCTCTGCTTTCATGAGCGAGGGTATATATAGGCAATTCATTGGTCCCGTTCATGGCACGAACCGGGACTAAAAGCAACCTTTGGTCCAGTTCAAGCCACCAACGGGACCAATGGAGGTGGGCAGAGCGAGGCCCATTGGTCCCGGTTCGTCCCACCAACCGGGACCAAAAGGTCCAGACGAACCGGAACCAATGGCCCACGTGGCCCGGCCGGCCCCCGGGGCTCACGAACCGGGTCCAATGCTCCCATGGGTCCCGGTTCTGGATTGAACCGGGACTAATGGGCTGACCCGGCCTGGACCATTGTCCCCTTTTCTACTAGTGATTGGTTATAAAATGAATTGATAAAATAAATTTGCCGAGTTTACAGCTTCTCTTCCTTCCAGTTTGCATGTTCCATAAGCTTCATTTGTTGTGATGCCATCCATGCTATCGTCTACATTCTTTATTCTGGCAGTATGATGTAAATTGGCAGACTTATGCATTATTTCCTGGAATTGCTACTCCACCATTATTTCTAGAACTTTAGTTGATATGTTTTAAAAAGGACGGGGTATGGAACCTCCAATTTATGCCCATATACTCCGAAGCTGCGGAGATATCCCCCGATCCGGTTCTTGATTGGAAACTTCCTTCATCCATCCAGAATCACTGGTTCTGAATAATGTCAAGCACTACGAAAGGAACACGGTTTTGTGTAGGCCGAGCTATGTGGCACCCTATATCAGGGCCGTCTAGAATGGATTGTGATGCATCGAGATATGTGCAGAAGTTTGAAAAGTTGCAGCTCTGTTAGGATGACCAACGCATAATATACTGGCAGGACGCACTGTTGATGAGGTGAAAGGACATCTGCCCTGGCCTCATGCCGCACGCCTCTCTCTCACACAGTCACATGCAGCCTCATGCCGTCACTCTCTCACATGCACAGTCTCTGACACAGTCTCTTTGTCACCTATGAAAAAACCACCGCTTCATTCATCTCTCACTTTCTTTAAAAAGTAAGTCTTTTTCTCTCACAAGCGCGCTCTCTCTCTCTCTCTCTCTCTCTTCAATTTCTCAAAGGTGTCTCTCTCTACTTTGAGAAGGTAAATTTGAGAATACGAAGTTTTCTTGACTCTATTTTTTGTCTTCATAAATTTCTCGCTAGTATCTCAGTCTCTCACACAGGTTATCTCTGTCTCTAAAATGTCCATGCTTTTTTCTCTCTAGCTGTGGGGTACTGCCCCACTCTTTCTCCCTCGCATGTAGGCTGCAACAGCAGTGAGCTAGACACCGGACAAAGCATCTACACTGCAGCACGGGACGCACATGCACCTGCTCGGTTGCTCCCTCTCACATGCAGTGAAAACAAATCAGAAAGTGAAGAGTGAGAGAGAGAGAGAGAGAGCGCTACATGTGCTGATAGACATCAGCAAGTGGGTGTAAACAAATGCGGCTGTTGCGGTCTGCTTGCCTCGTGACCACAAGTAGTCAAGCGGCGAGGCTCGTGACCACAAGTAGTCAATCGGAGAGGCAGTGACACGATGGGACAGCGCTGGTGGCACGGGAAATCTTGCTACTGTTCAACGTAGCCTTTCAGACTAAATCACTCCATGGCTACAGAAATACTACTCCATATGCTGGCACTAGCACACATCTTCATATGGTGACCAACGGCACAGATAAGGTGTACCGTGTAGGACCAGCTACAAAGGAACTTTGCGCTACGAAAGATCTCCCTATCAGAACGTCCGAGTTCCTAACGAGTACTACCAGATAGGAAGATACTCCGTTGCTAGCGGACGCAATAAACTTCAACGGAGTGCGGACTTTTACCAGCTACATATGGCTGACCAAGATTTTCTATGGGACTTTTCATATTGTGTGCAACAAGTAGTTCTGACAAGGTTTCAAAATTTCTCGTAATGTTGTGTGCAACAAGTAGATTTTGACCAGGTTACTTATTCTCGCACAGCTCATTAATGTGCTTTGCACACGTGAGAAGTTACTAATTGGTTCCATCAAGCGTCCTGGAGCAAAAAAAACTATAAGCGCCCAAAACATCAAGGGCTCTAATATAAGCTTGTCGTGTGATGCTGCTTGTCGATGATGTGTTTATCCCATCATAGCACTGCGTCTCCATGTATTCTTCCCCGTCCGCATCCCTTCCGTCCAGCACCAGCTTCTGTGCACGAGAACGCAACACGCTTACATCGATCGGTTCAACAGTCAATCAAACATCAGAAATTCGAACTCCGGGATAAAGGAGAAGAAGGCGTCAACCTGGGGCTTAGCCTGTAGGTCGCAGAGCCTGCGGAGCTCCGGCGAGTCGCCTCCAGCGGCCACCTCGACACAGCCCACGCCACCGTCGGACGGATCGCTGCACGGCGGCTTGACCAGGCATCTCGGGGCGACGCTATCGAAGTACCCGCGTGCCTGGGCCTCCACCAACGCCACCTCCTCCGGTGGCAAGTGTGTTTCGTCCCGCAGCGGCCATGGCGGCGGCTTGGCTTCTCTCCTCTCTTGTTGGCTCGCTCGTTGGTCGCCTGGAGTCTCCGGTTCCGGTGGGAGGCGAAAGCTCGAAGCGGAAAATCTATCGTTTACGTGATGTACCGGCAGATCGCTAGCCACTCGTCCAGTCTAAAGATTAGTGCAACATTGTGAATATAAAAAGCGAAATTGTTCCACACACGATGATTTTGCCCGATCTATGCACGACCTGAAAAGCCAGCGGCCGGTACCCTGCTCATTCATGCGCATGTCCGATTGGATGTTGTGTCGTCCGTGAATTGTTTGAATTCTGCCGTCCGCATAGCACTGCTGTATAAAAAGCTAGTTATTTTGCTTTGAGAACACACAATTATCAAACATGTCAATATGCACTGGTGGAAAAACAGGCTTCCGTCCAGCCCCATAAGTCGCGAAGCTGTAGGAACCGCGACTAATGGGACCTTTAGTCGCGGTTCTGGAGGTGAACCGCGACCAAAGGCCTGGGCCCAGGCGCTCGGTGGCCAGCTGGCGCGCGTGAGGTCTTTAGTCGCGGTTGGCGGGACAACCGCGATTAAAGCTTTTCGCACTTTTTAGTCACGGTTTGCTGTGCCAACCGCAACTAAAGCCCTCCCTATATATACCCATCCAGCAGCCAACACTTAGCCATTTGGAGCCATTCTCTTCACAAGTGGGTGTAGGTTTGCTTTTGGTTCCTCTTATGCACATAAGGTGTTTGATGAAATGCCCCAAGAGCATGAAACAAACATGACATGAAGTGTTGGAGCCACACTCCTCGATCGCGGTTAGCAACTTGATGAACCTTTGATGTGTCATTGATAAAATATGCATGTGTGTAGTTCATTGTTTAATTTATATTGTTTGTAGCTAGTTAGTTTAACAAATGCATGATGGTTAATTATATATTTTATATTATAATAATGCAGATGAATCGGCAATGGATGTACTGGTAACCGACTCTCCGGCGAGTTCACTACGGGTTTGAAAGATTTCCTCGTAGTGGCTAATGCGAACAAGCGGGGGTTTTGTTATCTGTCCATGTGTTATCTGTAAGAATCGAAGGGTTACTCTTCCTCAAGAGATGTTCACATGCATCTGCTTGAAGGGTTTCATGCCAAGCTATAATTGTTGGACCAAGCATGGAGAAAGAGGGTTATAATGGAAGAAGATGAAGAAGGGATGATTTCATCGATGAAAGCTATCTTGCTCATTTCGGTGATACTTTCATGGAGGATGCTGAAGGTGAAGGGAAGGTGAAGAAGAGGCACGTGATGATCCGTTGATGATCTTGGTCGGACCATTGCTGATGCACGGAGACGCTGCGAAACTGAAAAGGAGAGGAGAATTTGGATCGCATGTTAGAGGATCACAGAAAGGCGCTGTACCCGGATGCGATGATGGTCTGAAAAAGCTGGGCTGCACACTGGATTTGCTGAAATGGAAGGCAGAGGCAGGTGTAGCTGACTCGGCATTTGAAAACTTGCTGAAAATGTTGAAGAATATGTTTCCAAAGGATAACGAGTTGCCCGCCAAGACGCGTCTGAAGCAAAGAAGGTTGTCTGCCCTCTAGGTTTAGAGGTTACGAAGATACATGCATGCATCAACGATCGCATCCTCTACCATGTGAATACGAGAATTTGAATGAATGCCGGTATGCACTGCATTGCGTTATAAGATCGAGGCGATGACCCGGTGGCGATGTTGAGGGCGAAACCCGGAAGAGGGTTCCGCCAAGGTGATGTGGTATGCTCCTATAATACCACGGTTGAAACGTCTGTTCAGGAACAAAGAGCATGCCAAGTTGTTGCGATGGCACAAAGAGGACCGTAAGTCGGACGGGAGTTGAGACACACCGCAGATGGAGCGCAATGGAGAAAGATCGACGGATGGTTCAAAGATTTTGCAGGTGACGCAAGGAACATAAGATTTGCTCTAAATACGGATGGCATGAATCCTTTTGGCGAGCAGAGCTCCAGCCATAGCACCTGGCCCGTGACTCTATGCATCTACAACCTTCCTCCTTGGTTGTGCATGAAGCGGAAGTTCATTATGATGCCAGTGCTCATCCAAGGTCCGAAGCAACCCGGCAACGACATCGATGTGTACCTAAGGCCATTAGTTGATGAACTTTTACAGCTGTGGGGTGGTGTCCGTGTGTGGGATGAGCACAAACAAGAGGAATTTGACCTACGAGCGTTGCTTTTCGTAACCATCAACGATTGGCCTGCTCTTAGTAACCTTCGGGACTGTCAAATAAGGGATACAATGCATGCACGCACTGCTTACATGAGACTGAAAGTGTACATTTGCCAAATTGTAAGAAGAACGTGTACCTTGGGCATCGTCGATTTCTTCGAAAATTCATCGATGAAAGAAAGGCAAGCATTACAACGGCAAGGCAGATCACCGGCCGAAGCCTGCGGAACGCACTGGTGCTGAGGTATTTGATATGGTCAAGGATTTGAAAGTCATCTTTGGAAAGGGTCCTGGCGGACAATCAGTTCCGAAGGGAGCTGACGGGCACGCAGCCATGTGGAAGAAGAAATCTATATTCCGGGAGCTAGAATATTGGAAAGTCCTAGATGTCCGCTCTGCAATCGACGTGATGCACATTACGAAGAATATTTGCGTGAACCTCCTAAGCTTCTTGGGCGTGTATGGGAAGACAAATGATACAAAGGAAGCACGGCAGGACCAGCAACGTTTGAAAGACCCTGATGACCGGCATCCGGAATGGTTTCAAGGTCGTGCCAGCTACGCTCTGACCAAAGAAGAGAAGGTCATCTTTTTGAATGCCCGAGCAGTATGAAGGTCCCATCTGGATTCTCGCCCAATATAAAGGGAATAATAAACATGGCGGAGAAAAGTTCCAAAACCTGAAGTCTCACGACTGCCACGTGATTATGGCGCAATTGCTTCCGATTGCTTTGAGGGGCTCCTGCGGAAAATGTTCGAGTAGCCATTGTGAAGCTATGTGCATTCCTCAATGCAATCTCTCGAAGGTAATCAATCCAGAAGTTCTACCACGGTTCTGAGCGATGTGATCCAATGTCTTGTCGAGTTTCGAGTTGGTGTTCCGCCATCCTTCTTCAATATTATGGCGCACCTCCTGGTTCACCTAGTCGAAGAGATTTTCGTTCTCGGTCCTGTATTTCTACACAATATGTTCCCCTTGAGAGGTTCATGGGAGTATTAAAGAAATATGTTAAGTAACCGTGCTAGGCGAGAAGGAAGCATCGCCAAGGGCTATGGAAATGAGGAGGTAATTGAGTTTTGTGTTGACTTTGTTCCTGACCTTAAGCCGATTGGTCTTCCTCGATCGCGCACGAGGGGAGACTAAGTGGAAAAGGCACGATCGGAAGGAAATCAACGATATGTATGGACGGCCATTCTCGATGAAGCACACCACCTTTGTCTTGACCAATTCCAGCTTGGTGGCTCCGTGCTTTGAGAAACACAAGAATATTTTACGTTCGACAACCCGGGAAGCTGAATCCTGGATTAGGAAGGCCCACATGGAGACTTTCGGCAGTTGGTTGAGAAAACATTTAATGAATGACAATGATGTTGTAGATCAGCTGTACATGTTGGCCAAGACACCATCTTCGACTATAACGACTTTCCAAGGGTACGAGATAAATGGGAATACATTTTACACGATCGCCCAAGATAAAAAGAGCACCAACCAAAACAGTGGTGTCCGCTTTGATGCAGCAACCGAGAATGGGCAAGAGGTCACATATTATGGTTACATAGAGGAGATATGGGAACTTGACTATGGACCCTCCTTTAAGGTCCCTTTGTTCCGGTGCAAATGGTTCAAGCTAACAGGAGGTGGGGTAAAGGTGGAACAGCAATACGGAATGACAATGGTGGATTTCAACAAATCTTGGTTAGCTTGATGAACCATTCGTCCTAGCGAAAGATGTCGCTCAGGTTTTCTATGTGAAGGACATGAGTAGCAAACCGAGGAAACGGAAAGATAAGAAAACGATCAGTACATCATGCGATGATCCAAAGCGCCACATTGTTCTTTCAGGGAAAAGAAACATCGTGGGAGTGGAGGACAAGACAGACATGTCAGAAGATTATAATATGTTTGCTGAAATTCCGCCCTTCAAAGTGAACACCGACCCAAGTATTAAGTTAAATGATGAGGATGCTCCATGGATACGGCACAATCGTAAGCAAGCAGGGACACAAGGGAAGAAATGATGTGTAATAATTTATTGTACCAAACTTTGTTGAATGGATCATGTGAATTATATTACCCGTGATGTGTTTGGTGTCCATTTTGAATGATTCGAGATACCACCGATGATACATGAAATTTGGAGTGATTTAGTCATACTCCTGCCTAGGCGTATAATATGCATACTAAGTAGTCTTCATAGCCGCCGTCGTCGTTGTCTTGGTAGTCGCCTTCTAAGTTGCCGCCGCCGCCGCCGTTGCCGCTTTGCCGTCGTCATTCGCCGTCGTGTTGTCGGGCGGCGCTCGTGGCTCGAATCGAGGGTAGCGCAGGCGGGGATATCGCCGCCGTGATGTAGTCCATGACGCTCTGCGAGTCCGCCATACCACCATAGCCGACGGCGGCCTCGTGGAAGTTCCGTGAGGCGAGACCGTCCTCCTCATACTGGCGGCGCCTCTCACGCCGATTGATGAAGAAGGCGTCCCAAGTATGCTGGTTATCGGGATGCCGGCGAGATTCATCCGCTGCTCGGCGTGAGGTCGAGGTAGTAGTGGTTCGTGATGGCCGCCCGGCGCGCAGTACCACGAGGGACGGGAGGGACTGCACGCCGCCCGGCGCTTAGGCTCCAGCCGGTGGGGCCTTGGTAGCCCGGTGGACAAGGGTAGTTCGGCGAAAGCTCCTCCACCTGCTGGTAGGTTAGAGTGGGTGCGGTGGAAGCCATGAGAGAGTGATGAGAGATTGTAGAGATGTGATAATGCTGGCCAAGCCGGGCTACATATATGTAGTGAGAAATGGCGGGAAAAATGGGAGCGGGAAGACAGGAGGCGGGAAGAAAGTGGCGGGAAGAAAGAGGCGGGAAGACAGGGAAGAAATGGCGGAAGAAGAGGAATCGAGCTGGTCATCTAACCTTTAGTCCCGGCTGGTTGGTGCAACCGGGACTAAAGGTTAGACAGACGCGTGGGTAGCGCCGCATACGCCTGTCGGAGGAACAAGACAAAGCAGAAGCGGCGCCGTGCCTATAAAAGGAGCATCGATACGCGCGAAGATAGAGGCGTGAAGAAATGGCGGGAAGACATAGGCGGGAAAGAACTGGCGGGAAGACTGGCCGGGAAGAACTTGTGGGGGAAGACAGAGGCGGGAAGAACTTCTCTGAATTTTTGATATATTATTTGTATTTTTAGAATTTTGAAATGAATTAGTTCTATTTTTCTGAATTTTTGATATATTATTTGTATTTTAACATATTGAATTGAATTAGTTTTATTTTGACATATTATTTGTATTTGCCTCGTAGGGTTTGGAGACGGTTCATGAGATACAAAGGACGAGAACTTTATATGCATTAAATTATGTATGGAAACTTGTTCAAAATTGTATATGGTCATCCGATGATATTGAATATATATTGTATATTCCTCTTGAATTTTTTTGGTTCTAATTTCAAATTTGTTTGAAATTGTACATTCATATGCATGTATGTAGTACCGTAGAATATGTGAAACTCCTTCAAAATTAAAATAAAGCACAAAAGAAATAAAACAATACAAATTAAACAGAAAACAATACAAATTAAAAAGAAAACAATACAAATTAAACAGAAAACAGGTTTGGGGGGCTAAAACCCTAAACTCATGGCGGCCTTTAGTCGCGGTTGGCAGACCAACCGCGACTAAAGGTGAGGGCGCTGAGCATAAAAAACCATAAAACCCCTTTAGTCGCGGTTGGGCAGGAGACCCGCGACTAAAGGGCACCTTAATCATGGTCTCGTCGCCAACCGCGACTAAAGAGGGCTATAAATACAAGGCTCCCTCGCGCCCGCCGTTTCTCGCTGTTCGTCTCTGCGCGCCCTCGCGCCGCCGCCGTCGCCCTCGCCCTCGCGCCGCCCGCCGTCGCCCTCGCCCTCGGCGCCGCCCGCCGTCGCCCTCGCCCCCAGCAGCGCGCCGCCGGCGGCCTCGTCTGCCGCCTCGCTCTCCCCTCCGGCGATCCCGAGCTCGCGTGCTCGCCCCTCATCTCCTCCCCTCCTTGCCCGCATCAGCGGCCGGCCGCCTCCACCGCTCCCGTTCGAGGCCGCCGCCGTCAGCGCGATCGGCGCACCACACGTGCTCCACGTACCTCGCGTTGCCCATCTGGTCGCCAAGCGGGGCGGCAGAGCATGGGCACGCCTCGCACGCGCCTCCAGGGCGAGTTCCACCCGCCGTGCGTCGAGAACCCGCCCACGGCGCAGGCGCCAGCACCTCCTCTCTCGGCGCCCAGCCCACGACCAGGCCACGGCCGGTCGCCTTGGCGAACCGTCGGGAAGGGCGGACCCATGGCGAGGCCCGCCGGGCGCCCACAGAACGGTGGCAGCTGTCGGCGACGCCCACGCCGCCTCGGAACATTTTAAAAATTATGTAAACATGAATATTTTTTGAAACTTCGAACAAAATTCAAAAGCACAAACATTTTTTGGATCCATGAACAAAATTTAAATACGGGAAAATTTTTGAAACTCCTAAATTTTTGTGAAAACCGAACATTTTTGAAACTCCCGAACAAAATTTCAACACACGAATAATTTTATAAAAAGTGAAGAAAATTTGAATATGTGAATTTTCTTGAAATCGGAAACATTTTTGAAACAACCGCAAAAAAATTGAAAACACAAACAATTTTCTGAAACTCAAACAAAATTTGAAAACACGAACAAATTTGTGAAAATCGAACATTTTTGAAAATATGAACATTTTTGAAAAATAGAACATTTTTAAAAGGAGAACATTTTTAAAAGAAAAATAAAAGAACAATAAACAAAAAAGAAAAGAAAAACGAAACAGAAAAGAAAGGAAAAGAAATGAAAATAAAAAGGGTTGGGAACCCTCGGAAGGTTCCTAAAACCGGACGTGAAGGATTTACGTGATGGGCCGACCCAAATCGTTCGCTCTCGTCGCTCGAGGTGCGTTCGCCGACAGTTTGACGCAGACAGCGTCATATAGGAAATTCCAACGTATCCTAATCACTGTTTGGCGTCGGCTACAACGGGCGGTGCATTAGCAGCAATACAGCCGCGGAGGCTGCAATCGCATCCGGCTAAGACCAGGCTCGGCCATATCCAGCCCTGTGTGACGCTCTTTGCATCAAAAGTCGACGCGTCTCACAGGACGTAGCTCACTGGGCGGCCCATTTTGGGTTCGCGACATGACAAATTGAATTTCCTCCTCTCCGTGACGCCGTAAATCGCCGCCCGCCTCGCGCTCTACCGCGACACCCTCTCCCACCCCTTCCTCGCCTCCTTTTGCCACCGCCTTTCGCCACCGCCACCGCCACCGCCCCTTCTTCACTTAATTAATTTGTTTTTACTACATGTTTTCAGGGTGACATAATGGCGGACGATAGAGCTGACCGATTATGGACAACTATGATCCGGACGGTGAAGCACATATGTTCGGCATCATAAACGGCGATATTCTATATGTGCCGACCGGAGAAGAAGAAGAAGATATCTCTTCTTATCTGAACCTTGACGGTGAAGATGAAGGCGCCGTCGACAAGATGATGCCGAACAAGCGTCGATAAACGCGATCTTCAAATGGAAGTAGCAACCACCTCCGCGGCGAGGTATATATATACATTGAGCCTCGGTGATACAAACTAACTGATTTGAATAAATATGTGTGTACTAACAGCGCGACTCTCTTTCTTATTTTAGCCCTCGGCGGATCGTCGAAACAATCGAGTACGTCGTCAAAGCGTGGCGCAACCAAGACGATGAAACAAGGAGAAACATGCACCATCGAGGTTGTCGACGAGGCAACGGCAGGCAGCTGGAGCCCGCAAGAACGCCACCAAGTTTGTCAGCCAATGCGGAGCCATTGTTAGAGACAACGTCTCGATCACCGTCAGAGTGGAATGAGCCAAAGAAGGCACGAATTGATGGTTTCACTTTTGTCGATAAGAGAACAAAAAGATTGCTTCAAGAAGCTTATGGAACATTTCGTTCTACCTCCGGAATACAACAAATTCGATGAGGAGGGTAACAAGATTGAGGGAAACAAGGAGAGGAGGAGGCTAGTCAAACAGTTCGCTCTTCATAAGATGGCCGGCGATTCGGAAATTCAAGCAAAATCTAGCCCGTGACTTTGTCAAGCAGAACAAGACTCCGGATTTCAAAGGACAATATGAGAAACTGAAACATGATTGGCCAGAATTTGTGAAGCAAAAGAAATCGGAGCAGTTCATTCAAATATCGAAAAAATAAGGAAAATGCGGCTAAGAAGGAGTACAATCATGTTATGGGGCCAGGAGGGTATCGCATTTGGGTGCCTAGGTTGGAGAAGATGGAGAACGAGCTGAGGCGCGAGGAATCCGTCCAGTGCGGAGGATGGGACCCAAGGGCCAAAAGCTGGTGAATACGGGCATGGGGAACGCTGAACCCGGAGGCAGGGGAGTGTGTTTACGGGGCAAATTAATTAAACCCACCCAAGCCCTTATTGGCGCAATGAAGGATGCTCAACAGGGAAGATCAAGTTCAACAGAGAGAACGACGCTACCGACAAAAGCCCTCGGGAATCCTGAACACGGAGGGCGTGTACGAGGCATGGGGCACATTCCGTGGAAAATAGGGTTCCCCGAGCGATGACCCGTGACGATTCTGAAGCCGTAAGAGAAAGATGGATCGGGAAGCAGATGTTGTGGCGCGGTTGGCATCGGAAATGGATGTGATGAAGAAAACCATGAGTGTACTAGTAGCGAAAGAGATGCAGCTCGGGTGCAGCATGAAGATCATCCAGCGGATCTCGGAAGCCAGCAGCGGAGAAGCAGCGTGGCTTCCACGGAGGCCCACCGGCTGGTGCAGATGCACCGACGATCGAAATTACTGCACCGGAGCCTCGGTGGTCGAAATTACTGCACCGGAGCCTCGGTGGTGAAATTACTGCACCGGAGCCTCCTCGCTACCCGTGGGCGATATAAAGGAGATGAAAGAATGTCATCTGTATTATCCTATCGGGAACATGTCCATGAAGGTAGCCATCGGCAGTGCTTTACCATGTTTACGGAGCACTCCACCACAACAACCCCATTCAAGATGGCTATGCTCGTGTCACGGTGGAGGACATAGTCCAAGGGTTTGAGGACACGGAGATTGACATTGCTACACGAAGGGAGAAAAGACTTGGAGATGTCAAGCGCCATTTCATTCTATGGCAAAAGAAGTTTATCAAGTTTCGTGCGAGGCGCCAAGGACAACAAGTCCACCCCTACGGTGGTGGTGGTGGCGGTGGCGGTGGTGGTGGTGGTGGTGGTGGTGGTGGTGGCGGTTCACCTACACCTCCGTCACGCCACCGACGCCGCCCCGATCCACAACGTCCGGCGGGTGATCAGCCGCCGCCCGATCCTCGTCCGGCGGGTGATCGACGCCGCCCCAATCCACCTCCGCAAAGAGGCGAAGCAGTCTGGATTATTAACCCGGACCCTTATGTACCTAAGACCACAAAGGTACGGAGCCATCATCAAGCCTCTCCCCACAAGGCCTTGGGAGCGTAGTGCCGAGGAAGTCGACGACGCATGCTGCTGATTTGGAGAAATGGAAGGCGGACTGCAAGAAGAAAAGAGAGCCCGAGCCCAAGCCAGATTTTCGATGAGCAAAAGAAGTGGGCTAAGTCATTTTGAGCACACCGTCCCAAGCATGAAGAATCTGCCTAACGACTATGCACGTGAACTTGCAGGCAGGCACTCATGTTCAAGGAGAACAAAGAGCGGAGAAGGCCGAAAGTAAAAAAGCGGAAACAAGTTGCCCAGCTCGGGAACAAAGTAAACAATCGATTGCCCGCTTATAGTGGAAGCCTTCGTCCGGATGACCCCGAGATCATACAAGCTGCGGCAACACAGGATTGGTATGAACGAGTGCGAGAACAAGCGGCCAACTTAGGTATTACTCTTCGTGAACTGTTAGGCCTTGATGAGGCGCCAGTGAAGGAGGTAGTAATTACATATGTCAAGAATGGGCCTCTCGTCGAGCCTGCGCAGAAAAGGATCTACCTCCACAAATGAAAGGTCTGCTGAAATGGTACAAGGGTTACATAAAAATAAAACGCCAAAGAATATATTTATGCGGAAGTTAGACATGAGCATCACTTCAAACATTACTATGTACAAATTGAACTGAGCGAATTGTTCCAGCTTTTCAATCTGCTGTGAGCTCGACAAATCTATCATCGGTTGCTACGTTACGTAAGTGATTTATTAATTTCTACCCCATCTCGTTCATATTGCCTGCACTATATATATGTCCTAACTATATTGTTGTTTCCGCTATTATACATGCAGAATGAAGATTAAGGAATGCAGAGTAAGGAACATCCATGATGTTGGGTTCATTGACCCACACATCGTTAATGGACATGTGTTGGGCGTCACCCCGCCGACGTGGAGGCAGACACTGTGGCAGTTTCTTACAAAGCAGGAACTCAAAAGTGATATTCTATTTCCTTACCATTTTGAGTGAGTGTTTCTGTCTTGAGCACATTCTCTTTGTTTACTCCATGCATGGTATGTGGCGGCTAATCGATGAGTTATGCATGACGTCTTGTGCATGTATCGTGTCCGCAGTTCCTTGGATTCTGCTAGTAATTAAAGTTAACACCTCGAATGTCTCGCCCACGACTCTCGAATATGGATCCAAAGCTTTGGGGCGGCATGAGAAGAATGCTGCGAAGTAATTATTTTCATTCATTTGCGCTCTATATCGATCGGCCTATTTCGTTCATTTCCTAATATCAAGTAACTAATAACTCTCTTGTTCATTTAATTTTCTTTGCCTCGTAGGGTTTGGAGACGGTTCGTAGATACAAAGGTCGGTGAATTCAAAAAAGAGCTAGAATTCAAAAGGTCAAAGGCTAAGAATGCTGGGGATATTCAGCCACCGGAGACCAATCTATGTGGATACTATGTTCGTGAGATGATCCGAGATACACCTCTGGCGGGTTCCGAGTGATACCAATGCTCGGAGGAATAACCTCCGTGGACGCTTAGTCCGAAGCTCGCTCCGACCACTTCAAGAGGAACTAGCTGGATGGTTCAGCAGGAAGTCCTCCATCCTAAAGGAGAACACTATTACGAGGACGTAGAACTTTATATGGATTAAATCATGTATGGAAACTTGTTCAAAATTGTATATGGTCATCCGATGATATTGAATATATATTGTATATTCCTCTTGAATTCTTTTTGGTTCTAATTTCAAATTTATTTGAAATTGTACATTCATATGCATGTATGTAGTACCGTAGAATATATGAAACTCCTTCAAAATTAAAATAAAGCACAAAAGAAATAAAACAATACAAATTAAACAGAAAACAGGTTTAGGGGGGCTAAAACCCTAAACCTGTGGCGGCTTTAATCGCGGTTGGCGGAAGAACGCGACTAAAGGTCCTCCGCTTGACGGCCGCTGGCGCCCGTGGGACGGGCCGTTAGTCACGGTTCTTAAGCAGCCGCGACTAAAGGTGGGGGCTTTAGTCGCGCTTATTTGGTCGCGGTTGCGCAACCGCGACTAATGGCAGTTGCGAACCGCGACCAAAGGCCTTTTTTCCACCAGTGATGGTACGCGAGGTCCCGTCAGAGTCAGCTTTTAGTCAGATGGTACAGATTTTGCATGCATCTGCTGCCATTCCCTCTTTTCTCTCTTCCAAACTAATTCATCCATTTATTTCACCTTTAGTAACTTAAATCATTCATACTCATAAACCAAAATTCCGATTCCAAAACTTTTTATATATTTGAACTCCTGACGCAAAGATCTTTAAAACAAGACCGATTTTAGATACATTTTAAATCGGTTTGAAATTCATGAAACATATTTCACATAAATCATACTTATTTCAATATAACATTTTGAAAAAAAACCACTCTTCTCAAATAAATTGTTACACATTTCACTTTTCACTGGCTTGTTTCACAAAAATAACATCTATTTCAATTTAATATTTTAAAATAACATGTTTCATTCATTTGAAATAAACAGTTACAGATTTCCAACTAACTAGTCTCACAAGTTGACATTTCAGTTTCATATTATTGTCATTTTCAAAGGCCGCGTTTAATAAACATCACATATATATATTTCTGTCCCACAATTTTTAAATAACATTTTTTTCACTTTCAGAACCTACATTTCACTTTGCACTAGCTTGTTTCACAGAAATTACACCTATTTCAATTTCACAATACTGAAAAAGCAAATTTCGCTCTTTTGAAGTAAATCATTACACGTTTCATAATTTTCAATTTCAAAGTTGAGATTTTAATTTCACATTTTTTTCACTTTCAATAGGTGCATTTTACTTTTCACTGGCTTCTTTCACAAAATCACATCTATTTCAGTTGCACATTTATGAAATAACTTATTTCACTCTTTTGAAATAAAATGTTACACACTTCCAAATAATTAGGAGTTGACATTTGAGTTTCATATTTGGGTTTAATATGTTTATGTGAAAAATGTTATTCACATATTTCTAGTGAAATATGTTTGTTTCAGATTTTTCTAGTGAAACGGGTTTATTTCACATATGAAATGTGAAACTTTCAAAATTAAATGTGTTTAAAATATATCCAAAATTGGTCTAGTTTTAAAGTTCTTGACCCCAGGAGTCCAAATATATAAAAAGTTTCAAAAACGTGTCTATAGTTCAAAAGATATGGTTGATTAAAATTGTCTAAGAGGAAATAAAGTCTATGGATTTGTTCCGCGGGTAGAGTGAGAAGAGAGTCTTGCATGCGTACCGTCCCTGACAAAAGATGTACTTTGGGGTCCATTATGTTGCCACTGATTTGACTAAAAATAAAGATACAAGAAATATAATAGTGCCATACATCTAGGTGGGCCATACCATTTCACGAATCTCAGAAAAAGCGGACGGCCTCAAATCCACCGGTACATCACGGAAATGCTCAAAACGACTTTCCTTGCGAAGGCTGGTTTTGCAATGCTGGGCCGTCTGGAACGATCCTAGCAAAAATGCCAAACGAAGGTTGAGGTCCACACAAAGGCTTTAATTTTGAAAAATCAAAATTCATACTTTTAAGTTTTAAAAAATACACATAACCAAAAGAGTACATATGTGCAAATTATCACGATGAAATACTTTAAAAAGAGAGCTACACAAAAAAATGGCTTTTCAGCACATGTATTCTTCATCCTCAAAGTTCATAAAAAAAATTCTAGCTTGCAATTCAAGATATTTCATCATAAGATTTGACACACATATACATTAAATCGTTGTATACTTGTATATCTTTTCAGAATTTTTTGAAACTGAAAATTTTAAAATTTTGAACTTTTCAAAACTACTCTACTTGTGATCGTTATCCTAATCTTACCCTGTTATGCTGAGATTGTGGCGGCTAGCAGGTGGCGAGCTTGGGAGGCAAGTGATTATTCGTGTGGGATCGGTCGGTTGATCCAAAGTATTTCCCATTCAATAGTAGAGAAATATAAAAATAGAAGGGTTAAGAAAGAGTAGTGTTTGTTTTCCTGCCAAGCAGAGTGCTTCGTCCAACCTCACACGTCCCCCTCCCCCTTTCTCTCTGTTTTCATTTTCCCCTCTCTGGTGTTGACAGAACCCACCCATATAGAGAACATATCTCTCTTATCACGATTATGTGGATACATGATACAAATCTCACGAGAGATTGAAGGAGATATGGTTTCGGATGGGAGGAGCACAAAATTAAGGGTAGGCAGCAGCGGCAAAGAAGAAGGATGCACTTGTTTGGTCATGATGCGACCGAAGAGAGGCAAGGAAGAAGACCAAGTTGTGATTCTTCAGAAAGCTACTCCTTTTTGTCCTGCTTCACCAGCCCAAGCCAATTCATGCGTTCACGGCTACTAACGCGATACCAGCAAAGGCCCATTACCAGGCTACCAGCCAAGGCACCGAAGAATTCGACACTAAGCTGAACCTATGTTGAGAAAAGAGATAGAGTCCTTGGCATGCCTACCATGTCTTGTGAGTTCAACGCCTCAACCTCACGCCAAACCTACAAGAAACATGGTTCATTTCCAGTCACACGGATTCTGCAAAGCTGACCGCCCATACGAGACAGGCACAGCTCTGCCGCTGAGCTCAGAATATGGTCTGCAGTCATGCCCCAGAGTTTTACACTACATACGTACTATACATAGCAGCGGTGCAACCATCACACAGCTTGCCAGTGGCACAAGTGCGGTTACCACTTATTACATCTTCTTGCCAACTCCCGCTTACTTGGCCGGCCGGACGCTGCGGTCCCTCGGGACTGGGGCCCTGCCGCCTCGTCGTCCACCTGCTGCCTGCTATTGGTACTCCTTGATCTTCAGCAGCTCGTCGCAGATGATCCACATGAAGCTCCAGAACTGCTGCTTTCCTGGCCGGCGGTGGTCCGGGCGATAGGTCACGTGGTACCAAGCCGACGCCCTCCTTGACACCTCCGCTTTTGGTTGGCTCGTGAACAAAGCCTGCGCCTCCTTATGCAGGCCCTCGACAGAATCAATGATGCGGTCCTTCATCTCGAAGTACCTCTTGTTTGATCAGGGTGGCCAGCTTCTCCGCGTACAGGTTGTAGCAGATTCCAGGAATTCCTCAAAGCCATGGACCTCCACGTCCCGATCGAATGCGGGGTTTGGTTGAGCAAGGACAAGAGAGCAGGAGATCTCTACATACGACTCGGAGCTGCTTGGTACTCCCTCCGTTCCTAAATATTTGTCTTTCTAAAGATTTCAAATGGTCACCACATATGGATGTATATAGACATATTTTAGAGTGTAGATTCACTCATTTTGCTTCGTATGTAGTCACCATTTGAAACTTCTAGAAAGACAAATATTTAGGAACGGAGGGAGTAGATCTTACCGAGAGCTCCATTGGAAATATACATTGTTTTGTCCCACCGTTCCATGAAATCTGGGTACTCCCTTGGTCACAGTGACCGGGGCATTTTAGCTGGAGCTCCTGACTTGGTGAAGCAGCTAGCTGGAGGCAATCAGGGCTCCGAACTTTCATTGGATGACGGTACGCGTGGATCAAGTGAGCAGTTGAGATTGCACCGGGCGAGTCATTTATCATGTAATTGACAAAGTACTTCTGAATAGACTGTAGGTCATCAGATGTTTTGGTAAGATTTCAGGTATAAACGTGTCAGGCGAGGAAAATACATATATGCTGAAGAGCCTTTTAAAGCTAAGACCGCTTTGCATAACTGAAATAAGTACCCACATTTCAAGGAAAATTATTGAAAAAAATCTCGAACGAACGAGAGCTGCATATCATTGCATTAAGAAGAAATGTAGATACGGTAAAAACACACACCCACACACACCACGACAACAGCTATAAACCAACACACCACCAGCAATAAAAGAGACGACCCACACTCAACCCATGACCAAACTAAGACTCTCTCATGATCAGTCTGGCCAAGCCTTTGCCCCCAGCCAAGAAAGTTATTAATTGTACATTGTGATCATATATTTGTTTCAAAGCATTCAAAGTTTTATGTTGGCTGTTATGCCATCCCGGCTGAATTCGACACTCGTAGCCAGTTCTCTCTGGTCATGTTGCTATATCGCATGTTTCATGAAGTGCGTGCACTTATCACCAGGCATTTTCTCAGTTTTTGCTCTGCAAAGGTTTTAGAAAGATGTGAGGGGCCTCAAGATAATAAATACTATTGAAATGCTACAGTTGTAAAAACTGATATTTCGATTATATTTGCAAGTATAAAGATTGATATTAGTCAAATAAAACAATCTTCGGTAAAAATTAGCAGCAAAAACCTAGGAAGAGAAATTAAAACGAATAAACTGTCAAGAATATACGTCGAGTGTAACAACATGATCCATTATGGGAGGCCTTACTGCAGTGTATTCCACAGGTGTATCAACCTTCTCTGGAATCAGTTTCTCATCCCAAGCGATAAAATAGAGATCCCCATCCAAATCGCCTCCGGAGCATTCATTTGTATGAGGCCTGATTGTCAAAGATTAAAGTCTATATGGACAAGGCCTATTAAACAACAAAGATTAATTTAATGAGAAAGCAAGAATTAGCAACATCCATCTATTAGACTTGTATAAGTATGTAACATGGCTGGATATCAATCTAACATGGAAACGAAGCTGAGAATATGAACTCTAGCTAGATGGCCGCCTTTCAGTTTCAGTATAACTTACGGTATTACCTTTCTCCTTGTTGAGGGAAGACAACACAATCAACCAGGTTCTTAGCTCCATGCTCATATACAGCTTCAAGTACTCTGATGTCACCAGGATGGAGACAAGGATTTTTTTATATTGCAACTTTTCCAACAACAATTGCTGTTTTCTCTTTTCCATTAAGTATGCCTGACCATTACCTTCTGCTCTTTGCTGTTTTTTGTAATTCTGATGTACAGTTGACCATAATTTAATTCGCCTGTTTCATCCAAACAACCAATAAGAACACGGCCTTTTCGGAACATGAATCTTACATCTACTTCTTATGTCGGTCAGCCTATTATCTTGATGGGGCTTAAAAATCATCAACAGGTATTCATAACCTTGCAGTAACATTTTAGATGATGTCTTCGTTTCGGCACTACCAATTTTCGCCAGAATAGAGAGAGCAGAGAGAGTAGCTTCTCTGTTCGTCGGTATTTCAGCTAATTCATGCATGTCATCTTGTTGCAACTACTCAAATATCTCATCTCTTATTCCCAAAGTTGAAAGGAGAGAGATAATTTCACAATTCATATAGCATGGCTGGCTTTGCTCCAAGTTGTAATGTTAAACATTGTGCTCTTAGACTCGAATTTCTTCATGCTAGGCTGCAGAGAAAGATTACAAAAGGAATCGTAGTCGACAAAACAACTCCTTTGTAGCCACCATACCTTATTTCAAAAGCTGAAGGAGGGTTAGTACTGTCTACTCCAATTCGGTGAGACATTTCTTTGGCACATCTCTCAGACATCTTCCCAATTCCATCAGAAAATATGTGTTTAGTGCCATCAGTTGTGACTTAAATATTTGGAATCTCTTCCACATCCCGTGGTAGGATTTCAATTGTTTGTCTGGAGGAGCTGAACAGTTGGCCCATTCTAGCCGCACACTTAGATATTGAACGAATTTCTTCAAAATGGTCCATCCACTTTCTTATATCCTCGACCTTCAGGGAATCATTAGAAGCAGGCATCCAAATAGAACTTCCACGAAGTTGACTTGCTGAGAAGGCCAGGAATTCATACTTCTTTGGACCAATGGAAGATCCCACTTTCAGGATGGATAAAATACGATAATACAGGCCACTTTTCAAGGGTTGGGAAAAGAACGCTCATCCAGTTCTAGCAGAGGTAGCATCTAGAAAAAGCTTACTCCAGTCTTCGTGAACAAAAGTAACTCTAGCAAAGTTAGAAGCATACATTCCATGATGCTTAACCACATAATTTGAAATTTTTTTCTCAGGTCCCAAGTAGTATATTTTGGAAGGAGTAATGTGAATTTTGTAACACATCATTAATTTTCGTTCAACTTCAGTCCTACGGACAACAACGTACTGTGGCTCCTTTTCCTGCTATGAGCCTCCTGCTGGATGAAGTGCAAATGTTCATAGTATGTAAACTCTAACTTGCTCATTTTCTCGAAAATCCTCCTTGAAATATGAACTGGTATTTCTCCAAGAGCTTTAAACAGATGAGCATTAACATGTTTGGCAACTATCCTCACCATGTGAACAGAGAATTGAGACGAAAAATAACTTCAAAAGGCACTGATCAGCCACCCGGGCAGTCAACAAGAGGAACCAATGATGGGCCAACAGATTTCATTAATGATATGGCCAATTCCCCAATTCCCCTGACAAAGGTAGGTTGTCAACAATAAATGACATTGGTATCGACTATGAGGGTGAGAGTTGAACACTTCGCGAAAGAGTGGTTAGGTGTAAAATCTAGCGCTCTGACCCAGGTAAACTTCGCATCCTCCATGCATACATGAAAGCGGTCATCTAGGAACCTTGAATAAACTGCAGGCCCAGAAATTGTAGTGCCTATTCTTGGTGCAAACATGAGCTGAAGCAAACATTAAATTGACATTGCTCAAGATGATATAGATTTTTACCAGCTTCAGAATTATAGAATGAATTATAAGAGTGTTGTGCCTGACCAACTAATAGTCTAAGAAGTATGACAATCGGTAAATTTAGAAAAGTATCGATGATGTGTATTCATCAGATAAGTTTCAAATTCGTGTCTCTACTTACTTATAAAAGAGCAAACATAATCTTTTTTAAACGCACCCCACAAGACCTTTCTTGCACATAATGGTTTGGCATCAACTTAAATTTGAACGAAAAATACTGTAACACGTTAAGTTCCAAACTTTTCTGGTCTATATTGCTGATGCAAAACGCCTCATAAAATCTCAAGATCAGGATGAGTTTGATTATGCATGATGTTGTGAAGTTTCAATACTAAATATGAACTTTCAAAATAGCACTAACAGGTTCTACAAAGTGCCATACCCATACCACCTTCAGCTTATAGTTGTCAGTGAATTGACCGAATTTGAAGAGAAAGTCCTTCCCAAGGTCAAAGCCAAAAAGTGCGGTTCGGAACAAACTTCAAATAACCAAAAGGCTCTATAACTTGGACCTATTACTATCAGCCAAAGTAGTAAAATTAGCGGGCTTTGCTTCTATAATTAGAATATCAGCTAACGTCATCATAACATGTGTGTGGTATGTTCACAAGTAAATACCAATAATGAACTATGTACTAATTTGCATCCATCTCCATCATTAATTGATATGGAAGGCAATAAATAACAAAAACTACTAAGGATCATACACTTTAGGCGATTATTTAGTTATACACGTATGACAATCCCTAGCAACAAATTACTACTTCCCTGTAGCAAAGCCGCGGCTATTACTAAGCTAACTAAATGTGATTAACTGTGCGCAGTTTGCAAAAAAGTAAGACATACTGGGAGCTTCATATCAACACAAATTAAGCATAGTTAGACAAATGCGGCTTCATCTCAACACAAATTAAGCATATAGTTATACGGTGCGATATACTTATGGCTACTAAGCTACTCCCATGGATTGCCGAAAATAAACACTGTATGAATGCATTGTCCATAGCCAAACCCAAGAGGATAATAAGTGCACTGCTTGTGCATGTTCAATTGGTCTGCATTCGGCAAAGGACGTTCCTCCTTTTACATTTTGCTAGAAACTCTTAACGGATCCTTGTATATCCCTCACCGGGTCAAGGAACTTGAGCCTAGAAATGCACATAGGAGGAGAGCCCAGAAATGGGCATAAGAGCCAAGCTGGAACAAGGCATATCTTAGATCTTTTCTTGTGGAGCTGCCTATTTGTCTCCATTCCATTTGAAGGCTAACTTTGTTGTCACGAAATGCCCCAAAGCCCAAGACAAAACAGATCATCAAGCGTTAGTGATTTGTGTTGTTAGGCTCATTTACACAGCGTTATATGCGACCTTTTTTGGGTATCAAATGGTAAGAGGTACTTGAGGAAATCCAATAAATGGGTTTTAATAAAATAATAAAAATATCATTGACATTAGTGTCCAGTCAAACAGTAATGCTACGAAATGTGTGTAATGTGACATGGTAGTATGAGCCATCAAGCAACAAGTTATTTAATGTACAACACATTTATAACATAAATATGAATTGGGAATTGTAGCCCATGGAAAGTCACTGTTTTATTCCTTTCAGATGCGATGGATACAGAAGTGGTACGTACACATAGAACCCAAGTATGTACTCCATTCCTGCTCTACAATTCGTGTGGTTTCCTCTTAATCTCTCCTCGTCTCGCTTGTGTGTAAAACACACAAATTTGACTATCATGTAGTTTTATAGAGGACGAAAGCGTGGAAGAATCACCAGGACAAGAGGCGCTAGGCTTGCATGAGGGTGGATTTGGGAGGAGAATTATTGGGATTGGAGAAATGCATTTAATACTTTAATTTGGGAAAAGTGTTGTCACCAATATGCTTTCTTGGTATACGACACCCACTGTAGCTGCAATTGTGTTTTCTGAGTGATGTGCTCTTAGTGGAGGTAGTGCTGCACGTGGTGGAGGTATTTCATTCATCTATTTCCCATCCTAGGCTTCTACAAGATACCATTAACCCTTTGATCTTAGCCTCACTCTCCTGTATTGCGGCTCTTTTTCCTGCAAAGAGCCTCCTGCTGAATGAAGTGCAAAGGTTCATAGCATGTCAACTCTAACTTGCTCATTTTCTCGAAAATCCTCCGTGAAATATGAACTGGTATATTCCTTCAAGAGCTTTAAACAGATCAACATTAACATGTTTGGAAACTATCTTTCCCATGTGAACAAGAGAATTGAGACGAAAAATAACTTTAAAAGGCACTGAGCAGCCACTCAAGCAGTCAACAAGGGGAACCGACGATGGGCCAACAGATTCCATTAATGATCCGACCAATTCGCCTAATTCTTCAGATGAAAGGTAAGTTGTTGATAATAAATGTTGCACCTTCATCAAGTATGAGGGCGAGAGTTGAACACTTATCGAAAAATTGGTTAGGTGTAAAATCTAATGCTCTGACCCAGGTAAACTTCACATCCTCCGTGCATGCATGAAAGCGGTTATCTCAGAACCTTGAATAAACTGCAGGCCCAGAAATTGTAGTGCATATTCTTGGTGCATACATGAGTTGAAACAAAAACTAAATTGACATTATGAAGCTGACAATATGAAGTCTAGATGGTCGCCTTTCAGTTTCAATATAACATACAACATTACCTTTCTCCACGTTGAGGGAAGACAAGTGCTCTGACCCAGGTAAACTTCACATCCTCCGTGCATGCATGAAAGCGGTCATCTTAGAACCTTGAATAAACTGCAGGCCCAAAAATTGTAGTGCATATTGTTGGTGCATACATGAGCTGAAACAAACATTAAACTGACGTTATGAAGCTGACAATATGAACTCTAGATGGTCGCCTTTCAGTTTCAATATAACATACAACATTACCTTTCTCCACATTGAGGGAAGACAACACAATCAACCAGGGTCTTAGCATACCACCATTGTCATATACAACTTCAAGTACTCCGATGTCACCAGGATGGGGACAAGGATTTTTTTGATATTACAAATTTTCCAACAATAATTTTTGTTTTCTCTTTCCCATTATCTTCAAAAAATACAGCTGACCATTATCCTTCTTCTCTTTGCTATTTTTTGTAATTCTGATGTGTAACATCCCAAAATTCTAAATTTTGGAATGTTATAAACAACTAGATAGTTTTGGCTGGTTGTTTGATTGATTGACTGAAAGTGAGTGAATTCGAAACTTTTTGAAAGTTAAATGAGAGGGAATAAAAGGACTTTCCCAAACTTTAATTTTTGCTTTTATGATCTTCGGGAATTCAAATTCTTTTCATCACAAAACCCTGGAGAGAAGATGACATGACTTCTTCCATTTATTTAAATGACAAGGGCTGTTGAAAATATTTGAATTTCATTTGGAAAATATTTTCCAATTCTGAAACTTTATGCAACTCAATGATTTTCACGAGCGAAGATAAAATGACTTCTTCAAAACATATGAAATATGAGTTGGGAGTTTCAAGGAAATAAATTCAAAGTTCTTCTGAATTTATTTTCAATTTGGAGTTATTTAAGTTTTATTCAAATTATTTTTCTCCAAAAATAAAATATATGGAAAATAGGGTAACATGATTCCCTACATCAAAAATTGGAGAGGAATAAATTTGAATTCATTTTGGTATTTGTAAAATGATTTTATTGAATTTTATTAGAGCTGAAGCACTGTTTATTTTATTTGAATTTGTGTATATTTTATTTAAAGCTAAAATAATGTTCATCTCGTAGGAAATTCTTTTCTGAAAATTTTGATATATTATATGCCTATATAAAAGTTTTAGTCATTTTATTTTTAAGTTCTCTGAAATTTTTTTTTTGAAAAAAAAAAATGCTACAGCGCCTTGGGCCAAAGGCCCAAGCCGCCTAGGAGCCACCGGCCGGCCACGAGGCCACAACGCCCACGCGCGCACCAAGGGAGGGAGCCGTTCCTTTTCTCCTTTTCCCAAGTCTAGTAGGACTCCTTTCCTACTTCGTTTAATTCCGTATCTATTCCTAGATCTATTCCTCTTGTTTCCTAATCCTAATCTATTTCTTGCCCCCTACCCCAAGCAAATCTCTCCCTCACCAATATAAATACCCAAGCACCCCCTCCAACACATCAAATCAACTCTCCTCTCCTCTCCTCCAGCAGCAGCAAGAAGCAGTGCCGCCGCCGCCATAGCAGCGCCGCCGCCGCCCCACGCCGCCCCTCACCAGCCGCCGCCGCCACTTGTTGCCGCCGCCGCCCTCGCCGCCACCCTCACCAGCGCCGCCCCTCACCAGCGCCGCCGCCGCCACTTGCCGCCGCCGCCGCCCACGCCGCCACCGCTGAGCCCTCGCCTCTTGAGGTACTAGCCCAGCGCGTCACGTTTTCTAGATCGGTTTCTAGATCGGTTTCCGTTCCGTTTTCTAGATCGGTTTTTCGTTTGGTTTCCTTTCCAAACCCTAGATCGGTTTTCTCACCGTTTTTCTTTCCGGTTTTGTTTAGAAGCGTTAAGCTCGATAGATTTTTCTTTTATTTTAATTTCCGTCATGGACCTATCCGTAGTCCCTAATCTTCAAACGGCTATAACTTTTTACTCGTGAAGTCGGAATCCAACGAAACCAACGCCCACTTCTTCGTTATGATCTCCTCTATCCAGTAATACAACTCAAACATGTTTTTGAAAGTTTTAAAATTTGAATTCAAACAGATTTGTATTTGAACTTCGTTTGATCATAACTTGAGTTTCAGAACTCCGATTTAGTTGATTCTTTTGCTAATCAAGCTCTTGACCTAAACTTTCTGATAAGGCCAAATTCACATAATTTTGGTACTGTTAGAAATTGTTTTATGCTGCAAGAGTTATTTGATTTGGTTTTGACGTTTTCGAATTGTTTTCTTCGTTTTTCCGATCTTTTGAGTGATTGCTTATGTGTGGTTACTATTGCTTGATTACGATAGATTGACCGGAGTGTGACGAGTAGAGCTATCAAGAGTTTTGAGTGCGAATCATCTTCATCAACTTTGCAGGCAAGTAACACTTGATCATACCTTTTCTACTACCCAGTTTTTATGCATTAGATCAATCCTCAAACACTTGCATGGTTAGGATCTAATTAAATTGTGGGATGGGAAGTAGATTGAGGTAGTACCTATTACCTGTTTTACTTATGAACCTTTGGGAGTTACTTCTACGTTTGCTTATTACGCCATGCTATGCTCGTAGACGTGGATTGGGTTTAAGTGAATATCCATGACAGATGTGAGATTGATAATTAATGGTTTATCTAAGGTGGCAACTTAAACACACATCTGGGTGGATTGAGGCACCTGGCTATTTCAGGACTTGCTGTCAAGGCACACAGGTAGACAGGATTTGCCTGTATTTCTTCGGACCGCCACCCAGGCTCTAAGGGATCATAAGATTATTCAAACTAGAAACTTCCGTGTGCAGCCACAAGCCAATTATGGGCTCTGGCGTAGTTGACTAAGTTGTGCGAACTCTTACGGGTAGGCTAGCTGATGTAGGGGATGTAGGTTGGTACGGTCTACCCACATGTAAGGTGCTAGCGCTTCTGAAAGACTATGTCTCGGTCATCCGTTTCTCAAACACCATGTAGTCACGAGAACCAAGCGGAGGCGATCGAGTCTTGTGGGGAAAAGTCATAAACCTCTGCAGAGTGTATAAACTAATCATGATTAGCCGTGTCCCGGTTATGGACAATTTTGAGTATCTAGTACCTGGATATCCTGTTGATCTCATCACGTTACTTAATATAATTTGTTTGGGTTTAATGAGTACTTTTAATTGGGATTGAGAATGCTGTCAACCATTCTCAATGTTTAACAACCAACATGATAGTTAAATAAATTTATTCCTTTGAAGTAGGGAAAAATTTGCTTTTCGCAAAAACTGTAACCGTAGAGCTTTTCCACCAGCCACATATGCATGTAGTACAGGTTTACTATTCCATTATTCTCTATGTGTTACATTGCCAGCATATTCCATGTCTGACCCGTTTTGGCTGCAACTTTTCATGTTGCAGAATTTTCGAACGACAGTAAGTGATACGTTAGGGTTACGATTTCCTATACTCAACTTTGCCGTTGGTGTTGATGGGAATCCACAACCTTGTTGCTTCCGCTATGTTTTGGATTGAGGTAATAGTTTTACGCTACTTTATACATGTGATTTACCTCTGTTATAAATCCTTGAGTCTTGTGTGTGTCGAGATACCGATCGAGGATGACACAAAAGCACGAGACTTGATCCATTCGGTCGGGTCGCTACAAGATGGTATCGAGCACATGTTGACTGAGGACGTGACCCTAGAAACTGATAAGCCCATAGGAAAGATTTTCTCTACAACTTCATTTTCGAAAGATCTTTTACCTCTCTTCTCTCGAGCTTATTCAAATATTCCTTTTAGTGAGACCATACCCTTTTCCTTTTGACCACTCAAGATTTGGTGATGAGACTACTCCAAGGAGACAAGATATCGGACAACTAAGACCATTTGGAATGAAGATGATTTTACCGTAAACGGAAACTACAACGGTGAAGACTCAAGACTAGGAGATTTGAAGGCTCCAAATAAATTCGGATTTGTATGACCTAGGAAGGTTACGCTTATGGAACTTGGCAGACTATGGAAGTTATCAATAACCGAGATCAAGGTGTATCGGAGAAAGATGGAACATGGAGCATTAGAATTCAAAGCTTTGTCGGAAAACCCTAAGGCAGGAGATATCAACTATGGAATGATAGCTCATGAAAATGACAAGAGCGAAACACGCTATCCATGATGTTATCGCCGCCTATGCTATTGTCACCATGCGGAGTTAAGCATGCAGATGCATGGAAGGATTGGATGGTAGAAAGCTGATGGAGCATCTATCGCAAACGTTGGAGTTTTAACCTTAGCTGGTGTATCACCAGGATCTGAGTATTACATGAAGAAGTTTAAGGTGGATCTGCAGAAGCGAGATTTGATAAGGAAGCAGTTCGTGAAGAACTCAGGACCCGAAGCTGAAAGTAGACAAGATGAAGGAGCAAAACATCGAGATACGGAGATTTGTGATGGCGAAGGACAGAGGATCATGGATCATGTCAAGGATGTTGAAACCGGCAGTTGGAACGTAACTCCGAAATATTGAAGGACGTCGCGAGAGACTTCGCGTCAACAGAGATGATCTGGCAAAAGAACTTGAGAAGGACAAGCATGATCAGAAGGAGCCATCAGAGACATGATCAAGATTGGAAGAGTTTGATGACTTTGAAGATTTATTGACCGTTAGAAGACCAAACCCCTATTACATACCTACGTTAGATGCGACGATTGTGAGCTGTCATTTGTTTGATGTTTCTCCGACAGCCACAATAAAATCTGCCTTTTCAAAACTTTTGCTTGTATTGAGTGCATCCCTATCGATCCCTCTTATCCCACCCCAAACCCATGGACCCGTTAGAAGATGAATGGAGATGAGCTTGTATTGTCTGGACCGATGAGTCAATTGGAGACAGACCGATGGATTCAGAACATGGAGGATCACATGAAGAATAACCCGATAGTCAGAAAAGATATGACCCAGCATGCTCTTCAGTGCTTTGAAAGAGGTGCTGCTATCTAGTGGAGGATGTACCAAACCATCAATGTGGCCAGGAGTAACCACTTGGGAGGAATTTAAGTTGACTTTGCTAAAGTCTCGGTTTGTGTCCCAGAAGTTGAAGCCTTATGGAAATGATATGGAGAAAGTGCGTGCAAGCCTTGTGGAGAAATAGGATATAACCATAAATAAAACAAGGACGAATACCCTCATAATCGAAGGATTACCAAAGGAGTTAGCCGAGGATCTCAAGGAACTTCAGTTGGAGATTGTTCCCAAAGGTTTCGTTGCAGTAATGGAAGTTCAGTTTACATTGTTGGAAAAGATCCGTGAAGCTCAGAAGGATGACAAAGAGATTGCTGAGGTAAAACAGAGGATGAGCAAAGGAAAGGCCAAAGGTTTTCGTAAGGATGAGCACGACACCTTATGGTTTGAGGACAGTGTACATATACCCAATAATGCAAAGATCAGGAAGTTAATACTTCAGGAGGCTCATGACTCACCATACTTGATTCGCCCTGGAAACACCAAGATGTATTGGGATTTGAAGGAGTGTTTCGGTGGACTGGTATGAAGAAGGATATTATGGAGTATGTAGTCGTAAGTGATGCATGCGGAGAAAGTAAAAGCGAGCATCGAAGCCAGCAGGATTACTACAGCCTATGCCGATACCGAATGGAAGTGGGATAAGCTTGGCATGAATTCATTTCGGATTTCCCGAACCCGATTGGGATATGATTCTATCTGGGTAGTAGTTGACTCGCTTGACCAAAGTGGCTCACTTTATCCCGATGAAATCTGAAAGCGAAGTTGGCCAAGATATATTGGAAAAGGATCGATGTCGCATGGAGTTCCGAGGACCATCGAGAGGAACACAATTTACCTCAAAGTTTTGGAATCAGCCGCACCAGACTTTAGGTACTAGGCTAGAGTTCAGTACAGCCTTTCATCCGCATACAGATGGATAGACCGAGAGAGTCAATCAGATTTTGGAGGACATGTTGAGAGCGTGTGCGCTAGATTATGGATCTAGTAGTGATGATAATCTACCCTACGGGAGTTCTCATACAACAACAGCTACCAAGTCAGTTTGAAGATGGCCCTTTGAAGCTTTGTATGGGAGAAGGAGCGGACACCGTTGATGTGGGATGAAGTTGGAGACCGTCGGTTGTTTGGACCAAATATGATCAAGGAGTCAAGAGAATGTTAAGTTGATTCGAGATAGATGAAGATAGCTCATCCAGCGGAAGAGTTATCAGACTCAAAATGCAAGGAGGTAGTCTATGAAATCGGAGACAGAGCATATCTTTGTGTGCCACCTCTGTGAGGATTTAAACGATTTGGAGTTAAGGGAAAGTTAGCCCCGAGATTTGTAGGACCATACCGAGTTTTGGAGCGTATGGGAGAATAGGCTAACAAGTTGAAGTCACCCGAAGGACTGTCAGGAGTTCATAATGTGTTTCACGTTTTCCAGTTGAAGAAGTGCCATGCAGAGATGGCCAATATTTCCTTGTAAGGACGCTTGACCCTGGAAAGGATAATGAGGTTCCACGAAGTGGAGTATGGATTTCATAAGTATAAGTTTTATCACGGTATGTGGGACATCCCACGAGGATGAAGAGATGAAGTGTTATTGGATATAAAGGAGGTATGATGTTGGAAATATGGATCAATGGAAATTCCATGATGAGTCGAGTAATCACGTCTTAGTTTGGTGCTAATATAAGGAAAAGAGACAGTACAATTGGATGGATTTAAGTATGCCAGGGAGTTGGATGTTGGGATAACGATCAGTTGCCCCGAGGATGTGTTCAAGGATTGCAAGTGATGAGATGGGCCATAACCCACAGGCCCCGGGACCTGCCAAGAAGCAAGCACACTCTTCTGAAGGAAAAACCCGGAAGAAGTTACGACTTGTATCAACCGGCGATTCTATAGGAGTTTACGCAAAACACGAGAGTTGTTAAGGAGCGATAGATGTTTGTTTCGCTTGCAGAATCAATGGATTTTCGGACTTGGTTCGTCGACAAGAGAAATTCTGCAATGCTTGTGAGGATGACCGAGTGTTAGAATGCGAGATTCGCTAAACCATGTACAAGGTAATGATTTGGGTGCGGGATGGATTGATCACCATACCGACTTACTCTTATTATTCGCTTTGCTATATGAGATAGTAAATCTGAGTGACTTACCTATAGTTGCAAGACGCAGCGATATTAAACCTTGTTTAAACCTTAGAACGGTATAGGTATTTCTTTTCCCTTGTACACGGCAGTTGTTGCCAACCGTAGGTCATACTGGTGAGGTTCAACCAGACCCGTTTTCTGCAGGAAAACCCTAAATCGTTGACCACCATGAGATACCGATATTTGTTTAGAATTGGCGCCGGACCGTCACTAAGAAGACCCAATTTGGGATAACCTTACCAAGAGGAAAGGACAAAGGAATTGAGGAAAAGGTTATGCCACTACGGAAGAGCCAGAGAAGGAATTATCCTTAATATCGAGAAGACCGACATCTGCCGAATAAGGATGGAGTATCTGAGTTTTGATGGAACCGTAACAATGCTTCTAAGGGTGGTAGCACGGAGACCCGGAGACGATCGATGGATTTTGAGAAGACCCCCAAACCCTAACCTATTTCTTTCTAGCCTCTCCGAATCTCGAGGACGAGATTCATTTTAAGGGTGGTAGTTTGTAACATCCCAAAATTCTAAATTTTGGAATGTTATAAACAACTAGATAGTTTTGGCTGGTTGTTTGATTGATTGGTGAAAGTGAGTGAATTGAAACTTTTGAAAGTTAAATGAGAGGAATAAAGGACTTTCCCAAACTTTAATTTTTGCTTTTATGATCTTGGGAATTCAAATTCTTTTCATCACAAAACCACGGAGAGAAGATGACATGACTTCTTCCATTTATTTAAATGACAAGGGTGTTGAAAATATTTGAATTTCATTTGGAAAATATTTTCCAATTCTGAAACTTTATGCAACTCAATGATTTTCACGAGCGAAGATAAAATGACTTCTTCAAAACATATGAAATATGAGTTGGGAGTTTCAAGGAAATAAATTCAAAGTTCTTCTGAATTTATTTTCAATTTGGAGTTATTTAAGTTTTATTCAAATTATTTTTCTCCAAAATAAAATATATGGAAAATAGGGTAACATGATTCCCTACATCAAAAAATTGAGAGGAATAAATTTTAATTCATTTTGGTATTTGTAAAATGATTTTTATTGGATTTTATTAGAGCTGAAGCACTGTTTGTTTTATTTGAATTTGTGTATATTTTATTTAAAGCTAAAATAATATTCATCTCGTAGGAAATTATTTTCTGAAAATTTTGATATATTATATGCCTATATAAAAGTTTTAGTCATTTTATTTTTAAGTTCTACGAAAAAATTTTTTTTGAAAAAAAAAAAAAAGCTACAGCGCCTTGGGCCAAAGGCCCAAGCCGCCTAGGAGCCACCGGCCGGCCACGAGGCCACAACGCCCACGCGCGCACCAAGGGAGGGAGCCATTCCTTTTCTCCTTTTCCCAAGTCCTAGTAGGACTCCTTTCCTACTTCGTTTAATTCCGTATCTATTCCTAGATCTATTCCTCTTGTTTCCTAATCCTAATCTATTTCTTGCCCCTACCCCAAGCAAATCTCTCCCCTCACCAATATAAATACCCAAGCACCCCCCCCCTCCAACACATCAAATCAACTCTCCTTTCCTCTCCTCCATGAGCAGCAGCAGCAGCAGTGCCGCCCGCCGCCATAGCGCCGCCGCCGCCCTCGCCGCCGCCCTCACCAGCGCCGCCGCCCCTCACCAGCCGCCGCCGCCGCCACTTGTTGCCGCCGCCGCCCTCGCCGCCACCCTCACCAGCGCCGCCGCCCTCACCAGCGCCGCCGCCGCCACTTGCCGCCGCCGCCCTACTCGCCGCCACCGCCGAGCCCTCGCCTCTTGAGGTACTAGCCCCAGGCGTCCGTTTCTAGATCGGTTTTCTAGATCGGTTTCCGTTCCGTTTTCTAGATCGGTTTTTCGTTTGGTTTCCTTTCGAAACCCTAGATCGGTTTTCTCGCGGTTTTTCTTTCCGGTTTTGTTTAGCGGCGTCGCTCGATAGATTTTTCTTTTATTTTAATTTCCGTCATGAACCTATCCGTAGTCCCTAATCTTCAAATGGCTATAACTTTTTACTCAGAAGTCGGAATCCAACGAAACCAACGCCCACTTCTTTGTTATGATCTCCTCTATCCAGTAATACAACTCAAACATGTTTTTGAAAGTTTTAAAATTTGAATTCAAACAGATTTGTATTTGAACTTCGTTTGATCATAACTTGAGTTTCAGTAACTCGATTTAGTTGATTCTTTTGCTAATCGAAGCTCTTGACCTAAACTTTCTGATAAGGCCAAATTCACATAATTTTGGTACTGTTAGAAATTGTTTTATGCTGCAAGAGTTATTTGATTTGGTTTTGACGTTTTCCGAATTGTTTTCTTCGTTTTTTCCGATCTTTTGAGTGGTTGCTTATGTGTGGTTACTATTGCTTGATTACGATAGATTGACCGGAGTGTGACGAGTAGAGCTATCAAGAGTTTTGAGTGCGAATCATCTTCATCAACTTTGCAGGCAAGTAACACTTGATCATACCTTTTCTACTACCCAGTTTTTATGCATTAGATCAATCCTCAAACACTTGCATGGTTAGGATCTAATTAAATTGTGGGATGGGAAGTAGATTGAGGTAGTACCTATTACCTGTTTTACTTATGAACCTTTGGGAGTTACTTCTCGTTTGCTTATTACGCCATGCTATGCTCGTGAGCGTGGATTGGGTTTAAGTGAATATCCATGACAGATGTGAGATTGATAATTAATGGTTTATCTAAGGTGGCAACTTAAACACACATCTGGGTGGATTGAGGCACTGGCTATTTCAGGACTTGCTGTCAAGGCACCAGGTAGACAGGATTTGCTGTATTTCTTTGGACCGCCACCCAGGCTCTAAGGGATCATAAGATTATTCAAACTAGAAACTTCCGTGTGCAGCCACAAGCCAATTATGGGCTCTGGCGTAGTTGACTAAGTTGTGCGAACTCTTACGGGTAGGCTAGCTGATGTAGGGGATGTAGGTTGGTACGGTCTACCCACATGTAAGGTGCTAGCGCTTCTGAAAGACTATGTCTCGGTCATCCGTTTCTCAAACACCATGTAGTCACGAGAACCAAGCGGAGGCGATCGAGTCTTGTGGGGAAAAGTCATAAACCTCTGCAGAGTGTATAAACTAATCATGATTAGCCGTGTCCCCGGTTATGGACAATTTTGAGTATCTAGTACCTGGATATCCTGTTGATCTCATCACATTACTTAATATAATTTGTTTGGGTTTAATGAGTACTTTTAATTGGGATTGAGAATGCTGTCAACCATTCTCAATGTTTAACAACCATCATGATAGTTAAATAAATTTATTCCTTTGAAGTAGGGAAAAATTTGCTTTTCGCAAAAACTGTAACCGTAGAGCTTTTCCACCAGCCACATATGCATGTAGTACAGGTTTACTATTCCATTATTCTCTATGTGTTACATTGCCAGCATATTCCATGTGCTGACCCGTTTTCGGGCTGCAACTTTTCATGTTGCAGAATTTTCAGACGACGAGTAAGTGATACGTTAGGGTTACGATTTCCTATACTCAACTTTGCCGTTGGTGTTGATGGGAATCCACAACCTTGTTGCTTCCGCTATGTTTTGGATTGAGGTAATAGTTTTTACGCTACTTTATACATGTGATTTACCTCTGTTATAAATCCTTCGAGTACTGTGTGTGTCAGCATACCGATCCAGGGATGACACAAAAGCACAGAGACTTGATCCATTCGGGTCGGGTCGCTACATGATGTATAGTTGACCATATTTCAATTCGCATGTTTCGTCCAAACAACCAATAAGTACACGGTCTTTCGGAACATGAATTTTACATCTAGTTCTTATGTCAGTCAGACATTATCTTGACGGGCCTTAAGAATCATCAAAAGATAAGGTTCTAAACTTGGTTCATAACCTCGCAGTAAATTTTTTGGATGTTGTCTTCGTTTCGGCACTACTAGTTTTCCCCATAACAGAGAGAGCAGCTTCTCTTGTCGTCAGCATTTCAGCTAATTCATGCTTGTCATCTTGTTGCATCCACACAAATATCTCATCTCTTATTCCCAAAGTTGAAACAAGAGAGATAATTTCATGATTCATATAGCATGGCTGGGCTTTGCTCCAACTTCTAATGTTAAACATTGTGCTCTTAGATTCGAATTTCTTCATGCTAGGCCGCAGAGAAATACTATGAAAGGAATCATGGTCGACAACAACTCCTTTCTAGCTACCACTACCATACCTTATTTGAAAATCTGAAGGAGGGTTAGTACGGTCTTGTCCAATTCGGTGATCAATTTCTTTGGCAAATCTCTCAGTATCCTCTCAATACCATCATAAAACATGTATTTAGTGCCATCAATTGTGACTTCAATGTCTGGAATCTCTTCCACATCCTGTGGTAGGATTACAACTGTTTGTCTGGAGGAGCTGAACAGGTCGCCCATTCTAGTGAATTTCTTCAAAGTGGCCCATCCACTTTCTTATATCCTCGGTTAAGGGAATCATTAGAAGCAAACATCCAAACAGAACTTCCACGAAGTTGGCCTGCTGAGAAGGCCAGGAATTCATACTTCTTTGGACCAATGGAAAGTCCTTCTTTCAGAATAGATAAAATGTGGCAATACAACCAGTTCTCAAGGGTTGGGAAAAGAACCCTCATCCAGTTCTAGCACGGATAACATCTGGAAAAAGCTTAGTGCAGTCTTGATCAACAAAAGTAACTCTATCACAATGAGAAGCATACTTTGTATGAGGGTTAGCCACATAATTTGAAACTTCTTCCTCAGGTCCGAAGTAGTACATTTTTGGATGGAGTAATGTGAATTCTATAACACATCATTAATTTTCCTTCAGCTTCGGTCCTACTGGCATCAAAGTATCGTGGCTCATTTTCCTGCTATGAGCTTCACACTGGACGAAGTGCAAAGATTCATAGCATGTAAACTCTAGCTTGCTCATTTTCTCAAAAATCCTCCTTGAAATATGAACTTGTATTTCTTAAATAGCTTTAAACATATCAGGATTAACATGTTTGGCAACTATCTTCCCAATGTGAACAAGAGAATTGAGACAAAATAACCTCAAAAAGCATTGAGCAGCCACTCGGGCAGTCAACAAGTGGAACCAACGATGAGCCAATAGATTCCATTAATGATACGACTAATTCCCCCAATTCTCCTAACAAAGGTTAGCTGTCGACAATAAATGACATTGTTGCACCTGCATCAAGTATGAGGGTGAGAGTTGAACACTTCCCGAAAGATTGGTTTGGTGTAAAACCTAGTGCTCTGACCTAGGTAAACTTCACATCCTCCATGCATGCATGAAAGCAGTCATCTGAGAACCTTGAAAAAACTGCACACCCAGAAATCGTAGTGCATATATTCTTGGTGCATACATGAGCTCAAACAAACATTAAATTGACATTATGAAGCTGACAATATGAACTCTAGATGGTCCCCTTCCAGTTTCAGTATAACATACAATGTTACCTTTCTCCTCGATGAGGGAAGACAACACAATCAACCATGTTCTTAGCATGCAATCCATTGTCATATAAGAGCTTAAAGTACTCCAATGTCACTAGGATGGAGACAAGGATATTTTTGTATTGCACCACTTTCCAACAACAATTGTTCTTTTCTCTTTTCCATTATCTTTAGTAAAATATGGCTGACCGTTATCCTTATGCTCTTTGCTATTTTTTTTATTCTGATGTACACTAACCATATTTTAATTCGCCTATTTCGTCTAGACAACAAATATTTACATGGCCTTTAGGAACATCAATATTGCATATAGTTCTTATGTGAATCAGACATTGTATTGATGGACCTTTATAATAATCAACTGGTAAGGCTCTAAAATTGGTTCGTAACCTTGGAGTAACATTTTTGATGTTGTCATCATTTCGGCACTACTAATTTTCCCCATAACAAAGAGAGCAGCTTCTCTGGCGTCAGCATTTCAGCTAATTCATGCATGTCATCTTGTTGCATCAACTCAAATATCTCATCTCTTATTCCCAAAGTCGACAGGAGAGAGATAATTTCACGATTCATATAGAATGGTTGGGCCTTGCTCCAACTTGTAATGTTAAACAATGTGCTCTTAGATTCGAGCTCATCATGCAAGGCCGAAAGGAACCAAGGTCGACAACAACAACTCCTTTGTAGCCACCACTACCATACCTTATTTTAAAAGCTGAAGGACGGTTAGTACGGTCTAATCCAATTCGGTGAGCAATTTCTTTGGCAAATCTCTTAGTATCTTCCCAATACCATCAGACACTATGTTTATAGTACCATTAGTTGTGAATTCAATATTTGGAATCTCTTCCACATCCCATGGTAGGATTTCAACTAGTTGTCTGGAGGAGCTAGCTGAACAGGTGGCCCATTCTAGCGAATTTCTTCAAAGTGGCCCATCCACTTTCTTATATCCTTGGAATTAAGGGAATCATTAGAAGCAAACATCCAAACAGAACTTCCACGAAGTTGACCTGCTAAGAAGGCCAGGAATTCATACTTCTTTGGACCAATGGAAAGTCCTTCTTTCAGGATAGATAAAATGCAATAATACAGCCATTTTTCAAGGATTGGCAAAGGAACCATCATCCAGTTCTAGCAGAGATAACATCTGGAAAAAGCTTACTGAAGTCTTCATCAACAAAAGTAACTCTAGCAAAGTCAGAAACATACTTTCTCTGAGGCTTAACCACATAATTCGAAACTTCTTCCTCGAGTCCCAACCAGTATATTTTGGATGGGGTAATGTGAATTCTGTAACACATCATTAATTTTCCTTCAACTATGGTCCTACTGGACATCAAAGTATTGTGGCTCCTTTTCCTGCTATGACCCTCTTAGCTACTGGATGAAGTGCAAAGGTTCATAGCACGTAAACTCTAACTTGCTCATTTTCTAAAAAATCCTCTATGAAATATGAACTGGTATTTCTTAAAGAGCTTTAAACAGATCAACATTAACATGTTTGGCAACTATCTTCCCCATGTCAACAAGAGTGTTGAGACGAAAATAACTTCAGAAGGCAATGAGCAGCCACTAGGGCAGTCAACAAGGGGAAAAACGATGGGCCAACAGATTCCATTAATGATATGACCAATTTCCCCAATTCTCCTGACAAAGGTAAGCTGTGGACAATAAGTGAAAAATGTGTTTAGGCTCTAAATATACCATAACAAAAAATGCTCTTGTTTTACTAAAGTTTGAGAACAAATGCAAATTCAGTTACCACTCTACTCACATTTCATGAATACAGTAGCTAACCACACCACCGAGTTATATCAAGATATACACACAATGCATATCAAACTTTTTATCTGACTCACCTCACTTGCATGAATCTCATGTGTGAGATGTAAATGCATATAACATTCGGGGCTTTCTACCTCGCCATGTGATTGTAATGTCTAACTAATATTATGTAATAAGGAAAGAAATAAAAGTACTAGAGCAATACGGTGAGCAGCTCACCTGCAGCAAGATGCCGCTAGGCCCAAGAAAGACGCACTTGTAGCAGTTTCGGATGTGCTCAAAGAACACCTCAAGCTTGCACCTTTGGGAATCATGATTTAGGTACAATCAATGTTTTAAATGGCCGGCTATAGCTCCGCTATAGCCCACTATATAGCCTTTTCAGTAGGGTGCTGCTAAATGGTCGCCTTCACAAATAACCCGCTATAGCTCCGCTATAACTCCGCTATAGCTGGTATGGAGGCCCGCCGCTATTTTATCATAGCCTGCTATTTAAAACATAACTTTTACGTGGACGCTATCCCAAGAATTAGTCGCCTCAAATTTGCGCTCGGCGACGTGGTTGCCTAGCCCAATGCATCTGAAAGCGAATTAGGTCATCATCACAGAGACAAGTGGCGACTGGACAATATAGGTAGTTATCGCTTGAGTAATTCCAATTTGCAGCCTTCCATACTCCCTTTATGTCAATTCTTACCCTGCCCGAATGATCAAAGCAAGGGCACTGATCAATTCTACTAAATGTTGCTTTTGCAAATATTTCACTCTTCAAAACTTTGTCAGCCCTCTCTTACGCATTTTCTCCGAAAACATGCATTTGAGATCCAAGACAGAACCACCACGACCCCTCATTTCCTTTGGTAGGCAAGGTATGCCATCATCACTATTTTCTATCCATAGTTGCAGATGGAAAGGTTTGCTAACATCAGTAGGGGATTCCATCTTCCTCCTCAAAGGGACACTATGATTCTCACTCTTTGAATGAAAATTCTTGCCGAAAATATAGTCCTTTCTTCTGTTCTCATACTGCATGCTCCCCACCTCTTGTCCTCTGTGGATCTAATCTTTATGAAACACCCAGTAGTAGATGAGGAACGACTATAGGGCTTGCTAGGGAGGCAAAGTGAGTCTCGTGATCTGACTCTAGGATTTCCTGTCGGATATGGGCACATGAGATGCCACCCCAAGAGGTAATACAAGGGGGCAGCTGCATGGCAACACGAGTCACCTCCACTTTTTTGCCATGCATGGGGTGCGAGAAGTTGTGCGACATGTGGCGTTACGCGCTGCGCCGAGGCCAACGGTAGCATGAAATTCGTCTGGGATCACGTGGCGATGCTCGAGGCGTCTGCACGATAGTAATTTGCAACATCCGACAAAACTGGTAGTAACATTGCAGATAGTGCAATGAGTATTGATCACAATATTGCTATCCCCTACCATTCCTCCCCTGACAATTTTTGTGACTTCCACTTTATCTCTCCTTGACCCGCTTGTGTGTAAAACACACAAATCTGTCCATCATGTAGTTTTATAGAGGATGGTAACATGGAAGAATCACCACGACAAGTCTACAAGACGCGCTAGGATTGCATGATGGTGGATTTGGGAGAGGAGAATTATTGGGATTGGTGAAGTTCATTTAGTACTTTGATCCCAGCCCCACTCATGTATTGTGGCTCGTTTTCCTGCTATGAGCCTCCTACTGGATGAAATGCAAAGGTTCATAGCATGTAAACTCTAACTTGCTCATTTTCTCGGAAATCCTCCTTGAAGTATGAAGTGGTATTTCTTCAAGAGCTTTGAGCATATGAGCAATAACATCTTTGGCGGCTATCTTTCCCGCGAAACAAGAGAGTTGAGACGAAAAATAACTTGAAAAGGCACTGAGCAGCCACTCGGCAGTCAACAAGGGGAACCAATGACGGTCCAACAGATTCCATTAATGATATGGCCCATTCCCCAAATTTTCCTGACAAAGGTATGCTATTGAAAATAAGTGACACGAGTGCACCTTCATCAAGTATGAGGGTGAGAGTTGGACACTTACCAAAAGAGTGGTTACGTGTAAATCTAGTGCCCTCACCCAGGCAAACTTCGCATCCTCCATGCATGCATGAAAGCGGTCATCTGAGAACCTTGAATAAACTGCATGCCCAGAAATTGTAGTGCATATTCTTGGTGCATACATGAGCTGAAACAAACATAAAATTGACATTACTCAAGATGATATATATTTTAACCAGCTTCAGAATTGTACAATGAATTATAAGAGGCGCCTGACCAACTAATAGTCTAGGAAGCATTACATTTAGTAATTTGGAAAAGTATCGGTGATGTGTATTCATTAGATGAGCTTCAAATCCGTATCACTCTAATTAGAAACCACCAACTGAGATGCATACAAGAGTGTAAATAAAAATATCTGAGCTACCCATCTTACTTTATGGGCTCTAGTGCATAATTGCAAACCAGACCACTGTGATAGTTCACTCTAGTTTCCTAACTTGGGAATTTGCCAAATTTTTAGCCCACGCAAGTATTAAGGGAGGAAGTACATATAGAGCATCATGTTCAAAGTTCAAGCAAGATGTTCCCACATTTGACATACTGGATACCACTAGATCCAGTTAACATCTTGCTGTAACATTTGCCCATATATAAATAGTTAACAAACTGCTAGCACTGGTCCACATCATCTACTTTTGCAATAGATGCCCCGGCCCCAAAAAATTGTCCAACACATGCTTTGGAAAGAAAAAGAAAGCACATCCAATCCATTAACCTAACATGGCATAATTTCATGATTCATATAGGATGGCTGGGCTTTGCTACAACTTCTAATGTTAAACATTGTGCTCTTAGATTCGAATTTCTTCATGTTAGGCAACGGAGAAATGTTACGAAAGGAATCATGGTCGACAACAACAACTCCTTTGTATCTACCACTACCATACCATATTTGAAAACCTGAAGGAGGGTTACTACTATCTAATACAATTCGGTGATCAATTTCTTTGGCAAATCTCTCAGTATCTTCCCAATAACATCAGAAAATATGTATTTAGTGCCATCAGTTATGACTTCAATATCTGGAATCTCGTCCTCATCTGGTGGCAGGATTTCAACTGTTTGACTGGAGCAGTTGAACAGCTGGCCCATTCTAGCGAATTTCTACAAGGTGGCACATTCACATTCTTATATCCTCAGCCTTAAGGGAATCATTAGAAGCAAACATCCAAACAGGACTTCCACAAAGTTGACCTGCTGAGAAGGCCAGGAATTCATACTTCTTTGGATCAATGGAAAGTCCTTCTGTCAAGATAGATAAAATGCGATAATACATCCAGTTTTCAAGGGTTGGGAAAAGAACCCACATCGAGTTCTAGCAGAGATAACATATGGAAAAAGCTTACTACTGTCTTCATTAACAAAAGTAACTCTAGCAAAGTCAGAAGCATACTTTCTATGAGGATTAACCACATAATTTGAAACTTCTTCCCCAGGTCCCAAGCAGTAAATATTTGGATGGAGTAATGTGAATTTTGTAACACATCATGAATTTTCCTTCAACTTAGGTCCTACTGGACATCAAAGTACTGCAGCTCCTTTTCCTAGTATGAGCCTCCTTCTGGATGAAGTGCAAAGATTCATAGCATGTGTACTCTAACTTGCTCATTTTCTCAAAAATCCTCATTGAAATATGAACTGACATTTCTTATAGAGCTTTAAATATATCAGCATTGACTTGTTTGGCAACTATCTTCCCCCAGTGAACAAGAGATTTGAGACGAAAATAACTTCAGAAGGCAATGAGCTGTCACTCGAGCAGTCAACAAGGGGAACCAACGGTGGGACACCGGATTCCATTAGTGATACGACTAATTCCCCCAAGTCTGCTGACAAAGGTAAGCTGTTGACAATAAGTGACCAATCTGTTTAGGCTCTAAATATACCATAACAAAAGATACTCTAGTTTTACTAAAGTTTGAGAACAAATGCAAATGCAGTTACCACTCTACTCACATTCACGAATACAGTAGTGAGCCATGCCACCAAGTTATACCAAGCTTTGCACACAATGCATATCAAACTTTTTATCCGCCTCACCTCACTTGCATGAATCTCATGTGCGAGATGTAAATTCATCTAACATTTGGGGCTTTCTACCTCGCCATGTGATCGTAACGTCTAACTAATATTATGTAAAAATGAAAGAAATTGAAGTATTAGAACAACATGGGTGAGCAGCAAACCTGCAGCAAGATGCTGCTAGGCCCCAACAAAGCCGCACTTGTAGCAGTTCCGGATGTTCTCAAAGAAGACCTCAAGCTTGCACCTCTGGGAATCATGATTCAAGTACAGGTCTATGTGCCGCTTCCCTGGGATGAATTTTACACGGAAGCGGTCCCAAGAATTAGTCGCCTCAAATTTGCGCTTGGTAACGCGGTTGCCTATCCCAATGCATGTGAAAGTGAATTAGGTCATTATCATGGAGACAAGTGGCGACTAGACAATATAGGTAGTTATCACTTAAGTCATTCCTATTTGCAGCCTTCCATACTGTCTTTACTTCAGTTCTTACCCTGCCCGAATGATCAAAGCAAGGGCACTGATCACTTCTACTGAATGTTGCTTCTGCAAATATTTCACTCCTCACAACCTTGTCAGCCCTCTCTTATGCATTTTCTCCGAAAACATGCTTTTGAGATCCAAGACAGAACCACCAAGACCTCTCATTTCCTTTGGTGGCCAAGGTATGCCATCATCACTATTTTCTCTCCATAGTTGCGGAGGGCAAGGTTTGCTAACATCACTAGGGGGGTCCATCTTCCTCCTCAAAGGGACACTATGATTCTCACCCTTTGAATGAAAATTCTTGCTGAAAATATAGTCCTTTACTCTATTCTCATGCTGCATGCTCTCCACCTCTTCTCCTCCAGGGATCTAATCTTTATGAAGCTCCCCGTAGTAGATGAGGCACGACTCTAGACCTTGCAGGACCCTAGTGCGACAAGGTTTTCTTGTCGGATATGGGCACAAGAGGTGCCACCCCAAGAGGTAACGGGGCAACCGCATGGCGACGCGAGTCACCTCCACTTTTGTGGCCATGCGCGGGGTGCCAGCAGTTGTGCGACATGTGACGTTGCGCACTGCGCTGAGGCCAGCAGTAGAATGACATTCGTCGCAGCTCGCGTGGCGATGCTCAAGGCATCTGCACAATAGTAATTTGTAACCTCCGACTGAACTAGTAGTAACTTTGCAGATAGTGCAATGAGTATTGATCACAATATTGTTATCCCCCACCATTCCTCCCTTAACAATTTGTGTGACTTCCACTTGATCTCTACTTTACCCGCTTGTGCGTAAAACACACAAATCCATCTATCATGTAGTTTTATAGAGGATGGAAACATAGAAGAATCACCACGACAAGTCGACAAGAGGTGCTAGTCTTGCATGACAAGTGAGTTTTACTAAAGTTTGGGAACAAATGCAAATTTAGTTACCACTCTACTCACATTTCACGAATACAGTAGTGAACTATGCCACCAAGTTGTATTAAGGTATGCACATAATGCATATCAAAAAATTTATCCGCCTCACCTCACTTGCATGAATCTCATGTGTGAGATGTAAATGCATCTAACATTTGGGACGTTCTACCTCGCCATGTGATCGGAATGTCTAACTAATATTATGTAAAAAGGAAAGAAATAGAAGTATTGGAGCAACACGGTGAGCAGCTCACCTGCAGCAAGATGCCGCTAGGCCCAACAAAGCCGCACTTGTAGCAGATCCGGATGTTCTCAAAGAACACCTCAAGCTTGCACCTTTGGAAATCATGATTCAGGTATAGGTCCATCTGCTGCTTCCCTGGGATGACTTTTATGCGAACGCTTTCCCAAGAATTAGTCGCCTCAAATCTGCGCTCGACGACGTGGTTGCCTAGCCCAATGCATCTGAAAGTGAATTAGGTCATCATCACGGAGACAAGTGGCGACTGGACAATATAGGTAGTTATCACTTGACTCATTCCAATTTGCAGCCTTCCATACTCTCTTTATGTCAGTTCTTACCCTGCCCGAATGATCAAAGCAAGGGCACTGATCAATTCTACTAAATGTCGCTTTTGCAAATAATTCACTCCTCAAAACTTTGTCAGCCCTCTCTTATGCATTTTCTTCGAAAACATGCATTTGAGATCCAAGACAGAACCACCATGACCCCTCATTTCCTTTGGTGGCCAAGGTATGCCATCATCACTATTTTATCTCCATAGTTGTAGAAGGCATGGTTTGCTAATATCATTAGGGGAGTCCATCTTCCGCCTCAAAGGGACACTATGATCCTCACCTTTCAATGAAAATTCTTGCTGAAAATATAGTCCTTTCTTCTATTCTCATACTGCATGCTCCCCACCTCTTGTCCTCCGGGGATGTAATCTTTACAAAGCTTCCGGCAGTAGATGAGGCACGACTCTAGGACTTGCAAGGGAGGCAAAGTGAGTCTCGTGATCTGACCCTAGGATTTCCTGTAGGATATGGGCACATGAGGTGCCACCCCAAGAGGTAATACAAGGGGGCAACCGCATGGCAACCCGAGTCACCTCCACTTTTGTGGCCATGCATGGGGTGTGAGCAGTTGTGAGACACGTGGCGCTGCGTGCTGCGCCGAGCCCAACGGTAGCATGGCAGTCGTCAGGGATCGCGTCGCGATGGTCTAGGCGTCTGCATGATAGTAATTTGCAACATCCGACAGAACTGGTAGTAACTTTGCAGATAGTGCAATGAGTATTGATCACAATATTGCTATCCCCCACCATTCCTCCCCTGACAATTTGTGTGACTTCCACTTGATCTCTCCTTGACCCTCTTGTGTGTAAAACACACAAATCTGTCCATCATGTAGTTTTATAGAGGATGGTAACATGGAAAAATCACCACGACAAGTCGACAAGAGGCGCTAGGCTTGCATGATGGTGGATATGGGAGAGGAGTATTATTGGGATTGGTGAAGTTCATTTAGTACTTTGATCCCGGCCCCACTCTGGTATTGTGGCTCCTTTTTCCTGCCATGAGCCTCATACTGGATGAAATGCAAAGGTTCATATCATGTAAACTCTAACTTGCTCATTTTCTCAAAAATCCTCCTTGAAGTATGAAGTGGTATTTCTTCAAGAGCTTTGAGCATATGAGCAATAACATCGTTGGCAGCTATCTTCCCCGCGGAACAAGAGAGTTGAGACGAAATAAAACTTGAAAAGGTACAGAGCAGCCACTCGGTAGTCAACAAGGGGAACCAATGACGGGCCAATAGATTCCATTAATGATATGGCCAATTCCCTAAATTCTCCTAACAAAGGTACGCTGTTGACAATAAGTGACATGGGTGCACCTTCATCAAGTATGAGGGTGAGAGTTGAACACTTACCAAAAGAGTGGTTAGGTGTAAAATCTAGTGCCCTCACCCAGGTATACTTCGCTTCCTCCATGCATGCATGAAAGCGGTCATCTGAGAACCTTGAATAAACTGCAGGCCCAGAAATTGTAGTGCATATTCTTCGTGCATACATGAGCTAAAACAAACATCAACTTGACATTACTCAAGATGATATATATTTTAACCAGCTTCAGAATTTTACAATGAATTATAAGAGGCGCCTGGCCAACTAATAGTCTAGGAAGCATTACATTTAGTAATTTGGAAAAGTATCGGTGATGTGTATTCATTAGATGAGCTTCAAATCTTTATCACTCTAATTAGAAACAACCAACTAAGATACATACATGAGTGTAAATAAAAATATCTGAGCTACCCATCTTACTTTATGGGCTCTAGTGCATAATTGCAAACCAGACCACTGTGATAGTTCACTCTAGTTACCTGACTTGGGAATTTGCCAAATTTTTAGCCCACGCAAGTATTAAGGGAGGAAGTACATATAGAGCATCATGTTTCAAAGTTCAAGCAAAAAAGATGTTCCCACATTTGACATACTGGATACCACTTGATCCATATAACATCTTGCTGTAACATTTGCCCATATATAAATAGTTAACAAACTGCTAGCACTGGTCCACATCATCTATTTTTGCAATAGATGCCCCAGCCCCAAAAAATTGTCCAGCACATGCTTTGGAAAGAAAAAGAAAGCACATCCAATCCATTAACCTAACATGACATAATTTCATGATTCATAGAGCATGGATGGGCTTTGCTCCAACTTCTAATGTCAAACATTGTGCTCTTAGATTCAAATTTATTCATGTTAGGCAACAGAGGAATGTTATGAAAGGAATCATGGTCGAAACAACAACTCCTTTGTAGCTACCACTACCATACCTTATTTGAAAACCTGAAGGAGGGTTTCTACGGTCTAATCCAATTCGGTGATCAATTTCTTTGGCAAATCTCTTAGTATCTTCCCAATAACATTAGAAAATATGTATTTAGTGCCATCAGTTGTGACTTCAATATCTGGAATCTCTTCCTCATCTGGTGGCAGGATTTCAACTGGTTGACTGGAGCAGCTGAATAACTGGCCCATTCTAACGAATTTCTTCAAATTTGGCACATTCACATTCTTATATCCTCGGCCTTAAGGGAATCATTAGAAGCAAACATCCAAACAGGACTTCCACAAAGTTAACCTGCTGAGAAGGCCAGGAATTCATACTTCTTTGGATCGATGGAAAGTCCTTCTGTAAAGATAGATAAAAAGCGATAATACAACCAGTTTTCAAGGGTTGGGAAAAGAACCCTCATCGAGTTCTAGCGGAGATAACATATGGAAAAAGCTTACTGTTGTCTTCATCAACAAAAGTAACTCTAGCAATGTCAGAAGCATACTATCTATGAGGATTAACCACATAATTTGAAACTTCTTCCTTAGGTGACAAGCAGTATATATTTGGATGGAGTACTGTGAATTCTGTAACACATCATCAATTTTCCTTCAACTTAGGTCCTACTGGACATCAAAGTAGTGCAGCTCCTTTTCCTAGTATGAGCCTCCTGCTGGATGAAGTGCAAACATTCATCGCATGTGAACTCTAACTTGCTCATTTTCTCAAAAGTCCTCCTTGAAATATGAACTGACATTTCTTATAGAGCTTTAAATATATCAGCATTGACATGTTTGGCAACTATCTTCCCCCTGTGAACAAGAGAATTGAGACGAAAATAACTTCAAAAGGCAATGAGCAGCCACTCGAGCAGTCAACAAGGGGAACCAATGATGGGACAACAGATTCCATTAGTGATACGACCACTTTCCCCAAGTCTGCTGACAAAGGTAAGCTGTTGACAATAAGTGACCAATCTGTTTAGGCTCTAAATATACCGCCACAAAAGATACTCTAGTTTTACTAAAGTTTGAGAACAAATGCAAATTCAGTTACCACTCTACTCACATTCACGAATACAGTAGTGAACCATGCCACCAAGTTATACCAAGCTTTGCAAACAATGCATATCAAATATTTTATCCGCCTCACCTCACTTGCATGAATATCATGTGTGAGATGTAAAATCATCTAACATTTGGGGCTTTCTACCTCGCCATGTGATCGTAACGTCTAACTAATATTATGTAAAAAGGAAATAAATGGAAGTATTAGAACAACACGGGTGAGCAGCTCACCTGCAGCAAGATGCCGCTAGGCCCAACAAAGCCGCAATTGTAGCAGTTCTGGATGTGCTCAAAGAAGACCTCAAGCTAGCACCTCTAGGACTCATGATTCAAGTACAGGTCTATGTGCCGCTTCCCTGGGATGAATTTTACACATACGCTATCTCAAGAATTAGTCGCCTCAAATTTGTGCTCGGCGACGCGGTTGCCTATCCCAATGCATGTGAAAGTGAATTAGGTCATCATCATGGATAAAAGTGGCGACTGGACAATATAGGTTGTTATCACTTAAGTCATTCCTATTTGTAGCCTTCCATACTGTCTTTACATCATTTCTTACCCTGCCTGAATGATCAAAGCAAGGGCACTGGTCACTTCTACTGAATGTTGCTTTTGCAAATATTTCACTCCTCACAACCTTGTCAGCCCTCTCTTATGCATTTTCTCCGAAAACATGCATTTGAGATCCAAGACAGAACCACCAAGACCTCTCATTTCCTTTGGTGGGCAAGGTATGCCATCATCACTATTTTCTATCCATAGTTGCAGAGGGCAAGGTTTGCTAACATCACTAGGGGAGTCCATCTTCCTCCTCAAAGGGACACTATGATTCTCACCTTTGAATAAAAATTCTTACCGAAAATATAGTCCTTTCCTCTATTCTCATACTGCAAGCTCTCCACCTCTTCTCCTCCGGGGATCTAATCTTTATGATGCTCCCGGCAATAGATTAGGCACGACTCTAGGGCTTGCAAGGGAGGCAAAGTTTGTCTCGTGATCTGCCCTTAGTACGACAAGGTTTTCCTGTCGGATATGGGCACATGAGGTGACACCCCAATAGGAAATACAAGGGGGCAACCGCATGGCGACGCGAGTCACCTCTACTTTTGTGGCCATGTGCGGGGTGCGAGCAGTTGTGCGACATGTGGCGCTGCACGCTACACCGAGGCCAGGGGTAGCATGACAGCCGTCGGGGCTCGCGTGGCGATGCTCGAGGCATTTGCAACCTCCGTCTGAATTAGTAATAACTTTACAGATAGTGCAATGAGTATTGATCACACTATTGCTATCCCCAAACATTCCTCTCTTAACAATTTGTGTGACATCCACTTGATCTCTCCTTGACCCGCTTGTGTGTAAAACACGCAAATCCGTCTATCATGTAGTTTTATAGAGGAAGGAAACATAGAAGAATCACCACGACAAGTCGACAAGAGGCGCTAGGCTTGCATGACAAGTGAGTTTTACTAAAGTTTCAGAACAAATGCAAATTCAGTTACCACTCTAGTCACATTTCACGAATACAGTAGTGAACCATGCCACCAAGTTGTATCAAGGTATGCACATAATGCATATGAAACTTTTTATCCGCCTCACCTCACTTGCATGAATCTCATGTGTGAGATGTATATGCATCTAACATTTGGGGCTTTCTACCTCGTTATGTGATCGTAACGTCTAACTAATATTATGTAAAAAGGAAAGAAATGGAAGAACTAGAGCAACACGGGTGAGCAGCTCATCTGCAGCAAGATGCCGCTAGGCCCAACAAAACCGCACTTGTAGTAGTTCCGATTGTGACCAAAGAACACCTCAAGCTTACACCTCAGGGAATCATGATTCAGGTATAGGTCTATGTGCCGCTTCACTGGGATGACTTTTACGTAGAAGCTATCCAAAGAATTAGTCGCCTCAAATTTGCGCTCGGCTGCGCGGTTGCCTAGCCCAATGCATGTGAAAGTGAATTAGGTCATCATCATGGAGACAAGAGGCAACTGGACAATATAGGTAGTTATCACTTAAGTCATTACTATTTGTAACCTTCCATACTGTCTTTATGTCAGTTCTTACCCTGCCCAAATGATCAAAGCAAGGGCATTAGTCACTTCTACTAAATGTTGCTTTTGCAAATATTTCACTCCTCACAACTTTGTCAGCCTTCTCTTATACATTTTCTCCGAAAACATGCATTTGAGATCCAAGACAGAACCACCACGACCCCTCATTTCCTTTGGTGGGCAAGGTATGTCATCATCACTATTTTCTCTCCATAGTTGTAGAGGGCAAGGTTTGCTAACATCACTAAGGGAGTCCATCTTCCTCCTCAAAGGGACACTATGATTCTCACCTTTGAATGAAAATTCTTGCCAAAAATATAGTCCTTTCCTCTATTATCATACTGCAATCTCTCCACCTCTTCTCCTACGGGGATCTAATCTTTATGAAGCTCCCGGCAATATATGAGGCACGACTCTAGGGCTTGCAAGGGAGGCAAAGTTTGTCTCGTGATCTGACCTTAGTACGACAAGGTTTTCCTGTCGGATATGGGCACATGAGGTGCCACCCCAATAGGAAATACAAGGGGCAACCGCATGGCGACGCGAGTCACCTCTACTTTTATGGCCATGTGTGGGGTACGAGCAGTTGTGCCACATGTGGCGTTGCACGCAGCACCGAGGCCAGCGGTAGCATGACAGCCGTCGGGGCTCGCGTGGCGATGCTCGAGGCATTTGCACGATAGTAATTTGCAACCTCAGACTGAATTAGTAATAACTTTGCAGATAGTGCAATGAGTATTGATCACACTATTGCTATCCCCCAACATTCCTCTCTTAACAATTTGTGTGACTTCCACTTGATCTCTCCTTGACCCGCTTGTGTGTAAAACACACAAATCCGTCTATCATGTAATTTTATAGAGGATGGAAACATAGAAGAATCACCATGACAAGTCGACAAGAGGCGCTAGGCTTGCATGACAAGTGAGTTTTACTAAAGTTTGAGAATAAATGCAAATTCAGTTACCACTCTACTCACATTTCACTAATACAGTAGTGAACCATAACACCAAGTTGTATCAAGGTATGCACATAATGCATATGAAACTTTTTATCCGCCTCACCTCACTTGCATGAATCTCATGTGTGAGATGTAAATGCATCTAACATTTTGGGCTTTCTACCTCGTTATGTGATCGTAACGTCTAACTAATATTATGTAAAAAGGAAAGAAATAGAAGTACTAGAGCAACACGGGTGAGCAGCTCATCTGCAGCAAGATGCCGCTAGGCCCAACAAAACCGCACTTGTAGTAGTTCCGATTGTGCCCAAAGAACACCTCAAGCTTACACCTCGGGGAATCATAATTTAGGTATAGGTCTATGTGCCGCTTCAATGGGATGACTTTTACGTAGAAGCTATCCAAAGAATTAGTCGCCTCAAATTTGAGCTCGGCGACGCAGTTGCCTAGCCTAATGCATGTGAAAGTTAATTAGGTCATCATCATGGAGACAAGAGGCAAATGGACAATATAGGTAGTTATCACTTAAGTCATTCCTCTTTGTAGCCATCCATACTGTCTTTATGTCTGTTCTTACCCTGCCCGAATGATCAAAGAAAGGGCATTGATCACTTCTACTAAATGTTGCTTTTGCAAATATTTCACTCCTCACAACTTTGTCAGCCTCTCTTGTACATTTTCTCCGAAAACATGCATTTGAGATCCAAGACAGAACCACCACGACCCCTCATTTCCTTTGGTGGGCAAGGTATGTCATCATCACTATTTTCTCGCCATAGTTGTAGAGGGCAAGGTTTGCTAACATCACTAGGGGAGTCCATCTTCCTCCTCAAAGGGACACTATGATTCTCACCTTTGAATGAAAATTCTTGCCGAAAATATAGTCCTTTCCTCTATTCTCATACTGCAAGCTCTCCACCTCTTCTCCTACGGGGATCTAATCTTTATGAAGCTCCCGGCAATAGATGAGGCACGACTCTAGGGCTTGCAAGGGAGGCAAAGTTTGTCTCGTGATCTGACCTTAGTACGACAAGGTTTCCCTGTCGGATATGGGCACATGAGGTGCCACCCCAATAGGAAGTACAAGGGGGCAACCGCATGGCGATGCGAGTCACCTCTACTTTTGTGGCCATGTGCGGGGTGCGAGCAGTTGTGCGACATGTAGCGCTGCACGCTGCACCGAGGCCAGCGGTAGCATGACAGCCGTCGGGGCTCGCGTGGCGATGCTCGAGGCATTTGCACCATAGTAATTTGCAACCTCCGACTGAATTAGTAATAACTTTGCAGATAGTGCAATGAGTATTGATCACACTATTGCTATCCCCCAACATTCCTCTCTTAACAATTTGTGTGACTTCCACTTGATCTCTCCTTGACCCGCTTGTGTGTAAAACACACAAATCCGTCTATCATGTAGTTTTATATAGGATGGAAACATGGAAGAATCACCACGACAAGTCGACATGAGGCGCTAGGCTTGCATGACAAGTGAGTTTTACTAAAGTTTGAGAACAAATGCAAATTCAGTTACCACTCTACTCACATTTCACGAATACAGTAGTAAACCATGCCACCAAGTTGTATCAAGGTATGCACATAATGCATATCAAACTTTTTATCCGCCTCACCTCACTTGCATTAAACTCATGCGTGAGATGTAAATGCATCTAACATTTGGGGCTTTCTACCTCGTTATGTGATGTAATGTCTAACTAATATTATGTAAAAAGGAAAGAAATGGAGGTATTAGAGCAACACGGGTGAGCAGCTCACCTACAGCAAGATGCTGCTAAGCCCAACAAAACCGCACTTGTAGCAGTTCCGAATGTGCTCAAAGAACAGCTCAAGCTTACACCTCTGGCAATTATGATTCAGGTACATGTCTATGTGCCGCTTCACTCGGATGACTTTTACGCAGAAGCTATCCCAAGAATTAGTCGCCTCAAATTTGCGCTCGGCGACGCGGTTGCCTTGCCCAATGCATGTGAATGTGAATTAGGTCATCATCATGGAGACAAGAGGCAACTGGACAATATAGGTAGTTATCACTTAAGTCATTCCTATTTGTAGCCATCCATACTGTCTTTATGTCAGTTCTTACCCTACCCGAATGATCCAAGCAATGGCATTGATCACTTCTACTAAATGTTGCTTTTGTAAATATTTCACTCCTCACAACTTTGTCAGCCCTCTCTTATGAATTTTCTCCGAAAACATGCATTTGAGATCCAACACAGAACCACCACGACCCCTCATTTCCTTTGGTGGGCAAGGTATGCCATCATCACTATTTTCTCTCCATAGTTGCAGAGGGTAAGGTTTGCTAACATCACTAGGGGAGTCCATCTTCCTCCTCAAAGGGACACTATGATTCTCACCTTTGAATGAAAATTCTTGCCGAAAATATAGTCCTTTCCTCTATTCTCATACTGCAAGCTCTCCACCTCTTCTCTTCCGGGGATCTAATCTTTATGAAGCTCCCGGCAATAGATGAGGCACGACTCTAGGGCGTGCAAGCGACGCAAAGTTTGTCTCATGATCTGACCTTAGTACGACAAGGTTTTCCTGTCGGATATGGGCACATGAGGTGCCACCCCAAGAAGAAATACAAGGGGGCAACCGCCTGGCGACGCGAGTCACCTCTACTTTTGTGGCCATGTGCGGGGTGCGAGCAGTTGTGCGACATGTGGCGCTGCACACTGCACCGAGGCCAGCGGTAGTATGACAGCCGTCGGGGCTTGCGTGGCGATGCTCGAGGCGTCTACACGATAGTAATTTGCAACATCCGACTAACTGGTAGTAACTTTGCAGATACTGCAATGAGTACTGATCTCAATATTGCTATCCCCCACCATTCCTCCCCTGACAATTTGTGTGACTTCCACTTGATCTCTCCTTGACCCGCTTTTGTGTAAAACATACAAATCTGTCTATCATGTAGTTTTATAGAGGATGGAAACATAGACGAATCACCACGACAAGTAGACTAGAGGCGCTTGGCTTGCATGATGGTGGATTTGGGAGAGGAGAGTTACTGGCGTTGGAGAAGTTCATTTAATTCTTTGATCCTAGCCCCACTCTGGTATTTTGGCTCATTTTCCTGCTATGAGCCTCCTACTGGATGAAATGCAAAGGTTCATAACACGTAAACTCTAACTTGCTCATTTTCTCAAAAATCCTCCTAGAAATAGGAAGTGGTATTTCTTCAAGAGCTTTGAGCATATGAGCAGTAACATCTTTGGCGGCTATCTTTCCCGCGGAACAAGAGAGTTGAGACGAAAAATAGCTTCAAAAGGCACTAAGCAGCCATTCGGCAGTCAACAAGGGGAACCAACGATGGGCCAACAGATTCCATTAATTATATGGCCAATTCCCTAAATTCTCCTGACAAAGGTATGTTGTTGACAATAAGTGAAACCGGTGCACCTTCATCAAGTATGAGGGTGAGAGTTGAACACTTACTAAAAGAGTGGTCAGGTGTAAAATCTATTGCCCTCACCAAGGTAAACTTCGCATCCTCCATGCATGCATGAAAGTGGTCATCTTAGAACCTTGAATAAACTGCAGGCCCAGAAATTGTAGTGCCTATTCTTGGTGCATACATGAGCTGAAACAAACATCAAATTGACATTACTCAAGATGATATATATTTTAACCAGCTTCAGAACTGTAGAATGAATTGTAAGAGGCGCCTGACCAACTAATAGTCTAGGAAGCATTACATTTATAGCTTAGAAAAGTTCGGTGATGTGCATTCATAATATGAGCTTCAAATCTGTATCACTGTAATTAGAAATGACCAACTGATATACGTATAGGAGTGTAAATAAAAATATTTGAGCTATCCATCTTACTTTATAGGCTCTAGCGTATAGTCCGTTCCTCTATTCTCATAGTGCATGCTCTCCACCTCTTCTCCTCCGGTTATCTAATCTTTATGAAGCTCCCGATAGTAGATGAGGCATGGCTCTGGGGCTTGCAAGGGAGGAAAAGTTTGTCTCGTGATGTGACCCTAGTGCTGATATGCACTACAAAAAAAATACACTTCCGTGATGATACATGTTTGTCACAGTAGGTCACGTTTTCTGTCATGCATGTACATCCATGACATTTATGACAGAATCAAGATAGTCAGACCTGTGCTGTCGTAGAAGTGTTCCATGACATTACCAAAATTATCATCACGGAAGTGTCCACCACTTCCATGAGATAAATCTCGCGTCACAGAAGTGCTTTCTTCAAGGGTGACCGACACGTGGCATCCACCGTAACGGAACGCCGTTAAGCTATCAGGTCTGGTTTTGGATCCGATAACCCGTTAACAGCCCCGACCAATGGGGATTTTCCATGTGTAAAATCATCATTGGCTGGAGGAAACACGTCTCGGCTCATCGTTGGGACAGATGTCATCCACTCATTGGACCCAAAGCGCATATGATACGTCGACATGTGGCACGGCCCAACAGAGGCCCATATAGGTTAAAAAGGCCGACCCAGTCAAAGGCCCGTAGTACTTACCCAGGTACTAGTGGGCCAGCCCAATAACAACCTGCTTAACAAAGGCCCATTTATGGCCCGAAGCCGGGTCTGGCCCGTTAATTGTTCGCCGAATATTTGGGCCCAATTACAGCCAGTGACTTTCCGCCTGTTAGAGGCCCGATGTAGACATGGGCCCATTTCAGCCCGGTGTGACTTTCGGCCTGGGAATGGCCCGTGCTGCCCATGGGCCATATATGGTCTGACAGGACATCGGGCCCACTAACGCCCCGTGATAAAGGTGGCAACAGTTAAGCCCAACGTGACTTTGGGCCTGTTAAAGGCCTGTCGCATAATTCGGCCTGTTTATGTCTGTACTAAGCTTTCGGCCTCTTAAAGGCCCATGATATTAGTGGGCCAACTAAGGCCCGAGATATGTTTCGGTCTGGTAACTACCCGTGATATAACTAGGCCCAAAAAGGCCCGATCTACGCTTCAGCCTGCTGAAGGCCCATCGACGACTAGTGAAAATTGAGGCCCAATATGCATTTCGGCCTGCTAAATGCCATGGTTTCATCTGGGCCGTAACAGGCCAGTACAATATTCAGCCTGTTAATGGCCCAACGCTACCTGGGCCAAACTAAGCACTGGGTCCACAAAAGGCCCACACTACTAGAAAAACCCCTACTAATGGCGCACCTAGTATGGCTATTAATTGCGCATCTGTGGTGCGCCATTAACAGCACGCCATTAGTAATTTTTACTAATGGTGCACCGTGGGTGCGCCATTAGTATAGGCCAGGGTGCGCCATTAGTATGCCTCCCAGGGGCCATGTATACCCAGGTGCTTTGGCATACTAATGGCGCACCACCCTGAATCGCCATTAGTAACCACGACATACTAATGGCGCACTACCGATGATCGCCATTAGTATGCATGTCATACTAATGGCGCCATCGTCATGTGATCGCCATTAGTATGAATATTAGGTTTTTTATTTTTTATTTTCTGTTTTTGCACAGGTTACAAAATGTATAATTTGACAAAATATAAACAGCACACATCAACAACAGATTCATCAAATACAATAGAAGATTAGTCTTTGAATACAATTCATCATATTAGTCTCCGAATACAATTCATCATATTAGTCTCCGAATTGAAAAGACCGAACAAAGATAGAACATTATATTACAAGTCTCGAGACCGCGAGTAGCGAGTTTGTCTTCACATTACAAGTCGATATCGATCATCTAAACTACCATCACATAGAAGAGAGCTGCGGTCATCACGATGAGCATCATCACGATGAAACTTCGTCTTCATCCGGTTCCTCAACGCTCCTCCCTCTCCCGCTAGATAGCGGGCGTATCTAGATTCGGCCTCGGCCCTAGTGGTGTACCCTTTGTAACTGTTACCGCTGAATCGGTGAACCTGTCTCCAACACTCCTCCCGGTCATCGAGACTCGGGAACCTTACCCTTGTACACGACATACGTCGGCATCGCTATGCACTAGCCAAGCGAAGCGTTAGTACCAATTCACAGACAATACATAAGCAATATATAAGTATGCAGCAGAGCGATCGGAAAGAAAAGCAAGACATTAATAGCATCGATTACATCTAAGTTGAGCGACTCTCGAAACCAAAGAGACATACTACAAGTTCATTAAAGTTTAATTACAACATGAGCCAATCGATGTTTCAGAACTAGACAACTCGACTCAAGGGACGGGCGTGGATGAAGCCGCCGTCTATCGTGGGAGTCATGAAAGAACGGGCGTTGTCATCCTGCATTTGTAGCATTGTGTCGATGTCACCGTTGGACGGTTGATTTCGAGGTAGAACTGCCCGAGGTGCGAAGGACATCTTGATGGATGATTTCCGCAAACTCCATTGGATGCGAAAGAATTCTTGTCGGAGGTCCGCGTCTGGATTGCCGACACGCTCGCGGCCCAATCTTGGAGTTTACTCGGTAGCGAAGTTGATGATGGTCCCGTCGATCGCCCGCATGTGATGGATGGCGTAGTAGGCACCCTTCGACCGCCCAGCGGCTGCTTGCGCAGCGAGCGTCGTATTGTGGGAGAACACGTGCTTGCCGTGATTTACGAATAGGCCTGGTGAAGGTGCCTCCAGATTTGGCGTAGCCGGGGAGAACATCATCAAGAACCTTCTTGACATTTGTGTAGTCTACGTTCGACTGACGGTCCGGGTCGAAATACGTGGCCATGGAATATTTGGGGCTTAGGAGGATGGCGTGCAACGTGTGTCACTGCAGAAAACACGGAATGTTAAAAGAAAAACGATCGAAATGTAAGAATTCATATGTTACGGGCCGGTTGAGGGGAGGACTTACTCGGGAAAGTAAGGCACGAGGAAGTTATCCTTATCTTGGTTTGCGAATGGCGCCTTGAGGTAAGAACTTCGTGACTTGCGGTCCCAGCGCTGCCCAAGATCTTGGCACGCATGTAGAAGGGGTCGACTATCACGATGTCCGGGGTCTTGTCGCGAATGATCCGCATCTCCATACTCAGCGAAAATAGCGAGCGAAGGTGTAGTGCAGCGGATGAAGGTTCAACATAGCGTGGATGTCATCAAAACGCAGGACGATCGTCGCTGATGGAGTTATCCACAAAGCCCTTGCCCTCTGGCACCTTGGCCGCGAAACCGGGTATGCCACATCCTTCTCCACGAGACGCCGCTTCTCCAAAGAAAGAACACTTTCATGCAGACTCCGCATAGCACGGTTGCAGCATTGAGCATATTTGTCGGTAGCATCGCCCTACCCGCCACATGCACCCTCCTCGAGATATCCTGCGGTGAAGGTGGCCCGCCCTGAGCACGGATCGTACTCGGTGCCGGCTGGCTCGCACCCTTCTTAGTCTTTCTTTTGCGTGCCTTCTTCTTCTCCTGTAATGGGACCGAGTTTTGCTCACAGACCGCCTTCTTGAGTGTGTTGGGGCTGATAATATTTCGCACCTCGCCTATCTGAGGCTCGGTGAAGTCGGCAGCTGGAGGCGTCTCCTGAGAGCTGAACGCCAGACGGCGCCTGTTGCAACTTGGCTTCTCCGCGGTACGAGCTAGATCGCACACGTCTTTTGTTGGGTTTGGTTCTTGAGAAGGAGGCCCCATGAAGTCGCCATCGTACCCATGCTCGGCAAAGTCTTGATCGGCGTTGCCAAATGTATCATAGTCGTCGCCGCGTCGTCGTTTCGATCTGTGCCATATGCATGTTTGGATCCAGTGGCATAGGGATGTCCGACACCGTTACGGCGGTCTTGCCATGGGGTCGACTTGGCGCCGGCACGACTGGCGGTGTTGTCTTTGGGGTGGTGTCCCCCGCCCCCAAACGAATCTGGCTCTTTGGCCAAAGCAGGGGCCAGCTCAGGCAGGCGCTGAGGGTCATCACGTCATCATCGTCGGCCCCGACGGGTCGATTCGGAGGTAACAAGTCGTCGCAGCTCTGGCAGCACCGAACCAGTTGAACCCTAAACAAGTTGGGTGGCATCCGGTACCGTGGAACAAGGGTTGCCGGTTGAGCGATTTTGCCCTTGGCGACATCGACCAACTCGTTATTCACGAAGTGGAGGAGAGTGCCGCGAACGTCGGCGGCGCCTGCGAAAACATGTAGGGCGTCGGGATGCCCGATCAAAGGCAAGGAGATGAAGTCCTCGGCGAGAGAGGCTTAATTAGTTACCGTGATGATGGCGTCGAGCTCGGCTAATGTAGAGGCACCGCCAGCGGCGGGCGTGCGATTGATGGAGGGTCGCTTGCTGCAGAGGTGCGGCGGCGTACACCCGGTGCATTAAGCTCCGTGCGGCGTCGGAGACACCAATGCCGCCTCCGCCGGAGGCACCAATGGCCCCGCCATCACATTATGCGAGTTGCTGGCCGTGAAGCTAGGAATCGGGCGGCCCTGTTGGCGCCCGCAATCCACGACTCAACCCGAGATCAAGGTAGGCACAAAGGCGGTGATCGTCGCTCCAAGTCGTTGTTCCACTTGCTCTTGGACAATCTCCGAATCCGCGCCACCTGTGCCTTGAGTTCTTGAACCTCTCGCGCTGGCTTTCCGAGCTGGTCTTTTCTCCTTCCGCACACCAGCCGTATAGTATGACCCCATTTTGTCAACAAGCCTTTGCCGCCACACGACCAGGTGACGTCGGCTTCTCGAGCTTATCCTTGTTCTTCATTACATTCAACCCCTATTTAGAGTGGTGTCCCAAGGGTTGCTCTGAGTCGACCCAGCCATCGCTTTCGATCGCTGCGGAAGGAATGTGAACCATTTAGAAATTGGCTTCATTAATTAGAATGCAACCATATGGAGCTAATTACGCTGGGTGTATTCCTTACGAGAACAAGCTCAAGCTGCCTGGTCTTGGATCCGTGGTAAGCTCCTTTGTTTTCGGGTCCTTCTTGTACCGGCCCCGACAAAGTTCCTGGTCGCTTGTCACCGTATGTATCGAAGAGGGCGGTGGCCTTGCTCGCACGGTCCGCCTCCTCCTTGTCCCATATAGGCTCCGCCACTCTGTAACCGCCGGGACCGAGTGTGTGTTCCCCTATGTTCAGCTCCCGCATTTGTTTCCCCCACTCACTTGATTGGGAGCTTGCGGTGCTCGAGCAATTGATCTTGAAGTCGTTGTAGTCATCTTGGTGATCGAAGGATTTTCTCCTTGATCTTGATAACTCTCACCTTTCTCGATCATTCTCTTCACATTGCTTTTCCAAGTAGACAGGGCCTTGCTCATCTTCGTGAGGGCAGCATTGTTCACTTTATTCCCTTTGAGGCTTGTGTTTTCAAATTCAGCGGGGAACTTGTATCGTTCGTGCAGCTTCGTGAAGAGGAGGTTGCGCAAATTCCCTCGGTCAGGATGCCTCAGGTTCTCGGTGTTGATCGAGACGGTGCTCCGGACAATGCACCCGAGCTGAAGCGAGTACCCCTTGACTATTCGTTCGGGCGCGTTGGATTCCGTTGGAGTCCACTTGATAACTTCCTCCTTGAGGTGCGGAGCACGATCAGGCGCCAGTCCTTCCGTTGCCTCTTGGTTGGCTGCCATCGTGCGTGCGCCGCCATCATCGATGGTGGCATCCTCGGCGGCACCATCGGTGGTGGCATCGGTGTGGTCATCCTCGGCGGCACCATCCGTGGTCTCGGGATCGGCGGGGAAGGCGGCGGCCTCATACAAGTGAGGTTGTTCCTCCATCTCTGGGACAGCTCGAGAATGCCTTGCCGCTTGAACCCCGGCCTCATTGTTGTGGGCCATGTTTCTCTCTAAATAGAAACAAAGTTTGGTCAAAAGTTGGTTATTGTCAAGGAACAAGATCATGGTCTCATCATTTAGGGTTTGTCGACATCGAGGCATCCTAAAATCTAAGCTTTTATCATTGAGGGTTTTTCGACGCCAAGGCACCCTAAAAGCCTAACCTTTCATCATTTCGGTTTTATCGACACCGAGGCACCCTAAAAGCCATGCATTAGTCACAAATGCGCGGGGCACTTGATCTTACTTAATTAACTACTAAGATACCCGGCCCATGCATTAGTCACAAGTACCCCATATGTCCTATTTTTAGCAAAGTCATGCTAAAATTCACGGAAAATTTCAGCATGACCTTTGCTGAAAATAGGACATATGGAGTACCAATTGCCGGAGCGGAAGTTAATCGACATTCCGCAAACTCAAGAACCTCTCGGGTACTGCAAAATCATTATCCCAGGTGGACATGGATGCAATGTCACATGTCACATGGATCCCACACCCACAGGAGCTGGTGAAGCTTCATGGCAGAATATCATATACAAGCACAATTTTGTTCACATTTATATAGCAACAAATATTTATACACTCATATAGCAGCACTAAGTATATTGCACTTAGAAGAAGATTTGCTTTTACATCCCACCCAACTTAACAATCTAGTAGAGTTGTTAGTAAGATCCTAGCTCTCTCTTTTCTTAGAAATAATAAATCGCCAAGCAGGAATGAAAAGATTATTTGATTGAAGAAACCACCATGGCAGCAAATAACTGAACCTTCACTCTGTTTTAACTGAAAATATATTTGAAAAAAAAAACTTTTACACGTGTGAAAATCTTCTCTACAGGTGGAAGAACACATCAAACACAGTGCAAAAACTAAACCCTTGCACTCTGTCAAAACTAGAAGAAAATGAACATATATTCCTATCTGATTGCAAAAACTAAATATATGCCCTCTGTCAAACCCTTGCACTCTTGCACTCTGTCAAACCCTTGCACTCTTGCACTCTGTCAAACCCTTGCACTCTTGCACTCTGTCAAACCCTTGCACTCTTGCACTCTGTCAAACCCTTGCACTCTTTTAATTGAAGAAACTAAACATTTGATCATATTCAGTGCAGAAACAGAGTTTATAATATTTTGAAGTGGACAAACTGAAGATTGGCTTTTTTAAGTGCAAAAACTGAAGATACATGCTACGTTATTGTGCAAAACGTTTACATTAACTCTGTGTAAGTGCAAGTGATGAAAATCTGCTCTCCTTATGAGAAAAAAACTGAATACATGCCCTGTTTATCGAAGAATTGAATGAACATTGGCCCCGAAGCATTTTCTTGACTAAAGCGTGCTCGTAATCCAATTTATGGCCTAATCTACTCAGATTTTACTCAATGACCATGTGCCCAGAGAAAAGGGGAAGAACAGCCACTCAATTTATGACAACTATCATGATACAGGTATCAAACTCAGTGAACTTCGATGCTATCTTCCTCCTAGCAATGAAACTGGTAGTAAGCGCTTTTGACATATCTCCCGAGCTTTGAAAATGGGCTTAGATTAAGTGGGGAAAAAGAGAGCATAATCTATGCATCATTTATACCAGTCAATTCGATCACTGACACATGGGACACATCTGACCATCTACGACAGTAATAACTCCATAAACTTACTAATCAACCATAAGTCATATATATCACTCGTCTCTAGATAAACAACAACAAGAAGAAGAAGAAACACACAAGATGTGTATTGTATTGTTTGTATTGGCCATGCAGATTGGCTGGGTATCCAAAAACGGACGCCCTATAATGTTGTTACCTCTTGTTCTTCTGCCCACAAAGAAAAATCACCTGCGGCTAATTCTTCCTCCTTACCCAGCCATGTATGTCTTCAATTTCAATTAAACATGTAAGGCAGAGAGAGGTTACACAGTTTACACCTTTGCCTTTGCACTGCTGCCTTGCCTAGGATGATATGATAGTGCTATCATCATCTCAAGACTTTCACCTCTATCATACAACAATTTTTCACTTCCTAGACTGAAAGAAATCCCAATGTCAACCATCCTCGTGTTTTATCGATTGTGCCGTACACTTACTGCAGGTACCGGTCAATGTCATTTCTTAAAATCTGTCGACAAGAAATGCCTGGCGCACTACGCACAAAATCTCTACTGGCAGTGCAAATTAAATGGTGTACAAGACTGGGCCTCAGAAACCCACTGAATTTTCCATGTCCTAAACAAACAAACCTTGCATATATCATCATTTTAACATGTAATACAAGAGGTTACGTTTCTTCCAGGTCCTACCCAACCTTGTACCATAGTAGTTTTCATCATATCAAACCTAACAATCCTCGTGTTTAACGATTGATTGTACGATACACACCTACTGCAGATACTAGTCAATGCCATTTCTTAAAATCTGTCAAGCAGAAATGCCTGGCGCAGTACACAAAATCTGTACAGGCAGTGCAAATTAAATCTTGTACAAGACTAGGCATTTAGAAACCGCTCTCCTATAATGTTACCTGAATTTTCCACATTCCACCCAACCTTCTATACGTCATCAATTTAGCATGCAAGAAACGTGATGGTCTTCGTATAATATACAGAGCCTGGTTCAGAATGTACAGAGAGGATTCGCAAACCAACCGCAGACCTTCTCGAACTCCTTGACGGCGAGAGCGCAGTCCTCCTTCTCGAGCAGCGCGCACCCTAGCAGATAGTGTCCCTGCATCGATCAAGCAAGAACATTTTACAAATCTATTCCTCTTCCCGGCTCAAGTTCATGATGGCGGCGGCGTCGTCGAAAAGCGGGAATAATAATCCGTGTGAGTCACCTTGGCGTGGCGTCGTCGAGCGAGCGCCCTCGGCTGTCCTCCTCGACCTGGCCCAGTCCTTGCGGCGGAAGTGGCGAGGCCCGGTTCACCAGTGAGCGGCGGCGCCAGGCAGAGCGCAATCGTCGAAACCAACCAACCAACCAACCCGCCAATCAATCAATCCGATAATCGAGGGGATGGATTTGAGGAATTGAATCGTCGGCGGGAAGAAGGGGATTGGGGGAGGAAGGAGGAGGTTGGGGGTTGGGGTTGAAGGGCGCAAGGCTTCGCCTCGGTGTGTGATCGATGGCGGCGCCAGCGTCGGGCGGGTCGAGGCGGCATCGGGCGGCGGGCGGCGGGCAGCGCCGAGGCGGAGGGCAGCGTCGGGAGAGGAGAGGGGAAGGGATCTAGGGCGAGGGAGAGGGCGAGGGAGAGGGAAGGCGAGGAGAGGCGAGGAGAGGGAGAGGGAGAGGGCGAGCAAGTGGTGGGTCAGGAGCAGCGGCGGCGGTGGATCGAGAGGAGAGGAATGGCGAGGGGAGAGGAAGGGGGATCGGGCGAAGGGGAGAGGGAAGGGGATCGGGCACAATACTAATGGCGCACCTCACCGTGGTGCGCCATTATATCATCGACACTAATGGCGCACCTCACATGGTGCGCCATTAGTATTTTTTTTATTTCAACTCGAGCCAACAGGTTATGTACAACAGAACTGATCCACATCAAGTCCCTCTACTAGCTCGGTGGTGTGACAGCCAGTTCTCACACAGAGTTCTGGGTTCGACTCCAGTGCTCCACAAAATTTTTTAGCATTTAAAAAGCTGTTTGATACTTATTTGTGTTTAAATATGTTCAAACTTGTTTAAATAATAACAGTAATATTTTTTATAAGACAGTAGCATTTAAAAGCTGTTTGATACTTATTTTTTATAAGGCGGTCTTGTGGGGTGCGGGGTGTGGCGGTTGAGTAGGGGAATCGAGGGTGCGGGGGTGTGGCGCGTGGCGGTGGACTGGGGGTGCTCGGCGGGGACGGATCTGGCGAGGTGGGATAGCGATCGAGATGGAGGGGATCGAGGTGGGCTCCACAAATTTTTTAGCATTTAAAAGCTGTTTGATACTTATTTGTGTTTAAATATGTTCAAACTTGTTTAAATAATAACAGTAATATTTTTTATAAGACAGTAGCATTTAAAAAGCTGTTTGATACTTATTTTTTATAAGGCGGTGCTTGTGGGTGCGGGGGTGTGGCGGTTGAGTAGGGGAATCGAGGTGCGGGGGTGTGCGGTGGCGGTGGGTGGGGAGGTGCTCGGCGGCGAGGGGACCGGATCTGGCGAGGTGGGATAGCGATCGAGATGGAGGGGATCGAGATCGAGTGTCCATGAAATTTAAGAATATTCATGATAGTTCAAAAGTACCCATGAAATACAATCGAGAAATGAAGGCTAGGATTTAAATACAATCGATCTTAGCTAGCTATCTGTTCACAATCTTCTTGCCCTTCTTTTTCGCAAATGGAGTTCTTCGTGGAGCGGACTTCCTTTAGGTAGGGTGGTCCTGCTTCTTCTTGTGGTGTATGCTGCTACTTCATCATCGTCGTCATGTTCGATCCTCGGTCGCCCGTGCTTGTCGAAGTCTTGCTCATTGGCTACTCCATCCATTCCGATGATCTTCCTTTTGCCTCTCCTCCGACAACACGGTTGGGCTTTGGCGGGTCGGTAATGAAGAAGCATTGGTCCACTTGGGAAGCCAGTACCATGGCTCATTTTTAGCGGTGGCGTTTGCGCCCATGGTCTTGGATTTGGCCGGGTATAACCATGGTGGTGAAATACGGTCTTCTTTTATGACGTTCTTGGCCCATCGACATGGAACATGGGACCTTCTCTCGGTGTAGCTCAGCTCCCAGATCTCCTCGATCCTTCCGTAGTATCCGTCCTTGTCGTTACGGTGTAGGATTCCATCGTTACCCGGAGTTCGATAACCATCGCTCTTCATGTCCTTGGCCTCGGTGTAGAATGTGTAGCCGTTGATATCGTGCGCCTCATAGGTCATCGAGGTTGTGCTCGGCGCCTGTGACAAGGCGAATATGAGTTGTTCTTCCGCGGAAGAATCCTCATGTAAAGGGTACGACAGAAGCTTCTACTTGAACCAACGCGTGAAACATGAGTTGTGCTCTTTGAGTGTATCTCCGTCCGTCCTCTGTTGGCCTCGGTCATTGTACGTCTTCTTAATAAAGGTTTTGTGCTCTACCACCCAAGGATCGACCACGTCTATGTGTTGTAGCGCGACTAGGTTTGCTCTTTCAAAGTCGGCGAGTCGACCCTCGAAGTCGACATGCATTTCGCGGCGACCCTCACGGTGACCCCATCCAGCGAGCCTGCCGAGGTGCTGCTGACGGGCAGACCAACGGGTTCTCGATGCCTAGATAATTCGTGCGATAGGAGATGCACTCTTGATCGAAAGCCCCGGCTATGCTTCCTTACGGGCGTGACATGTTGCGAACGTATCCTTTGATGACACCATTCATCCTTTCGAGCGGCATCATGTTGTGCAGAGCGTCGCCCGAGTTGGATGATATCCTCCACTATATGGACCAGCAGATGCACCATAACGTCGAAGAATGCGGGCGGAAGTACATCTCAAGCTCGCATAGTATCACCACGATATCTTCCGTAGCCTTCGAGTTGCCTCACGCCAATCGACTTCCGAGAGATGGCGTCGAAGAAGTTGCATAGGCCAAATAGCGTTTCACGGACGTGCGCGTCCATGATCCCATGGATTGCAGCTGGAAGTATCTGCGTCATCAAGACGTGACGGTCGTGAGACTTCATCCCGCTGAACTTCGCTTCGCTGGGTCTAGGTATCTGCTTATCTTCCCAGCGTAACCGTAAGGAAGTTTTACTCCTAGGAGGCAGGTGAAAAACTGCTCGATCTCCTCGACTTAGAGTGAAGCACGCGGGAGGTAGTCATTTCCGGTCTTCTTGGCCTTTTGCCTTTGCGGCGACTTTACGTGTCTGCCGCCTCATCATCATCATCATCATCATCATCATCATCATCATCATCATCATCATCATCATCATCATCATCATCATCATATATAGCGTGAAGCTCTGCACGATGCCCATTGATTTCAAGTCTGCCCTTGCTTTCGCCCATCTTTGGTCCTCTCGGCATGTTGAGCAGGGTACCAAGCAGACTCTCGCACACGTTCTTCGTGATATGCATGACATCAAGGCTGTGAGGCACACGGTGGATCTTCGAAGACGGAAAGTCCCGGAAAACAGACCTCGTTTTCCATACCTTCAGCAGCGGCTCTGGCGCCTTCGCTTCTTTCCGGCTCTGGCGCCTTTTGCTTCTTTCGGCGGTGGGCAGTCTTTCCAATTTTCAACAGCTTGTCTATTTCCTCGCCGCTCCTCGTACAGGCGTTTTGAGTTCGGTTTCACCATCGAACAGATCCTTGCGTTTCCTCCACGGGTCATCATCGAAGCCACCTTCGATGTCCCATGAACACGGTTTTCAAAGACCGGGATCTCTATCTAGCTGGCGTCGTTGTGTCATCCATGCACCTTACGCATCCGAAAATCCGTGGACTACCTGCCCCACGAGATATCCGTAACCGAGATAGTCGTGCACCGTCGTGGCGGTGCGGCTCTCATAGGGAAATATTCTTTCTCTGCGGCGTTCCACGTATTGGCTGGCGTTTTCCACAGCATGTCAAGCTCCTCTTTCAGCAGCCCGGATCTGATTGATGTCATTCCCTAGTTGTTTCGCCCTTCAATTAGCATACTCATGTGAATGTACTTCCTCTTCATGCACAACCACGGGGAAGGTTGTACATCCACACAAACACAGGCCAGGTGCTATGTGTGCTTCTCGGCTGCCAAATGGATTGACTCCATCGGTGCTCGCGCCCAGACGATGTTCCTTGGATCGTTCCCAAATTCCGAGTCTTGAAGTTCAACGCTTGCCAGCCGCTCGCATCCTTAGGGTGACTCAGCATCTTGTCTTTTTATCTATCTCCGGATCATTTCGTCATCTTCTCGCTTCTTCTCCTCCCTATCCGCGTGCCAACGCAGGAGCTTTGCTACCTTAGGGTCCATGAAATAGCGCTGCAGACGAGGAGTGATCGGAAAGTACCACACCACTTTTCGAGGAGCTTTCTTCCTCTTCTTGTATCGAGTGGCGCCGCACACCGGACATATGGTAGACTCAGCGTGCTCGTCCCGATAAATGATGCAATTGTTCATGCACACATGGTATTTCACGTCGCGGTAAATCGAGAGGACACACGATTTTCTTCGCCTCCTCCAAACTGGTCGGGCACTTGTTCCCCTTGGGAAGACGTTCTGCCGAATGACATGTTCTCGTCGAAGCATCGTCGGTCATTTTGTGTTTTACCTTCATCTCGAGCCATGGCGTTACTTTCGGCGGGTATCCTCGGCCTGCATCCTTCATACAATGGAGTAACGCGTCTAACTCAAGTTGATCCATCTTGGCTTTCTCTCGGCGGCAGCTCTTGCGTTATCCGTCGCTTGAGAAGCAGCTCTTGAATATGAGGTCCTGCACCCAGCCCATCGATGGTCCAGCGTCGTCGCTCCGCCGCATCATCATCTTCATGATCATGCCCGTCGCCTGCTCGGCATCTTCCTCATCATCATGTCCTGCATCTTCTACATGATGATGTGTACAACATCACCGTCGTGATCATCTCCGGGATTCTTCGTCTTCTCGCCGCCCGAGCCGATGTCGTTGTCTTGCTGCCCTTCCTCATTTCTTGCCCGCCCGCATGGGCGACTTCGTAGTCATCTTCATCACCTTGCCACCGATAGCCATCCATGAAACCACGCAAGAGCAGGTGGTCCCGCACCTGCCGGAATCGGGTCCGCAATAAGGCTCTTCACTTGCATCTTCGACACGGACATCTTATCTCCGTCTCGTTCTTTTGAAGCATCTCGGCCTTCGCGGACCTCAAAACCTATTCACGATGCCTTCGGTCATCGTGCGGACCATGGTCGCTGCGGGTAGAGCAAAAGCGATATTTTAGAACCAAACAAAAATTTGGCATGACTTTCCTAAAAATAGGACCAAAAGAATGCTTAATGCCAAAATTCTCGCCAAACCGAAATGAATCAACATTCCGCAAAATATTGGCAACTACCGCATTTCAAATACCGGTACACCTCCAAACACAAACACATATGCAACACCACAAACATATGCAACACCACGAACATACATAGATCTAGCTAGGCCGTAAAAAGTGCATGTGCACATTGTTGTAGGGAGAATAACATAAATATAGCTTCCCCCCTTACTTACCTATTAAAACAAGGTAATTTAACCACTTAATTTGAATGAATCTATGGTGGAAATGAGGTGAAAAGATGAGGCACCGAGACAAGGAGGAGGTGGAGAGAATGAAGTGGGGAGAAAGTGAGTGTGGGTAGGAGAGGCTGTCCCAAATATCTTGTTGCTGCCCACTTACTAATGGCGCACCTCTTGCATGGTGCGCCATTAGTAGTTACAACTACTAATGGCGCACTTCATCGGATGCGCCATTAGTATGTTTGGACAAAGCGATAGTTCAAAAAAGTTTCTATACTAATGGCGCACCCTCGCTGCGGTGCGCCATTAGTAGTTACAACTACTAATGGCGCACTTAAGCAGGATCGCCATTAGTATGTTTGGACAGCGCACTAGTTCAAAAAAAATTCTATACTAATGGCGCACCTTGCTGGTGCGCCATTAGTAGTTACAACTACTAATGGCGATTTCGCGGGATGCGCCATTAGTATGTTTGGACAGGCGCACTAGTTCAAAATTTTTTTTTTGATACTAATGGCGCACCCTTTGCGTGGTGCGCCATTAGTAGTTTAAACACTAATGGCGCATCAGAAGGTGGTGCGCCATTAGTATATACTAATGGCGCACCATCTTTCTGGTGCGCCATTAATGTCAATCCCATCTATAGCCCTTTTTCTAGTAGTGCCAACTAAAACATAGGCCGGTGTAAGTTGTGGGCCTCGCGCAAAGTGTGAAGGCCCCAATCATTCTGGCCCAAGAAAGATGTAGGCCGGCCCAATTGTGGCCCGCTAAACACCAGGCCCGTTAGAGGCGAATGTTTCGGCCCGGTCGACTACATATGATTTTTTTTTTCAGATAGCGAATGATGGCAGTACCTAGTATGAATTAAGAACAAACCTACTCTATACACTAAAGAAATTACGGCATAGTAACTAAGAATAAACCTACACTATACAATAAAGGATTTATGGTATATTACATCCACTGGGCATCGAAGTTCGCCACCAGTGATCATAAAGCGCAACGAAGAAGCAGATTACAAAAACTGGGCACCATTGCGGTGTAACAAAATATCTTGAACCGAGACCACTTCCAAGACAGTTCAAGAAAGGTTAGCCTTGCAAGGGAACTGCTGCGCAAGCTGCTGAGCAAGGCTGTGAGACCGGCCTAGCATGTCGGTCATAGCTTCCAGGTGTAGCTGTTTAGCGATGAGGTTCTCATTGGTGTTCTCCACAATCTTTCTTAGAGATAGGACTTCAAGTCGAAGTTGAGTTGCAGAATGCCTTTCTGCTAGAACTTGGGACTGAAGAAGTCGAACTGATTCAGACAATGAATTCTGTGAGCTTGTCTGACTGCTAGTCTCAAGTAACTTGAACACTGCATCAAGACAAGACTTTGGGGTTGTCTCGCTATCTTCAAGATGTTTTGCCTTCTTTGCTGCAATATATGTTGGGTTTGTCGCACAGCCTTCAGCAGACTTGTGCATGCCATCAGGCATATCACCCTGAAACAAAGCAGAGAGATGATAGTTTTTGCACGTGTATAAACAAAGATGATAACTGTGCTGTCAATTACATCCAATTTCAAATTAGAAAATAAAGAGTAAGTTCAAAATATCAATAGCATAATTTGTCATTGTTCATAATGCGGGGAGCTTCACCGCACTACTGGATTACCATGTCAACATAACAAGCATAGATGAAGGGCAAAAAAAATCATTGTATCTATTTTGGTTAATGTGCATGGCATGTTGTTGATATCATCATCCACATTAGTAAGATAAAGTAGGAGATGACAAGGTGCAAACGTGGGTTGCGTCACCACACACTGGATTATAGATCCACAAAAACTGTTAGGGATCATTGCAGAAATTATAAAATTTCTACGCATCACCAAGATCAATCTATGGAGAGACTTGCAATGAGAGAGAGAGGAGTGCATCTTCATACCCTTGAAGATCGCGATGCGGAAGCGTTACAAGAACGCGGATGAAGGAGTCGCACTCGCAGCGATTCAGATCGCGATTGATTCCGATCGAAGCGCCGAACAACGGCGCCTCCGCATTCAACACATGTATAGCCCGAGGACATCTCCTCCTTCTTGATCCAGCAAGGGGAGAGGATAAGTTGAGGGAGAGCTCCAGCAGCACGACGGCTTGGTGGTGGAGCTTGCAGTTCTCCGGCAGGGCTTCGCCAAGCACTACTACTACGGAGGAGGTATTGGGGAGGGAGAGGGCTTTGCCAGAGGAAGGCTCCCATGCGCCTCCCCACTATATATAGGGGTGGAGGGGGCTGGTTTCTTGCCCTCCATGTCCATTGGGGCGTTGGCAACGGTGGGGAAAGAAATCCCATCATTTCCCTTCCCCACCGATTGTTATCTCCCCATTTTAGGGATCTTGATCTTATCCCTTCGGGATATGATCTTATTCCTTCTAAGGGGGGATCTTGGTGCGCCTTGACCAGGGGTGTGGGGTCTTTCCCCCACTACTCACGTTCGTGTGGGTCCCCCCATGCAGGTGGGCCCCACTCCAGAACCTTCTAGAACCTTCCCGGTACAATACCAAAAAATCCCGAACATTTTCCGGTGGCCAAAATAGGACTTCCCATATATAAATCTTTACCTCCGGACGATTCTGGAACTCCTCGTGACGTCCGGGATCTCATCCGAGACTCCGAACAACATTCGGTAACTGCACACTAATTCCTATAACAACTCTCGCGTCATCGAACCTTAAGTGTGCAGACCCTATGGGTTCGGGAATCATGCAGACATGACCGAGCAGCTCTCTCGCCAATAACCAACAACGGGATCTGCATACCCATGTTGGCTCCCACATGTTCCACGATGATCTCATGGGATGAACCACGATGTCGGGGATTCAATCAATCCTGTATATAATTCCCTTTGTCCATCGGTATGTTACTTGCCCGAGATTCGATCGTCGGTATCCCAATACCTCGTTCAATCTCGTTACCGGCAAGTCACTTTACTCGTTCCGTAATCCATGATCCCGTGACTAACTACTTAGTCACATTGAGCTCATTATGATGATGCATTACCGAGTGGGCCCGGAGATACCTCTCCATCATACGGAGTGACAAATCCCAGTCTCGATTCGTGCCAACCCAACAGACACTTTTGGAGATACCGTAGTGCACCTTTATAGCCACCCGATTCGTTGTGACATTTGGTACACCCAAAGCATTCCTCGGTATCCGGAGTTGCACAATCTCATGGTCTAAGGAAATGATACTTGACATTAGAAAAGCTTTTAGCAAACGAACTACGATCTTGTGCTATGCTCGAGATTGGGTTTTGTCCATCACATCATTCTCCTAATGATGTGATCCGTTATCAATGACATCAAATGTCCATGGTCAGGAAACCATAACCATCTATTGATCAACGAGCTAGTCAACTAGAGGCTCACTAGGGACATGTTGTGGTCTATGTATTCACACATGTATTACGGTTTCCAGTCAATATAATTATAGCATGAACAATAGACAATTATCATGAACAAGGAAATATAATAATAACCATTTTATTATTGCCTCTAGGGTATATTTCCAACAGTCTCCCACTTGCACTAGAGTCAATAATCTAGGTCACATCACTATGTGATTGTAATGAATCCAACACCCATGGGGTTTGATCATATCTCGCTTGTGAGAGAGGTTATTAGTCAACGGTTCTAAACTTTTCAGATCCGTGTGTGCTTTAAAAATCTCTATGTCATCTTGTAGATGCAGCTACCATGCGCTACTTGGAGCTATTCCAAATAACTGCTCTACTATACGAATCCGATTCACTACTCAGAGTCATCCGGATTAGTGTCAAAGTTTGCATCGACGTAAGCCTTTACGATGAACTCTTTTACCACCTCCATAATCGAGAAAATTCCTTAGTCCACTAGTTACTAAGGATAAGTTCGACCACTGTCATGTGATCCATTCGTGGATTACTCTTGTACCCCTTGACTAACTCATGGTAAGGCACACTTCAGGTGCGGTACACAGCATAGCATACTGTAGAGCCTACGTCTAAAGAATAGGGGACGACCTTCGTCCTTTCTCTATCTTCTGCCGTGGTTAGGTCTTGAGTCTTACTCTATACTCACACCTTGTAACACAACCAAGAACTCCTTCTTTGCTGATCTATTTTGAACTCCTTCAAAATCTTGTCATGGTATGTATTCATTTGAAAGTACTATTAAGCGTTTTTTATCTATCCTTATAGATCTTGATGCTCAATGTTCAAGTAGCTTAATCCAGGTTTTCCATTGAAAAACACTTTTCAAATAACCCTGTATGCTTTCCAGAAATTCTACATCATTTCCGATCAACAATATGTTAACAACATATACTCATCAAAAATTCTATAGTGCTCCCACTCACTTCTTTGGAAATACAAGTTTCTTATAGACTTTCTATAAAACCAAAATCTTTGATCATCTCATCAAAGCGTACATTCCAACTCCGAGATGCTTACTCCAGTCCTTAGAAGGATTGCTGGAGCTTTGCATACTTGTTAGCATATTTCAGGATTGACAAAACCTTCTGGTTGTATCACATAGAACCTTTCCTCAAGAAAATCGTCGAGGAAACAATGTTTTGACATTCTATCTGCAAGATTTCATAAATAATGCAGTAACTACTAATATAATTCCAACAGACTCTTAGCATCGCTACAAGTGAGATAGTCTCATCGTAGTCAACTCCTTGAACTTGTTGGAAAACATCTTAACGACAAGTCGAGCTTTCTTAATGGTGATACTTACCATCATTGTCCATCTTCCTTTTAAAATCCATTTGTACCCAATAGCCTTACGACCATCAAGTAATTCTTCCAAAGTCTATACTTTGTTTTCACACATGGATCCTCTCGGATTTTATGGCCTCGAGCCATTTGTCGGAATCCGGGTCCACCATCGCTTCTCCATAGCTCGTAGGTGCATTGTTGTCTAGCAACATGACCTCCAAGACAGGATTACGTATCACTCTGAAATAGTACACATCCTTGTCGACCTACGAGGTTTGGTAGTGACTTGATCCGAAGTTTCATGATCACTATCATCAGCTTCGACTTCAATTCGTGTAGGCGCTACAGGAACAACTTCCTGTGCCCAGCTACACACTGGTTGAAGTGATGGTTCAATAACCTCATCAAGTCTCCCCCATCCTCCCACCCAATTGTTTCGAGAGAAACTTTTCCTCGAGAAAGGACCCGTTTCAAGAAACAATCACTTTTGCTTCCAGATCCGAAATAGGAGGTATACCAACTATTTTGGGTGTCCTATGAAGATGCATTTATCCGCTTTGGGTTCGAGCTTATCAGGCTAAACCTTTTTCACATAAGCGTCACAGCCCCAAACTTTTAAGAAATGACAGCTTAGGTTTCTCTAAACCATAGTTCATACTTTGTCATCTCAACGTAATTACGTGGTGCCCTATTTAAAGTGAATGTGGTTGTCTCTAATGCCTAACCGATAAACGATAGTGGTATTTCGATAAGATACATCATGGTATGCACCACATCCAATAGGGTGCAGTTATGATGTTCGGACACCCCATCACACTATGGTGTTCCAGGCGGTATTAGTTGTGAAACAATTTCCACAATTTCTTAATTGTGTGCCAACTCGTAACTCGGATATCCATCTCTATGATCATATCATAGACATTTTATCTTCTTGTCACGACGATCTTCAACTTCACTCTGAAATTACTTGAACCTTTCAATAATTTAGACTTGTGTTTCATCAAGTAAATATACTTAGAATCTACTCAAATCATCTGTGAAGTAAGAGCATAATGATATTCACTGCGTGCCTCAGCACTCATTGGATTGCACACATCAAATGTATTAGTTCCGACAAGTTGCTCTCTTGTTTCATCTCACTGAAAACGAGGCCTTTCAGCCATCTTGCCCATGTGGTATGATTTGCATGTCTCAAGTGATTCAAAATCAAGTGAGTCCAAATGATCCATCTGCATGGAGTTTCTTCATGCGTATAAACCAATAGACATGGTTTGCATGTCTCAAACTTTTCAAAAAACGAGTGAGTCCAAAGATCCATCAACATGGAGCTTCTTCATGCGTTTTATACCAACATGACTCAATTGGCAGTGCCACAAGTATGTGGTACTATCATTAATATCTTATATCTTTTGTCATGAACATGTGTATCATTACGATCGAGATTAAATAAACCATTCATTTTAGGTGCAAGACCATTGAAGGTATTATTCCAATAAATAGAGTAACCATTATTCTCCTTAAATGAATAACTGTATTGCGATAAACATAACCTAATCATGTCTATGCTCAACGCAAACACCAAATAACAATTATTTAGGTTTAACACCAATCTCGATGGTAGAGGGAGCGTGCGATGTTTGATCACATCAACCTTGGAAACACTTCCAACATATCGTCATCTCACCTTTAGCTAGTCTCCGTAGCATTTCATTTCGAGTTACTAACACTTAGCAACCGAACCGGTATTTATTACCCTAGCGCTACTAGGAGTACTAGTAAAGTACACATTAATATAACGTATATCCAAAATACTTCTGTCGACCTTGCCATCCTTCTCATCTACCAAGTATCTAGGGTAGTTCTGCTTCTGCGACCATTCCCCTCATTACAGAATCACTTATTCTTGGGTTTGGGTTCAACCTTGGGTTTCTTCACTAGAGCAGCAACTAATTTGCCGGTTCATGAAGTATCCCTTCTTGAAACTAGTGGTTTTACTAACCATCAACAATTGATGCTCCTACTTGATTTCTACTTTCGCGGTGTCAAACATCGCGAATTGCTCAAGGATCATCATGTCTATCCCTGATATGTTATAGTTCATCACGAAGCTCTAATAGCTTGGTGGCAGTGACTATGGAGAACCATCACGATCTCATCTGGAAGATTAACTCCCACTCGATTCAAGCAATTGTAGTACTCAGAAAATCTGAGCACATGCTCAACAATTGAGCTTTTCTCCCTTAGTTTGCAGGCTTAAGAAACTTGTCAGAGGTCTCATACCTCTTGACGTGGGCACTAGTTTGAAATCCCAATTTCAGTCTTTGGAACATCTCATATGTTCTGTGACGTTTCGAAAACGTCTTTGGCGCCTCAGTTCTAAACCGTTAGCATTACGCACTGAACTATCGAGTAGTCATCAAAAACGTGTATGTCAGATGTTCGCAACATCCACAGACGACGCTCGAGGTTCAGCACACCGAGCGGTGCAATAAGGACATAAGCCTTCTGCGCAGCAACGAGGATAATCCTCAGTTTACGAACCCAGCTCGCATAATTTCTACTATCAACTTTCAACTAAATTTTCTCTAGGAACATATCTTAAACAGTATAACCAAAGCGTAAGCTACGACATAATTTGTAAAGAACTTTTGACTATGTTCATGATAATTGAGTTCATCTGATTATTTAATAAACTCCCACTCAGATAGACATCCCTCTAGTCATCTAAGTGATACATGATTCGAGTCAACTAGGCCATGTCTGATCATCACGTGAGACGGACTAGTCATCATCGGTGAACATCTTCATGTTGATCATATCCACTATACGACTCATGTTCGACCTTTCTGTCTCTTGTGTTCTGAGGCCATGTCTGTACATGCTAGGCTCGTCAAGTCAACCTAAGTGTTTTGCATGTCTAAATCTGGCTTACACCCGTTGTATGCGAACGTTAGAATCTATCACACCCGATCATCACGTGGTGCTTCGAAACAACGAACTTTCGCAACGGTGCACGGTTAGGGGGAACACTTTCTTGAAATTTTTACGAGGGATCATCTTATTTATGCTACCGTCGTTCTAAGAAAATAAGATGTAAACATTTTTATGACTATAAACAGTAGGGTAAAACCCCACTGCAATTTTTATATTATAGAGCAAAGAAACAAGTAGTCTTACAGGCTTGAGGTAAGCCTACAGAAAAGAAGAATAAAAGCAAAGAAAAAGAAAAGAAAAAAGAAAGTAAAATGAAAGCAAAGAAAAAAAATAAGATTACAGCAGGGTCTGAAGCCAGAGATTGAAATGATTCTCATGCTTCTTCTTCATTCTAAATCTTAAAAGTTTTAGCTCCTCTAGGAAAATGAACTTCCATCCTTGAAAAGATGGAGCAATGTTTTCAAAAAATTTATTGTTTCTGGTTATCCAGATGGCCCATGCACCAAGAATGATGATCTCCATGTAGAAGGGGTACTTTAGTTTGTCCTTTAGATCTTGAAATGCTTCCAGCACTGACAGATTTGGAGTTCTTGTTGGACAAATAAAGTCCCAGCACTGTTGTACAAATGGGCATCCCCAAAAAAGATGATGAAGTGTTTCTTCCTGTTGATGCACAGTTGTATGCTTCCAGAACAAAATTCTTTCTTCTAAGCAGGTTCCTTGTGTTAACTCTGTCATGAAGTAGTTGCCAGAAAAAGACTTTGTGTTTTGGCTGACATGTGCTTTGCCATATCCAGCTGAAATGAGGAGGTGTTTGCTTGTGACCTATTAGCACTTTATATGCCTTGATGGATGAATATATTTCATTTCCCCAGATATAACTCCATGTGTCTAAAGATCCCAGAAATTCAAGTTGCCTCAGAGTGATGCAAATGTCTTCCATTTCTAAGAATTACTCATATGCCTCTGTTGTCAATGGTAGGAAAAAAAGGTCTTGAAGGTACTCTGTCTGCAATACCTGTTGGATATTCAACTAGGGATTTCTCACAAAGGAGTACAGGTGCTGAAATTTGTGTTTGAGAACAGCATGTTGCCATAGATCATCCCAGAAAGAAGCAGTGACCCCATCTCCCACATTACATCAAGCAATAGCCTTGTAATGATCCAGAAGTGCCAGGTTTGATTTCCACCAAAAAGAACCCACCATGTTGTCACCGGGCAATTTCCCATCACTATAGTGTGTTTCCCAAATCAAGTTAACCCACGGTATGTCATGTCTGTTGAAAAATTTATGCAATTTTTTCATTAGAAGGGTTTTGTTATGGGTATATATATCCAATACACCTAGGCCTCCCTGATCTTTGGGTCTGCACACAGTGGTCCAAGCTACTAAAGCAGGTCTGCGGTCTTCCATATCTGGCCCTCTCCAAAGACAGTGTCTCAGGTATTTTAATATCTGTTTCTTTATTGTGATTGGAATATCCAGACATGCCATGAAGAAGACTGCTAGAGAGGTTAGCACCGATTTCACCAGCAGCAGTTTCCTAGCCTGTGTCATGAAGATAGATATGCCTGCTAACCTTTTAGCAATCCTGTTGACTAGAGGTAAGCATTGTTCCACAGTGGGCTTGTAAATTCCCAATGGAAGTCCAAGGTAATTGAAAGGGAAGTGTCCTCTAGCACATTGTAGAGTGTTTGTGAAAATTTCAACCCTGTCTTCATTAATGTTTAGAGGAACCAGAAATGACTTCCCATAATTCACTTTGAGTCCAGTAGCAGAAGCAGAAGTGTTGAGTAAAGCTTTCAGACAGAAGAGCTGCCTAGTATCTGCTTGCATAATCACCAGAGTGTCATCTGCATACTGCACAACTGGGAAATGTGGACAAGAGTTTATTTGCAGTGGTGCAGAGAGTAAGTTCATCCGCATTGCTCTGTTAAGAATAGATTGCAACAGGTCAGCTGCGAGCACAAAGATTAATGGAGAGTAAGGGTCTCCCTGTCTTACTCCTCGTTTGATGTAGAATTTTCTTCCTGGGACTCCATTCAATAATACAGAAGATGTTGCTGTTGAGAATAAACTTTTCATCCAAAGGATCCATCTGTCCCCAAAACCCTTGGCCTTAAAAAAGACAAAAAATTGCTGCATGCTCAATTGTATCATATGCCTTTTCAAAATCCAGTTTAAGAACTAAAATTTCCTCCCTGGACTTGTGGCACTGGTGAATATATTCATAATCCCATCCTAAGCAGTCTTGTATCACCCTGTCTTTGAGGAAGCCATACTGGTTGATATGCACCATTTGCAGAATTACCCTTTGCAATCTATTTGCCAGAAGTTTTGTAATGATCTTGAACACCCCGTTAAGCAGAGAAATGGTTCTAAAGTCATTTGGAGTGAGTGGCACTTCTTTTTTAGGAATTAGGGTGATGAAAGAAGAGTTAATGCTCTCAAGGTTGACATTTCCAGCATGAAAAGCCATTATAAGATCAATGACATCTAGTTTTATTATATCCCAGCAAGCCTTGAGAAACTCATTATTGAAACCATCAGGACTAGGTGATTTATCATTAGGCAAATTCTTGACCACATCCTCAATTTCCTCCATAGTGAATATGAGAGGATCCACTATATTTTCATACAAGTCCTCTAGATTAAAGTGCATAGAATGCCCAGTGGTCTGCCCCAATCTATTCTTGAAAGCCTCCCATAGAATTGCTGCCTTTCCTTCATGGTCAGTGACTTCGACTTGGTCCTTGTTTACCAGCAATTTGTAAACATGATAAACATCACATGCAAATCATAAAGTGACATGATATGGCCAATATCATCTTGTGCCTTTGATCTCCATCTTCAAGGCGCGGCATGATCACCTTCGTCACCGGCATGACACCATGATCTCCATCATCATGATCTCCATCATCGTGTCTTCATGAAGTTGTCTCGCCAACTATTACTTATACTACTATGGCTAACGGTTAGCAATAAACTAAAGTAATTACATGGCATTTTTCATTGACACGCGGGTCATACAATAAGTTAAGACAACTCCTATGGCTCCTGCCGGTTGTCATAGTCATCGACATGCAAGTCGTGATTCCTATTACAAGAACATGATCAATCTCATACATCACACACACACACACACACACACACACACACACATATATATATATATATATATAATTCATCACATCCTTTTGGCCATATCACATGTAACGACCTCGATGCGGCTATACCTCCCACGTGTCGAAGCACGACTTAGAGGCATAACCGCATTGAAAGCAATGTCGCAAGTGAGGTAATCTTCACACAACCCATGTAATACATAAGGGAAAGAGATACATAGTTGGCTTACAATCGCCACTTCACACAATACATGGGTAAAACATTACATCATACAGATACAATCAAGGTCCGACTACGGAACCAAAATAAAAGAAGACTACCCCAAATGCTACAGATCCCCGATCGTCCCAAGCTGGCTCCACTCTTGATCAACTGAAACGAAACAACACAATGAACAAGATCTTCATCGAGCTCCTCCTTGAGCTCGGGTGTGTCACCTGCACGGTTTCATCGGCACCTGCAAACTGGTTTTGGAAGTATCTGTGAGTCACGGGGACTCAGCAATCTCACACCCACGAGATCAAGACTATTTAAGCTTAAAGGTAGGACAGGGTAGTGAGGTGGAGCTGCAGCAAGCGACTAGCATATCTGGTGGCTACAATCGCAAAAGAGAGCGAGAAGAGAAAGCAAGGCACGGTCGAACAACTATGATCAAGAAGTGATCCTGAAACTACTTACGTCTAACATAACTCCAACACCGTGTTCACCTCCCGGACTCCGCCGAGAAGAGACCATCACGGTTACACACGCGGTTTGTGTATTTTAATTAAGGTCAACTTCGGGTTTTCTACAACCGGACATTAACAAATTCCCATCTGCCTCATAACCGCGGGAACGGCTTTCGAAAGATAATACCCTGCAGGGGTGTCCCAACTTAGCCCATTATAAGCTCTCACGGTCAACGAAGGATATTCCTTCTACCGGGAAGACCCGATCAGTCCCGGAATCCCGGACTACAAGACATTTTGACAGCAATAAAACAAGACCAGCAAAGCCGCCCGATGTGCCGACAAATCCCGATAGGAGTCGCACGTACCTCGTTCTCAGGGCACACCGGATAAGTCAAGCTACGAGTAAAACCAAGCCTCGAGTTTCCCGTGGTGGCCCCGCAGGCTGCTCGGTTCGGACCAACACTCGGAGGAGCACTGGCCCGGGGGGGCTAAAAATAAAGATGACCCTTGAGTCTGCAGAACCCAAGGGAAGGGGTATATGTGGTAGGTAGTCAAATGGTAAAACCAAGGTTGGGCCTTGCTGGAGGAGTCTTATTCAAAGCGAACTGTCAAGGGGGTCCCATAAATCACCCAACCGCGTTAGGGACGCAAAATCCGGGAACATAATACCGATATGACGGAAACTAGGGCGGCAAGAGTGGAACAAAACACCAGGCATAAGGCCGAGCCTTCCACCCTTTACCAAGTATATAGATGCATTAATTAAATAAGATATATTGTGATATCCCAACAAGTAAACATGTTCCAACAAGGAACAACATCTCCATGTTCCAACAAGGAACAAACTTCATCTTCACCTGCAACTAACAACGCTATAAGAGGGGCTGAACAAAGCGGTAATATAGCCAAACAACGGTTTGCTAGGAAAGGATGGTTAGAGGCTTGACATGGCAATGTGGGTGGCATGATAAGCAAGTGATAGGCATCGTAGCATAGGCATAGCAAAAGAGCGAGCAACTAGCAAGCAAAGATAGAAGTGATTTCGAGGGTATGGTCATCTTGCCTGAAATCCCGCAAGGAAGAAGAACGAATCCATGAAGAAGACAAACGGACGAAGTCGAACGAATCCTCACAACTCCGGAACAAAACCGAAGCTAACAAGAGAAGCAAACCGGAAAGAAGCAAACAACATAGTAAACACACAACCATAAACATGGCATGATGCACAATCAAGTATGATGCATGTCCGGTTTAAATAGCATGGCATGGCAATATGCACAAACAAAACTACAAGTTAAATGGAGCCCAATATGCAACGAGTTGCATATTGATGAACACCACATTCAAATATTTAGTTCTCTCGGTTATGCACCCAACAATATTAAATATTATTAAACATGGCAAGGGGGTGAAGCATATGAAACTAACTATTTAGGCAAGATTAAATGAGGCGGAAACAACAACAACAATTCGGAAAAATCCTCATATGCATATTTCGAATTTGCTACTGTTCTGCCCTAAAACATATTTTATTGTTGTTAAACAGGAAAATAAACTGCACCATGTTAAACTAGGCATTTTTCCACCCCATTTACATATATAATTTATTTAAATCCGAGCTACAGTTATTTAGTTATGAAATAAATCATTTTAGCATGGCATTTAAGCAAATTAATGCAAACAACAATTTTAAACATTTTAATTGTTGTTATCATGATGCGGATGACATGTGCAAGTTTTATGCAATTTTTAATAAAAGTTAACATGAGCATGTTTTGAAGCATTTGGTCACCATGGCGGAACGAAAAGGGTGCCACGGCGGCGAAACAAAAATGGTGCCACGGCAACATATCCGAAAATGATGCCACGGCAACATATCGGTTCCGGTAGCTCACGGAGATACCGGTGCAAAAGGAGGCGTGCGGAAGCGAGTTGAGCAAGATGGTGGGGTGTTCCCGGTTACCGGGTTCCCACGAGACGATGGCATGGCAACGAGGAGGAACAAGCGAGCGACAAATTCGGACACGGTGCAAACGGGCATCTCATACAACATATGCATTCGGTCCACGGCGGTCGTTCTCGGCGGTTATACCTTTGAAGCGTGCGTTCGGGGCGGAATGCGTTTCGTAGAGGGAAGTAGACGTTCTCGCGATGATCGTCGAGGGAAGTAGTCGTACACGGCATAGTGGAAGTCGTTGTTCACGTGGCGACGGTAGAGGTACATATCGTAGTGGAAGTAGTTGTTCATGTCCGTGGATGTTCGGGGTCCACGGGTCTTCGAGGGTCGACGGTAGTGGTACGTTTTCGTAGATGTTCGGTCGACGGTAGAGGAACTTGGTGGTCCGTGAGTCGAACTAGGCGCATCGAAGGGTACTTGTCACATTACGGGTGTAGTCGTTACACGTTTAAGTAGTCGGACTTGACATCCACGAGGTCGACGGTAGTGGTCCTTCGCATCACCGGGTGTAGTCGTACTCGGTGTCCTCGGGGCATCGGTCGTAGTTGTGGTACTTGGGGTGCATCCACTGGTGGCCAACAGGGTACAGGAGGCAGAGAAGACTCTTGTGATCTTCCGGTCAACATGAACAAGAGGCCGACCCGTTGACCTGGCATTTGACTGAATCGAGTCCACGAGGACAAGCGGGCGAGCTGCTACTGCTGTTCGAGGCAAAGCAGGGGCGCGGTTCAGGCAAAACGAAGGCAGCAGCGGCGAGGCTTGGGGCTGGCGACGAAGATCCGGGCGAGGACGGGGCTCTTTGGCGAGGTGGCGATGGACTTGGCATGCTGCTGCTCGATGCAGCCAGGGGATGCAGAGGACGCCGGGAAGACAGGGAGGAGAGCCCGGGTGCAGAGGTCGGGCGCTGGAGGCGCAGATCCGGATGGCGAGGCCAGCAAGCTTGGCGCGGGCCCTGGGGCCGCCGGAGTTGGCCGAGCTCGGGGACGACTCGGGCAGCGGGATGACGCGAGGTCGCCTGGGACGGAGGACGAAGGAGCTTGGCGGCGAGGACGTCGTCGAGGAGGAGCGAGGCCGTGACCCTAGGGCGCTCGAGATGGAGGCAGGGCCGGGACACCGACGGCAAGGGCGACGCGGAGGTCGTCGACGCGCCAACGCGCTCGGTTTGCCTCGAGGAGGTCAACGAGGGGAAGGGGCGCGGCGGAGAGGATGGGGCCATGCGCGGGGTGGCCCTCCTGGTGGCGCTGCGAGGAGAGATGCGTGGGGGGCTGGAGCGACGGGATGAGGAGGAGGGATCGAGAGGAGAGAGATGGGATCGGGCGCAGGAGGTGGGGCGCTGCGAAGGGTTGCGGCGCTGAGGGAGGAGACGAGGGAGAGAGATGAGGGTCGGGGCTAGGGTTAGAGCTGGGTTGGGCCTCAACGGGTTTGGTGGGCCGGCCTGGCCTAGGCCTGGGTGGTGGGCTGCGGGAGGCCGCGGTGGCCAGGGCCGACTGCTAGGAGAAGGCCGAGCTGTGGCTGCTCTCCTTCTTCTTCTTTTATATTTTCTTTAACCGAAAAGATATATAGAGAAAGGAAAAAGAAGGGGGTTAGGGAAAAGAGTTTGGGAACGAGGACAATTTTCCTGGACTCATAAAAATAAGCATGACCACAGAAAAATAGAAGTGGCAAGATTGAAGGAATTAAATTCAAATTCATTTGAATATAATTCAAATGGTCTTGAATTGGGACTAGGTTTGGTGTGGCCAAAAATTTTGAGGATATTTGGTGGAGCTCTAGAAAATGATGACATAATATTGGCAAGGTTTTGAGGTCAACTCGGAGCAGAAAAGGCATGGGATTTATTTTGCAAGTGGGTTATGGTGAATCCAAAACAATGGAATATTTTATATAGCTCCCTAATATTGGGACGATATGTTATAAAGAGAAGTCAACCTTCCCTCGATTTAAATGGACCGAAGATCCATGCAATTTATTTAGAAGAGTTTTAAAAAGGGTTGCATGATGACATGATGCAATGCAAGAGATGGCATGATGAATGCACAAACAAAACAAAACACACGACAAAACTCGGAAACCCTGGAAGGCAACTGAAGCTCCGGTCTTGGGGCGTCACAACACTCCACCACTACGAGAGGATCTCGTCCCGAGATCTGGGATGGCACTGGAGAGAAAACGGAAGAAGAAGGAGGTAAAACTAAGTTGCTTCTTTGACAAAAGAGTGAAACCATGAACCTTGAGATATTGAGCAAAATGAAAGAAAGAAAACAACGAAGATGAGCAAAATTGAAAACACTCCGTTAGAAAAGAGGAACAAGGGATACAACGAGAACCAAGAGGTTTAGTGATAAGATAGATACTGAAACCACTCCGGTTAAAACTAGATAGATAAGGAATAAGATTGATATAGTTTGGGCAGCACTCCGACTAAAAGAAGAAGGAAAACTTGATAAGATGAAAAGAACTTGAAGAGAAGACACAATACTCCGGTTAAATGGATAATGCAAGAAAAGAACATGATCTTGACAAAACGAGACGATGGGTCGAAGAGAGCAACATCACAATGCCTTCGGGACAAATGAAAGAGTGGAATCAAGAGAACAGAGAAGAGAACAACAACTTCTATCACAATTGAATTTGAAAGAGCCTCCTTAAAAAAAAGAAGGATAGAACGGAGTTGTTGGAAACCAATAACGAAACGAATAAGCTTGTAGTGGACTTATGGAAACATCTCAACATTACGAGGTGAGCTTCTGCCACCAACGGAAACAATTGGTTGGATTGAGAGCCACACGGAGATGAAAACTTCTTTCGTTGAGAGGATAGGAGGAAAACTTGGATCATTGATAAGCACCACAATATCAACATTCCTTAGGGAAGGCTTTAGGTGAAATCTATACCAAGATAACTCCAACGAAGAGATTGATGGATTTAAAAATACCTCGTTCTTGACAACATGTGAATCATGAAGCATGAGGAAATTGTCAAGAATGACATAACACCACCTCAAAAGATAATGATAGAAAGATTTGCACTTTGGAATGCAAGAAGAAGAATACTTGAACGCCTCAAAACAAAACATGTGTTGGAACCATGTTTATTTTGAAGTATGGCTTGACGGATCTTAACTCCGCGAGAAATCTTGATGAACAATTGAAGAATGAAAAAAATCCTTGAGGAAGCACCATGTAGAGCCTCCATGATGAACTCCGGTAAACAAAAGGATGATAAAAGAAAGAGAAGTTGACAACACAAGGTGAAGCCTTGCAGTGATAAGATGAAGCTTTGAAATGATATAGCCGAGAAAACTTGGAACTCCGGAAAGAAAGATGAACAAATGAAATCACGAATTTTGATGAACCTCCGGAATAAGGAATTGAACTTACTCGATGAAACAAGAATAAGAATTACATTATGCTGATCCTTCACCAATAAAATTGATGGCAAGCAATGGATTTGGCATACTACTTATTCTCATTGAAAAATGATTACAGATAGAGATATAGCGTAAACTTGAGAAGGTATTGATGGAACCACCGGTGGGATTTGGAAACAACAAATGAATTGATATGATAATGAAGGAAGAGAAATCTTGAATGAACCACCGTAAGAATTGAGAATGAACGTAGCGAAGGCACAATTCACCAGGAAGAATTGGAAAACGAATGAAGATATTTGAGGGGATTTAGATACAAGTGAACGCAGAGATCCCGAGCTGGTTAGATAATACTTGAATGATGCACCGGTAAGATTTGGGGAACAAGAGCTGAAAGCTGGAATGAATAATTCTGAGATGATGGGCTCAGAAGAATCAAACTGAAAAGACTCCTGAATTGCTCCGGATGGGTGAAAAGAATTCTCACAATCTAAAACAATAATGAGAGGATGGCACGAAGCTAGAACCATGAATCTTGAAGAGAATGGAGCATGATTAAAGAGAAACTCTTCTTCGGTCTTCAAATGTTGAGAATGACGATGAGAAACATCACCATGAATTGTTGAGATACTCCGGGATGAAAATTAGAAAGGTTGAACCAACGATGAAAAGAATTTGAAAGATCTTAGAGAAAAACATTTGACTGATGATAATGCATCCTTACATCAAACTTAGAAAAGAATTTTAGAAGCTCCGGAAAAAATTAGAAGAGTCAGGTAAGATCCTGGAAAAAGACCTGTGGGTTAGGGCCCACTCAAAAGAAACACCGTTGAACGATTGCTTGAAAAGAGAGATTGCACCGGTTGAATTAAATGGGTTGAATGAGACAGCATCCTAAAAGGAACTTGAGTGAATTGAGAATGGAAACTTGAATCTTCAGAGATATCTTCATCACTCCCAACCAAATGAATAGCGAGAAGTGAATGATTAGGAGATACACCGGCATGAGAAAGCATTGTGAAAAGAGGAAAAGGGATAAGATCAACACCGAAATCTTGAACTAAATCCACCGGAGAAGAAAATTAGAATGGAACAATGATAAGGTTGAAGCTTCCTTAGGGTCTTCATGAGAAATCACCGGATAAAACATTAAAGGAAAAGAATGAAGAAACTTCACTCAATAAAATGGATACTTGATTAAGAAATCTGAGTCCTTGCAGAAAAGGGTGGGAGGGCGGGGAAAACAAAGACAACTTGGGACGGATGAAACAAACACCGTTGAGAAAAACTTAGAATTGATCTTGCGAATGTTGGAATGATCGGATCCACTTGAAGAGAAGCACGCCGGTTGGCAAAAGAATTAACATGACGACCTCGATGATCAAGAAGGACTAGTATTCACATATCAATATGAGAACACCGTTTAAGGAAGGTATGGATCAACACTTGGCATTGAAGCAACTTGAATACCACAAAACGGAACAAAAGCAAAGGATTTGGCTTGCGGAATAAGCCGGAAACAAACATATGATAGATCCCATATCGTATCATGTGTGTGTTGGAAAGATATCTTACGAGATACTTGAATTCCCACCTATGAACTCCCGAAACTTTCTGGTTATGCAATCAGGTGTTGGGGATACAGGGGACACAGAATATATCACCCAAACTAACAATACCTAGATCCAATTGTATCCATCCTTCAACACATAACCAAGAAACCTTCGAAATCGTTTACCTCGACCTTGAAAAGCATCCGTTATCTGAGTCATGGCAATACTCTCGAGCTCGCCCGAAGATTGGGTTATCGAGGTTATCTCACCAACAACTGCATAAAAGAGATTTTCGATGTCGGCAAAGCTCGGTATTCCGAATCGCAACGATAAAATTGTGACGACAACACCTCGGAGCTCAACTCCCGGGACACCGCCACAACCCCTAAATGTCGGGAGGCACCAAGAACAATGTTCTCGTCACAAAACCATCGAACGATTCTAAGATACCAGCGTGATCCTAAAAATTTTTTTTAGTGAAATTTGAGGAGAGGAAAGTCAAAACTCTCGTCGGGATGCCTCACCAGAGCGACGAAGGGACTAAGGAGTAAAAGAATCCTACTCTCCGATATATATAATCCTAAGACTCAAAACATTTTCCGTTCTAGACTCAACAACGTCGACAAACAATCAAGTAGGGGCTCCTAAGTCGGGAAGGCTCGATTACCAACTTAGCGCCCTCGATGCGGCTATACCTCCCACGTGTCGAAGCACGACTTAGAGGCATAACCGCATTGAAAGCAATGTCGCAAGTGAGGTAATCTTCACACAACCCATGTAATACATAAGGGAAAGAGATACATAGTTGGCTTACAATCGCCACTTCACACAATACATGGGTAAAACATTACATCATACGGATACAATCAAGGTCCGACTACGGAACCAAAATAAAGGAAGACTACCCCAAATGCTACACAGATCCCCGATCGTCCCAACTGGGCTCCACTACTGATCCACTGAAACGAAACAACACAATGAACAAGATCTTCATCGAGCTCCTCCTTGAGCTCGGGTGTGTCACCTGCACGGTTTCATCGGCACCTGCAAACTGGTTTTGAAGTATCGTGAGTCACGGGACTCAGCAATCTCAGACCCACGAGATCAAGACTATTTAAGCTTAAAGGTAGGACAGGGTAGTGAGGTGGAGCTGCAGCAAGCGACTAGCATATCTGGTGGCTACAATCGCAAAAGAGAGCGAGAAGAGAAAGCAAGGCACGGTCGAACAACTATGATCAAGAAGTGATCCTGAAACTACTTACGTCAAACATAACTCCAACACCGTGTTCACCTCCCGGACTCCGCCGAGAAGAGACCATCACGGTTACACACGCGGTTTGTGTATTTTAATTAAGGTCAACTTCGGGTTTTCTACAACCGGACATTAACAAATTCCCATCTGCCTCATAACCGCGGACACGGCTTTGAAAGATAATACCTGCAGGGTGTCCCAACTTAGCCCATTATAAGCTCTCACGGTCAACGAAGGATATTCCTTCTACGGGAAGACCCGATCAGTCTCGGAATCCGGACTACAAGACATTTCGACAGCAATAAAACAAGACCAGCAAAGCCGCCCGATGTGCCGACAAATCCCGATAGGAGTCGACGTACCTCGTTCTCGTGGCACACCGGATAAGTCAAGCTACGAGTAAAACCAAGCCTCGAGTTTCCCGTGGTGGCCCAGCAGTTGCTCGGTTCGGACCAACACTGAGGAGCACCGGCCGGGGGCTAAAAATAAAGATGACCCTTGAGTCTGCAGAACCCAAGGGAAGGGGTATATGTGGTAGGTAGTCAAATGGTAAAACCAAGGTTGGGCCTTTTTGGAGGAGTCTTATTCAAAGCGAACTGTCAAGGGGTCCCATAAATCACCCAACCGCGTTAGGGACGCAAAATCCGGGAACATAATACCGATATGATGGAAACTAGGCGGCAAGAGTGGAACAAAACACCAGGCATAAGGCCGAGCCTTCCACCCTTTACCAAGTATATAGATGCATTAATTAAATAAGATATATTGTGATATCCCAACAAGTAAACATGTTCCAACAAGGAACAACATCTCCATGTTCCAACAAGGAACAAACTTCATCTTCACCTGCAACTAACAACGCTATAAGAGGGGCTGAGCAAAGCGGTAACATAGCCAAACAACGGTTTGCTAGGAAAGGATGGTTAGAGGCTTGACATGGCAATGTGGGTGGCATGATAAGCAAGTGATAGGCATCGTAGCATAGGCATAGCAAAAGAGCGAGCAACTAGCAAGCAAAGATAGAAGTGATTTCGAGGGTATGGTCATCTTGCCTGAAATCCCGCAAGGAAGAAGAATGAATCCATGAAGAAGACAAACGGACGAAGTCGAACGAATCCTCACAACTCCGGAACAAAACCGAAGCTAACGAGAGAAGCAAACCGGAAAGAAGCAAACAACATAGTAAACACACAACCATAAACATGGCATGATGCACAATCAAGTATGATGCATGTCCGGTTTAAATAGCATGGCATGGCAATATGCACAAACAAAACTACAAGTTAAATGGAGCCCAATATGCAACGAGTTGCATATTGACGGAACACCACATTCAAATATTTAGTTCTCTCTCGGTTATGCACCCAACAATATTAAATATTATTAAACATGGCAAGGGGGGGTGAAGCATATGAAACTAACTATTTAGGCAAGATTAAATGAGGCCGGAAACAACAACAACAATTCCGGAAAAATCCTCATATGCATATTTCGAATTTGCTACTGTTCTGCCCTAAAACATATTTTATTGTTGTTAAACAGGAAAATAAACTGCACCATGTTAAATTAGGCATTTTTCCACCCCATTTACATATATAATTTATTTAAATCCGAGCTACGGTTATTTAGTTATGAAATAAATCATTTTAGCATGGCATTTAAGCAAATTAATGCAAACAACAATTTTAAACATTTTAATTGTTGTTATCATGATGCGGATGACATGTACAAGTTTTATGCAATTTTTAATAAAAGTTAACATGAGCATGTTTTGAAGCATTTGGTCACCATGGCGGAACGAAAAGGGTGCCACGGCGGCGAAACAAAAATGGTGCCACGGCAACATATCCGAAAATGATGCCACGGCAACATATCGGTTCCGGTAGCACACGGAGATACCGGTGCAAAAGGAGGCGTGCGGAAGCGGGTTGAGCAAGATGGTGGGGTGTTCCCGGTTACCGGGTTCCCACGAGACGATGGCATGGCAACGAGGAGGAACAAGCGAGCGACAAATTCGGACACGGTGCAAACGGGCATCTCATACAACATATGCATTCGGTCCACGGCGGTCGTTCTCGGCGGTTATACCTTTGAAGCGTGCGTTCGGGGCGGAATGCGTTTCGTAGAGGGAAGTAGACGTTCTCGCGATGATCGTCGAGGGAAGTAGTCGTACACGGCGTAGTGGAAGTCGTTGTTCACGTGGCGACGGTAGAGGTACATATCGTAGTGGAAGTAGTTGTTCATGTCCCGTGGATGTTCGGGGTCCACGGGGTCTTCGAGAGTCGACGGTAGTGGTACACGTTTTCGTAGATGTTCGGGTCGACGGTAGAGGAACTTGGTGGTCCACGTAGTCGAACTAGGCGCATCCGAAGGGGTACTTGTCACATTACCGGGTGTAGTCGTACACGTTTCGTAGTCGAACTTGACATCCACGAGGTCGACGGTAGTGGTCCTTCGCATCACCGGGTGTAGTCGTACTCGGTGTCCTCGGGGCATCGGTCGTAGTTGTGGTACTTGGGGTGCATCAACTGGTGGCCAACAGGGTACAGGAGGCAGAGAAGACTCTTGCGATCTTCCGGTCAACATGAACAAGAGGCCGACCCGTTGACCTGGCATTTGACTGAATCGAGTCCACTAGGACAAGCGGGCGAGCTGCTACTGCTGTTCGAGGCAAAGCAGGGGCGCGGTTCAGGCAAAACGAAGGCAGCAGCGGCGAGGCTTGGGGCTGGCGACGAAGATCCGGGCGAGGACGGGGCTCTCTGGCGAGGTGGCGATGGACTTGGCATGCTGCTGCTCGATGCAGCCAGGGGATGCAGAGGACGCCGGGAAGACAGGGAGGAGAGCCCGGGTGCAGAGGTCGGGCCCTGGAGGCGCAGATCCGGATGGCGAGGCCAGCAAGCTTGGCGCGGGCGCCGGGGCCGCCGGAGTTGGCCGAGCTCGGGGACGACTCGGGCAGCGGGATGACGCGAGGTCGCCTGGGACGGAGGACGAATGAGCTTGGCGGCAGGACGTCGCCGAGGAGGAGCGAGGCCGTGATCCTAGGGCGCCGAGATGGAGGCAGGGCCGGACGCCGACGGCAAGGGCGACGCGGAGGTCGCCGACGCGCTAACGCTGCCTTCGGTTTGCCTCGAGGAGGTCAACGAGGGAAGGGCGCGCGGAGAGGATGGGGCCATCGTGGGGTGGCCCTCCTGGTGGCGCCTGAGGAGAGATCGTGGGGGCTGGAGCGACGGGATGAGGAGGAGGGATCGAGAGGAGAGAGATGGGATCGGGCGCAGGAGGTGGGGCGCTGCGAAGGATTGCGGCGCTGAGGGAGGAGACGAGGGAGAGAGATGAGGGTCGGGGCTAGGGTTAGAGCTGGGTTGGGCCTCAAGGGGTTTGGTGGGCCGGCCTGGCCTAGGCCTGGGTGGTGGGCTGCGGGAGGCCGCGGTGGCCTGGGCCGACTGCTGGGAGAAGGCCGAGCTGTGGCTGCTCTCCTTCTTCTTCTTTTATATTTTCTTTAACCGAAAAGATATATAGAGAAAGGAAAAATAAGGGGGTTAGGGAAAAGAGTTTGGGAACGAGGACAATTTTCCTGGACTCATAAAAATAAGCATGACCACAGAAAAATAGAAGTGGCAAGATTGAAGGAATTAAATTCAAATTCATTTGAATATAATTCAAATGGTCTTGAATTGGGACTAGGTTTGGTGTGACCAAAAATGTTGAGGATATTTGGTGGAGCTCCGGAAAATAATGAAATAATATTGGCAAGGTTTTGAGGTCAACTCGGAGCAGAAAAGGCATGGGATTTATTTTGCAAGTGGGTTATGGTGAATCCAAAACAATGGAATATTTTATATAGCTCCCTAATATTGGGACGATATGTTATAAAGAGAAGTCAACCTTCCCTCGATTTAAATGGACCGAAGATCCATGCAATTTATTTAGAAGAGTTTTAAAAAGGGTTGCATGATGACATGATGCAATGCAAGAGATGGCATGATGAATGCACAAACAAAACAAAACACACGATAAAACTCGGAAACCCTGGAAGGCAACTGAAGCTCCGGTCTTGGGGCGTCACATCACATCACATAGCATACCCTAAAAAAACAAGTTAGACATCCTCTAATTGTTGTTGCATGTTTTACGTGGCTGCTATGGGTTTCTAGAAAGAACCTTTCTTACCTACGCAAAAGCCACAACAGTGATACGCCAATCGCTATTTACCCTTCATAAGGACCCTCTTCATCCAATCCGATCCGACTAAAGTGGGAGAGGCAGACACCCGCTAGCCACCTTATGCAACTAGTGCATGTCAGTTAGTGGAATCCGTCTCACGTAAGCGTACGTGTAAGGTCGGTCCAGGACGCTTCATCCCACGATGCCGCCGAATCAAGATTAAACTAGTAACGGCAAGTAAATTGACAAAATTGACACCCACAACAACTTGTGTTCTACTCGCTCTGGTGGCAAAATGGGTTAAATCCATCTGAAGCTAAGCCAAGTCTAATGTTTCTCGGGTCAGCAGCAAACTCTTTGTGTTTATCGTTGAAGCTTTTCCACTCACTACCATGAGATGGATGGCTCATTACATTCTGATCTCTGTACTCCTGGTTCCTAGAATGCCACAGTACATCCTCTCTTGTTTCAGCATCATGAAACAACCTCTGCAATCTTGGTGTAATTGGAAAATGTCTCTGAACATTATGAGGAATCCTCTTCACAGCATCGCCATCTTTCTATCTTGATGATTTGCATTTCAGGCATTCGCTTAAGTTGGCATAATCATTCCGGAACAGAACACAATTATTCTTACAAACATGGATCATATCATATCCAATTCCAACTGCACAAAGGAAATTCTTCATTTTATTTGTAGGTGTGTGGCAGCTCGACGATGTCTGGTAAAGATTTGCGGAAAGCAGCCAACATCGCATCGAATGATTTGTTGGTCATCCGCTCAGATGTCTTCACCTGAAGAAAGGTGACCATAGCTGAGAATACTGACAGCTTATTTCCTGGGGTGACAGCAACGTTGCATTGTTCCAACATGCGGGCCCACCTTTTTTCTTCGGCAGGTGAAAGTTCACGGAATGCACGAGCATTTCATAGCATTGTTTCAATGTTGGTCAAACTCACTAGCTCCACCACCACCACCTCCTCCTCCTCTTCCACCTGAGCATCAGGCAGATCAAGATGGTGATCTGCTGCTTCCACGTAGTCAATAACATTGACGTTCACAGGTTCACCATGATGAACCCACCTAGTATATGTGACCGACATCCCATACAAGTGTAGATGATTTTTCACAGTTGACTGGGGTCTTGTAACTGAATTCATACAACTGCTACACGGGCAGAGCACATCTAATTTCGGACCACCGTACTCAGCTCTGATAAAGTTCATGAAGTTTTCAACCCCCTCGACATATGCAGCGGAGAATCTTTGAGCAGAAGTAATCCAAGTCCTGTCCATCTGTTAGACATATAAATTAGTTCTTCTACTAGATATTACAGGAAAAACATATATGCTTTTTATGAAGTCCAAAAAAAAATACCTAGGTAGATGTCTAAAGCTATGGCAAGATATTTGGACGAGCAGATCTAAGTAACGAAATATATGTAAAGCTAATTCAGCAAACAGATTTGAGTGCCAAATTATGGCAGGCTGTTTTAGCAGTCAATGAGGCCGAGCACACAGCCGTCGAACTATCGAAGGCCATCGCAGCAACAAAGATCGAGTATAAAACGGTGTAGAGCTATTTCACCTAACAGATTGGCTACTAGACATCGCAATCTACGTCACAATAAATATATGGAAGGATATTTTAGCAACTAATCGGCCTTGGCATTCCATCTCAGCTAAGCAGATTGAGTGCAGAACAGGGCAAGGAACCTTCTTAAGCAAAGCATATAGACAGTAAACTACTTCGGCAAACAGTGAGATTAACAGCGTCTATGAGCTAAAATTCAGCGCTACACCGACATGAACGGGGCCTCGGTCTAGAATGCGCGTACCATGGGAGAAGCTGACCGCCGTGCGTCTCCACATGAACGTCGCTAGCGGTGGTGGTGCTGACCGTCGTGCGCCTCCACAAGAACTTAGCCAGAGGTGGCGGCGCGGCTAGAGGACGACAGTCTACGAGAGCGTACTGTGGGAGCGAGAGGATCGCCGAACCGCGGCGCCGACGTATCGGCGCGGCGGGGAGGGCGGCTTTGGCGGAGCGAATGGAGTGGAGGGGACAGGGGGGGGGTTTGGGGAATATTATTGGCTAGTTGGCCGAAGGGCGGTTGAATCGGATTTGGAGGGAATTTTTGGGTGTGGGGGAGGATTTTCGCGGTGGGCGGGGAGTTTGGCGATGGTCGGTTTCTCCAAGTGCAGTCCCACGTGTCAGTGAAGAGGCAAGCCGAAGCGCATTCCGTTTGCGTGAGCCGTGTGCAGGACCTAACGTGTGTGGGGTGCAATGCGACCGCGACAGGAGTGATGTGAGTGTACTGCCTTTTTTCCTTTTAAACTAGGTGCTTCGCCCCCTCAAAAAAATTTGTTGCTTCGCGCGATCCATCGATACTACTACTAGTAATCCGGTAATCCCGACTAAAACGGCGCGGCCGGGTCTTTTCCCGCGTGATATGCTGGGAGGTTGGCTTAGTTGGGTTCTTTAGGACGAGTAATGCTACACCTACGTAATCCCAGTTACGTAATTAACATAATGTGAAACGTGTGAGCTGTTGATTGTAGAATGGGGGGAGGGAGGGGCCCACCACCATTGAAATCAGGGGGAGAGAGAGAGGCAATTTACATTAACCCTTTCGTAGGTTCCCGTAGATGTAGAAAGATGTGAAATGCGTGAATGTGTAGTGGACGTACTATTGGAGTGCCTAAGATAATTTGTGTATGTATAGACCCTATGTGTTTATTTTACTTCGCATGTTAGATTTGTCTCGGTTCAATAAAAAGAAGAGTTTGTGATGATGGTGTGCCTGTCATCCTGTAATATAGGTCGTCCGATCTATATCTAACGGATAGGAAGGAAACTATGACAATTTACCCGCACTCCTCTCCACATTTGCAGATAAGGCTTTCCCTCATTCATCCTTTTCTCCCACAAGATCTTGATCTTCCGTGCAACGCACGGGCATCTTGCTAGTACTCCTACAATATGTATATTATTGTGAAAGTTCATATACACCGGCCGAGATTAATGCAAACACAGCAGATTTTCATTACATTTCGAACTTTTATAGGACAGAAAAATAAAAGAAACCCGACCCTAAACCTATTCGACGGCAGCGACCGACGTCCTCCATCTGCGATCTCTATGTACGGGGGCGGGGTTCAAGACCCGTGAAGTGAAGGTGCGGTCTCCGGCGAGGAAGAGTAGAACACGGGACACGAACCGGCTAGTTGGCACACCATGCCCAGCCGCCTCCCATGCCCTACTCATCCTCGGAGGAGTCCCCGACCTCGGCTGTGTCGGACGTTAGACGGCGGCAAGTAGGATGCGTGGCTAACGGTGCTCCCGTCGTCGGCCGCCTGCGTGGCCACCGCTTGTGCGGTCGCGTCCGCGTCTGGCTACGCCGCTATTGCATCGCGAGAGGCGACTTGAGCGAGGGCGACGACCTCGAGCTTCATCCCTGAAGACAAGCTCTCCCGCAGAGCGTTCGCACTTGCGGTCATGGCGGATGTGGTGCCAGGTAGGAGAAGGATGCGCTATGGTGTGGAGGTTAGCTGGGCGTTGCCGCTTTAAGTAGCGCATTCCGGTGAGGCCAAGCATCTGAGTGCGTCATTAAGTCGCCGGAGTTGGTTCCTCGGGCACCGAGCCTCTTAACGACAACATACGAACGGACGGCATGAATGCGGGCAGCTGGCGCCGGCTGGGAACACACCGCGCGACGGCGTGAGGGGCGAGGGTTTTGGTGTGCTAGGGTAGTCAGCTGCGGTCGTGGCAACATTGGAGATGCCCTTTGCTCACATGCGGTCCCCGCATGTCATTGAAAAAGCAAGACGACCCGGCATGGTCTCAGGTCCAGAGGATGCAGTTGGCCGCGCTACACCACTCCGCAGACGCGTTGCGGCGCCCCGTGCATCCTCGACGAGCCGGGTGTTGGGGTGTGTTTGTATTGTGGCCAAAGTGCACCTTACCAAAATTTTGGTCATGACCCAAAGATTGGTCTTTGTTCGGATGGTTGCCATTTTTTTGGCATGCCAATGAACTCTAGCCAACTCTAGTTCATTTTTCTTGCCAAATGCCGGCAAAATCATGGGCAACCAATACCTCAACCAAAATTTTGGTCATGACCCAAAGATTGGTCTTTGTTTGGATGGTTGCCATTTCTTTGGCATGCCAATGAACTCTAGCCAACTCTAGTTCATTTTTCTTGCCAATGTCGGCCAAATCATGGGCAACCAATACCTCAACAAAAAATTTGGCTACCCAATGCATTGATGGGGCAACTGAGGGAGTCCCGGATTAGGGGGTGTCCGGATAGCCGGACTATCATCACGGCCGGACTCCAAGACTATGAAAATACAAGATTGAAGACTTCGTCCTGTGTCCGGATGGGACTTTCCTTGGCGTGGAAGGCAAGCTTGGCGATACGGATATGTAGATCTCCTACCATTGTAACCGACTCGGTGTAACCCTAACCTATCCGGTGTCTATATAAACGGAGGGTTTTAGTCCGTAGGACGAACAACAATCATACCATAGGCTAGCTTCTAGGGTTTAGCCTCCTTGATCTCGTGGTAGATCTACTCTTGTACTACCCATATCATCAATATTAATCAAGCAGGAGTAGGGTATTACCTGCATCGAGAGGGCCCGAACCTGGGTAAAAACATCGTGTCCCTTGTCTCCTGTTACCATCCGCCTAGACGCACAGTTCGGGACCCCCTACCCGAGATCCGCCGGTTTTGACACCGACATTGGTGCTTTCATTGAGAGTTCCTCTGTGCCGTCGCCATCAGGTAGGATGCCTCATCTCGTCTTTAAAGACGATACCATCGCGAAAGAAGCCTTGTCCACTAGTCAGACTCTTCGGCTAGGCGGTTTTCTCATGACCGCTAGTTCGGCGGCCGCGCCGACGATGACCTCTCGAGTCATCGAAACCAATCTCCATGTTATTTCGGAACTTGCCGAACAGTTAGATCTGATCGAGCTCTCCTCCATAAACGAGCTCTTGGATCGCATTGCCGCCCTGGGAGTCGCCACAGACTATGACCGGATCGGGCCTAAAACGGATCTGAGAGAGATCAACTCTCCCCAGGCTACCCATCATGTTGCTGTGATAGAGGAGCAATGCGGCGACTCTTCTTCTACCGTAAGGACTAGCTATGTCAGGATTCCTGATCCCTCCATGCCGGATCCCCGCAGAGGGACAGATGGTGATCAAGCCCTGAACTTAAATTCAGGCGGCGGGTTGGACTCATTGGATAATACTCAAAAATCCAAACTTCCGAGTTCGGAAGCTTCTCGGCCCCTGAGTCCTAAACTGGACGGGGTTTCGGATCTAGTTCCACCCGCCCACCCAAACATTAGGGATCTCTCTCGAATTCGGCAAGAGCCCGCTGAAACAGTACATCATTACTAGGCCAGATTCCTCCTGGTTATGAACAGGATAAAGGACTGCCGAGAGGAGGACGCAATCCCAATTTTCTGCAATAATTGCACGGACAAGGGAATCCTAAACGCCATAAGTTGTCGCGAAATTACACGCTTTGCTGACTTGGTGACCATAGTACAAAAGTACTGTGCGATGGAGAGCGCCTGGAAAACCGAAAGTAAATTTTGGGATAATCCGGCCCCGAATACATCCCTAGTCCGAAATAAAAGGGTGCATCATTATCAAGCACCTGGTTCAAATACCAAAAAACCCAAACCCCCTAAAGGGTACGAAACCGTACTGGAGGGTTGGCTAAACGGACCCTGCAAAATTCATAGCACAGAGGGCGCCACTCCAACTCGTAGCCTTCGAGCATGTTGGGTACTACGGCAGGTGGCCAAAAGTGGCGAAGAGCTTCTAGCTTCAGAATCCCAGCCCAGCAACACCAGTACGGTGTTAACAAAGCTTCGAGACTTTCGCATCAAATAACCTGCGAAAACGAACACTCCGCAACCTTGTCGAAGTCTACCAAGTAGCAACAATAAATCCATGGAGTGACACGGCTATTACCTTTAATGCCAGTGACGAACCTAAATTCCGAACAGCCCGAGCACCAGCCGCATTGGTTCTCAGTCCGATAGAGGACGACTTTCGCCTTACTAAGGTACTCATGGATGGCGGCAGCGGACTAAACCTCATCTATGAGGAAACCCTCCGAAAAATGGAAATATAATGGAACCGCATTGAGCGAAGCAGCACAACCTTTAGAGGAATAATCCCTAGCCAAGAAGCATGCTGCACAGGAAAAATCGCACTGGACGTGGTATTCGGCTCACCGGATAATTACAGGTCCGAGGAGGTCACATTTCAAGTGGCCCCGTTCAACAGCGGATATCATGCTTTATTAGGACGAGAGGAATCATCACTCTCGCTAGTGATCCGAACATAGCACTCCACGCCGAAAACAAGACAGCCGCACTAGCCCTCGAGGCATTATCCGAAGCCCTAGCGGCCGAGGAACTCACCGCGATGCGCTCCACGGTGAACAGGGACGATGTGATACTTGATAAAAGATCCAAGTCCACCTCTTTTAAACCAGCGGATGAAATAGTCAAATTCCAAGTCCACCCAACAGACCCTGCAAAGACGGCCTCCATTGGGGCACAATTAAACCCTGATTTAGACGCCGCACTACGAGAATTCCTACGAGAAAACTGGGACATCTTTGCCTGGCACCCTTTAGACATTCCAGGAATCCCACGTCGGCTGGCCGAGCACAGCCTAAATATCCTAAAAGGATTCAAGCCAGTCAAACAGGCTCTTTGGCGCTTTTTCGAACCCAACAGACAGGCCATGGGAGAGGAGCTAGCCAAACTTTTGGAAGACGGATTCATCAGAGATAACAAACATCTGGACTGGCTAGCAAACCTGGTGATGGTACCAAAGAAGGATAAATCCTGGCGCCTATGTGTTGATTTTAAGGACCTTAATAAGGCTTGCCCAAAGGATCCCTTCCCCCTCCCTCGAATTGCTCAAATTATTGACGCTACAGCAGGACACGACTCATTGTGCTTCCTCGACGCGTACTCCGGCTACCACCAAATCAAGATGGCGGAGCAAGACCAAGCTGCAACAGCATTCATCACTCCATACGGCCCATTCTGCTTCAACACAATGCCCTTTGGGCTCAAAAACGCCGGCGCAACATATCAGCGCATGATTCAGACATGTCTGGCAAACCAGATCGGCAAAACGGTGGAAGCACATGTAGATGACGTGGTCGTCAAAACCAAGCACGTCGAAACTCTAGTAGACGACTTGAGGCTCACATTGGACAATCTTCGAAAATATGACATCAAGCTCAATCCGGAAAAATGCGTCTTCGGCGTTCCAACCGGAATGCTCCTGGGCTTCATTGTGTCCGGTAGAGGAATTGAAGCAAACCCAGCCAAGATCCGAGCTCTGTCACAATTGGATATTCCAAAAGACCTCAAGCAAATACAAAAATTGACGGGGTGCATAGCGGCTCTAAGCCGCTTTATCTCCCGTTTGGGAGAAAAGGCGTTACCCCTTTACCGCCTCCTCCGGCGCACCGAACACTTCGAGTGGACGGAGGCCGCCACAGCCGGACTCGAAGAAATAAAGGCCATTTTGGCAACAAATCCGGTCCTAGCCGCACCCAACGTGGGCGAACCAATGCTATTATATATCGCCGCAACATATCAAGTTGTTAGCGCGGTGCTCGTTGTCGAACGAGAAACGGACGGACATCGGTTCCCTCTTCAAAAACCGGTTTACTATGTGTCCACTGTCCTAACTCCATGCAAGTCCCGGTACCCACACTATCAAAAGATAGCATACGCGGTGTTCATGGCATCCCGGAAGCTGCGACACTACTTTCAAGAGTGTTCGATAACGGTAGCCTCCGAAGTACCTCTTAATGACATTATAAACAACCGCGACACGACGGGCCGGATTGCTAAATGGGCCATAGAGCTCCTTCCATTCGACATAACCTACAAGCCACGACGAGCTATCATGTCGCAGGTTTTGGCTGACTTCGTGGCCGATGGACCGAAGACGAACTCCCGAAAGAGTACGACGCATACTCCAATTGGATCATGCACTTTGACGGCTCCAAAATGTTGGCCGGCCTGGGGGCTGGCATCATCCTGACGTCCCCAACCAGGGACACAGTCCAATACATCCTTCAGATAATGTATACGGACTCCAACAACACAGCCGAATATGAGGCCCTTCTGCACGGCCTCCGGATGGCAGTCTCCATGGGCATTCAACGCCTAGAAGTGCGCGGGGATTCGAACCTTGCAATATCTCAAATAAACAGAGACTTTGATGCCAAAGATCCGAAAATGGCAGCATACCGCGGCGGTCCTAAAAATGTCAGCACGGTTCGAAGGGCTCGAATTTCATCATATAGCCCGGGATAACAACCAGGCGGCGGATATATTGGCACGCATCAGCGCAAAAAGCGATGCCGTCCCACCCAATATGTTTCTGGAACGGCTGTTTCAGCCATCCGTAGTATGGGAAGGTGAGTCCGGCAATAACAATCCGGACCCAACCGCACTGCCTGACGCCGAACACCCTGACACAAACGGAGGCTCTGCCCCCGAGATAACACCCTCCGCTCATGAAATAATGGCAGTTATCGCCCCGTGGACGGAACCATTCCTAGCCTACTTAACTAGGCAGGAACTCCCCGAAGACCAAAATGAGGCTCGCTGCATAGTACGGCGATCCAAAGCCTATAAAGTCCATGAGGGAGAGCTTTATAAGAAAAGCACTACCGGAGTCCTTCAAAGGTGTATCTCCGAAGAGGAAGGGCGAAACCTCCTGGCTGAAATTCATGCCGGACTGGGTGGGCACCACGCCACAGCCCGGGCCCTTGTAGGCAAGGCCTTCCGTACAGGATTTTATTGGCCGACGGCCCGGGTAGATGCACAGGATTTAGTCCAACGATGCGTCGGTTGCCAGCTTTTTGCTAACCAAAGCCACATGCCACCCACCGCCCTCAAAAGTATACCCATCACCTGACCGTTCACGGTCTGGGGGCTTGACATGGTTGGACCCCTTAAGGGAGGAACCCACAAGCAAAAATACCTATTGGTCATGGTGGATAAATTCACTAAATGGATAGAGGCGAAGCCTATTAAAACGTCTGAATCCGGACCGGTGATAGACTTCATATCAGGGGTAGTGCACCGTTACGGTGTCCCCCCACAGTATCATCACTGATAACGGCACCAACTTCACGGCCGGTGAGGTCAAATTATGGTGCAAAAACATGGGCATCAAGCTCGATTACGCCTCAGTCTATCACCCTCAAACCAACGGCCAAGTCGAATGAGCAAATGGTCTAATCATGAGCGGCATTAAACCCAGACTAGTGCGGCCCCTCAAGGAATCTAACACGCACTGGGTTGAGGAGCTCGACTCCGTACTCTGGGGGCCGCGGACCACGCCGAATCGTACTACCGGTTCACACCATTCTTTATGGTGTACGGCGCAGAGGTAGTCTTGCCCTGCGACATAATACATGACTCACCTCGCGGGCGCATGTATGAAGAAAGAGAAGCCGAGCTCGATCGGCAGGACAGTTTGGACGCATTGGAGGAGGAGCGCGATGTGGCAAAAGCTCGTTCCACATTCTATCAACAACAGGCTCGAAGATATCAAAGCAGGGAAGTATGGGCCAAAGCTTATAACGTTGGTGAACTAGTTCTACGCCTGCCGGACAAGAAAAAGGACAAACTCAAGCCCAAATGGGAAGGTCCCTTCATCATCGACCAGGTCCTGACCGGCGGAGCATACCATCTGCGAAATGCATCGGATAACCGACTCGAGCCGAACCCATGGAACGCAGCCTGTCTACGAAGATTGTACGCCTAAGCGCCGGACTCCAAGTTCGTCTCCTTCCTCGGTCCACATTTTCCATTTTTTGCTGTCTTTTATTTCTCTCCTTCTCCCTCCTTCTTCCTGAAGCCTTTTAGAGGCTCATTTTGCACTTTGTTCGCACATATTTGACGCGCTGTACGCGCTCATTATACCTGGGGGCTTCTTTAACAGAAGCTTATTTATAAGGGCTTCATGCCCAACACATGCGTTAAACTTCCGCATGTACCTTTTATTCACCATTATATGCATCGATATGACTTAAGTTTTGGCCAAGCTGGGTTTCCTGGCTCCTGTGCTTACCCCTACGTTCCCGATTGTTTGGCTAGGTGGTAAAGGAGCACCTCTGCGATTGTTCTTGCTGGTCAGCCGGATGTGTACCTCGACTGGTGAAGCCGAAAGCTAGCGTTCTTAAGGGAATATTCGGTCGGTGAACTGAAAGATGATTTTTAATTATTTACCCATCTGCCCCCAGATGATTTTCTGCTTTCATAGCAGCTTTGACATTCTCTTTAGGGCATGCATCCCAGCGAAAGGAACCCTTAACGGAACTATTCTCCCTGGAAGATGTTTCTTACTACCCATGTAATATAACATAACTAGTTGGGCACTTGTCTGATACAGTAACAATGACCCCTAAGCCTTTTCTCCATGCATACCCCGGTTTTTATATAACCACGAAGGTATTCGGACACACTCCGGACTATTGGGTCCGGAGGTCGAAGCGAAAAGGTCCGCTATGACAAACGATCTACAATCCGGCTAGAAGACATTTTTTCATGTCATATTTTTTACATAGTCAACTCGACTCATTGTATTCCTCCTCAATGCCATCTAATAGGCTATCTAATTTACAATCTTGCTGGGAATACTTGGCGGCCAATTTTACTTGGCCGTACACTAAGCTTACAGGGATCTCCATCCCATCCGGCCCCACAGGTCCGACCTCGGCCATGTGGTTTGGGCCAGCCTTCATGTATCGCGTCTTTACCATGGCCCAGGCCTCCCTGGCGCCTTGACGACAGGCCGATATCTTCCATAGCCGGAGCGCCGCTGTGCTCCTTGAAGCCGCTCTGCCAGCTCCCCAATGCCTTCGGGCAGGGAGATAGATGGCCACAAGGCCTGGCCGATGCCTTTCATCACCTGCCGGACTCGTTCGTGCAGCTGACGCAGTTCGGGAAGAAGATCACCCGAATAATTGGGCATCTCCTCCTCAGGACGACCTGTGAGCAAACCTATATACATGTTTATGTTAGTCGCCTTCCTCGCCGAACTCTTTCAAAGTTTGCTCAAGCACTTACTGAAAATGCCGCGACGAAGCCGCCGATTCTCCTTTACGGAGTCAGACAACTAGGCACGAACATCCTTTAGTTCCTCACCCAGCTTGGTGTTGGCGTCTTGGAGGTTATTTTTCTCCTGACGCACCCTCGTAAGCATGCTCTCGCCGGCCTTTAGCTGGCGCAATAGCTGCTGCTTGTCCGGATCTAGTCCGGCGCCATCTACAATATTTTTGTCAGATTTACACATACGCCGCACTTCATAAACTATTTATCTTTTTAAGCGTATATTACCAGAGGGGGTCTCTATGGCTCCCCCTGTAGCGGCTAGTGCAGCCTCAAGTTGGGCCTTGCACTCTTCAAGCTCCTGGGACATCGGGTATTCTTTTCCAAAGATCCAGATAACAAATGATCCTTAAATCAGTTATTCTAACTATTTTAAGTCTCGGGGCTCTGGCATATATAATCTGTCAAATTTCCTTACCAGTATGTCCTTTACATACTTTGCTCCGTGGCTCGTTAGACCATCTTGAGCGGCACGGAGGTGCACATCTCCGAATCGAAGGCATTCAAGGCCTCTTGGGAGAAACACGTCCACGAAGAACTATCCGGGCGGCGCTGTGATTCAAGGCGCTCTCCACCTCGGAGTTGGTGGCGGACAACCTGTCGGCATCCTCTGTCGGAGGAGCATCCGATGCACGTCTCGTGCACACCTCAGCCTCCGAACCCGGCTTTGAAGCCTGGCCGGTGAAGGTTCAATTGGCAACCTCTCCGGACTCAGTCCGGCGAGCGCTCTTTTTCCTGAAAAGAGCACCAGCGTTAGTACGCCTTCCAGGAATCAATCCTGGGAGTATGGTGACACACCATACCGTTGCGGCGGAGTTTCGATCCGGACCGCACTTCTTTTTAACTCTGGGCCAGACCGCCTTTGTTGGCCGCCGCTGGCTCGGCTTCCGCCTCAAGGTACCCCTGCGAAACACCATTGGTATACGGTGATCAAAATAAGCATGGATGGGTCATTATCGGGGTTTTGGGATCTCGATCTCGCCACTGTGAGGTGGAAGTATTCCGGTAATCAGCCGTAATGGCAACCAAGGCATTGTCGATGCTTAGTGGCAAGTAACACCCCATCGATCAACTCCACCTTTATATCCGGATCCTCTTCGGAGGTCGGATCGAGGACCCTCCGGATCCTCGGGTTGTGGGGCGGCTGTGTATCTTCTCCATATCCGCGCAGTTCTGCGCAAAAAACCATGAAATGAGATATTTAATCACGGGAACATGGATCGGATAGGTCACAAAGATGTCTGCTTACCCAGCTTCGAGGATTATTCGAAGAGAACTCCTTCAGTGGTTTGACGCGGAGGAAATCCTCCTCCTCTCCTTTATACATGGCAGACAAGATCTTCACCAGTTCGGTGACCGATCCCGGCCCTTTGAGGCCATGGAGGGTGGCATCATCCTCCCCGTTGAAGTCCCACATGGGGTGGCCCCTATATTGGAGCGGCTGCACTCCCCTCATTATACAGATTGCCATGACTCCAATCATGGTCAATCCGGCATGAGCTAGTAACCTTATTCGGCTCATCAAGTAGAGGACATCCCGGTCATCGTCCCTCCGGGGGCTTCGAGGGCGCCAGCTTAGGCGCTTCTTCAAAGGAGCATTGCTAAACTCCGAAAGGCCGATCTGAACAGGATCTGGCAGCGGGACGTCCTCCATATAAAACCATTCCGAAGGCCAGTCTTCAGACGCCTTCTTCGGGGTTCCGGATAGGTATCCGGTCCCGGCGATACGCCATAGCTCGGCTCCGCCAACTTGATATATTGACCCCTCGTGAGAACGGGGTACTAGGCAGAATAGTCTCTTCCACAGCCCGAAATGAGCCTCGACGCCCAAGAATAGCTCGCAAAGGGCCACGAAGCCCGCAATGTGCAAGATGGAGGCAGGAGTAAGGTGGTGCAACTGGAGGCCGTAGAATTCCAAGAGCCCCCGGAGAAACGGATGGATTGGAAATCTGAGTCCTCTAACTATATAAGAGATGAAGCACACCAGCTCTCCTTTAGAGGGATCGGGGGCACTCTCCGCTTGGTTTCCGCCCTTGTAGGTGGCAAGTCCGGCTCGAACCGGAACCATGAAGGCCGGGGGGAGAAATCCCTTGGCTGGGAGTATAACTAGCTCGCTATGCGGGACTGAGCATCTCTCCCAATTTCCAGGTTGAGGACTGGGAGCATGAGAGGAGGAGCCGCGTCGACTGTCCATGATGGAATGGGCTTTGGTCAGGGGCGCTCTGATGAAAGCTCACAAAGGAGGGATGGTGTGACTCAGATCTAGACCATTGCCCCTTTTATAGGCAGCTCATTTGCGTAGCTAGGGGGGTAATTGTAAAAATACCCTGGCTTTTCGCATTCAGTTGAACATGTGGAAGATGGCCCTTATTGGGCGTAGAAGCCGAGCAGCGCAGCATTTATCAGAAGCCGGACACTATTCGACAAGTATATGGAATTCGGAGAAGAACCCGCCTCGCAATGCCGGAGACTATCAACGCGCCGGACTCATCGTCATTGAAGCCTGGTTCGGGGGATACTGAGGGAGTCCCGGATTAGGGGGTGTCCGGATAGCCGGATTATCATCACGACCGGACTCTAAGACTATGAAAATACAAGATTGAAGACTTCGTCCCGTGTCCGGATGGGACTTTCCTTGGCGTGGAAGGCAAGCTTGGCGATACGGATATGTAGATCTCCTACCGTTGTAACCGACTCGGTGTAACCCTAACCTATCCGGTGTCTATATAAACCGGAGGGTTTTAGTCCGTAGGACGAACAACAATCATACCATAGGCTAGCTTCTAGGGTTTAGCCTCCTTGATCTCGTGGTAGATCTACTCTTGTACTACCCATATCATCAATATTAATCAAGCAGGAGTAGGGTATTACCTCCATCGAGAGGGCCCGAACCTGGGTAAAAACATCGTGTCCCTTGTCTCCTGTTACCATCCGCCTAGACGCACAGTTCGGGACCCCCTACCCGAGATCCGCCGGTTTTGACACCGACAGCAACCTTGGGCACAAACCAAACATACTGTTGCTCGTGCTACAGCACTAACACCACCCTCGGCATACTGAAACCGACCGTGTCTAGTGACGATATGAGCGTGTCGCTCACCGCGGTCGCCGTGTCCAGAGGCGGTGCTGGAGCTGCGCCCCGTTGTTGGCCCCAACGACCCACATGAACGGTTGTCGGAGTCGAGGAGGTCGTGGGCTAGCTCCTCCATTGGATTAGTCTGCGCTACGTCGTTCCGATGGGTGCCCCACATGTCGTTTCCCTGTTTTCCCGGCCATATTCGAGCGTCAGTGCTCCGTGTTGCGCATTAGGCCTTTCACTATGTAGGCCAAGAGAGACAACTTATTGTTTATTTGAGCTATTCAAGTATAATCATGTGGCGTTTGCTTATTTCTCATTCCTCTCCAACCCTCTTCTCCATCGATCATGTCGCCCTCCAGTCGAGTCCATCCTCCCGCATGCCTCATTTGAACATTCCGCCAAGTATCATTCGCATGTACCCACCCTAGTCCTCTTTCAATAGATCTCCGGACCCCGAGATGAAATCGAGAGGGAATGAGTGGGGGCACGTGATACCTAATGTCGGCGTTCTGGGAACGGGGGTCCCCAGACTTGCCTACCTGCGGCCTGCGGCGGGGCTCAAGTGGTGGCCTGGTACGACCCATCTTCATCAGCACAAGACTCAAGACCCTCGCGAGGGGCCAAGCCTCGCGGGGCGGACGATGCAAGGCTTCCTCAAGGACGGCCTCGCCAGGCAGGCTCACGAGGAGGCGGAGAGATCAAGGCAGGGTACCTCGCGAGGTGCTCGTGACGCAAGCCAAGACGATCGAGGCCAGGCGGGCGCCGGGCTATGCAGTGTCCTTGTTTCCTCTTTGGTGCAAAGGGGGTAAGCACAGACGCGGAGTATCGAGGCATCAGGCAAAGGTTGCCATTTCGGTGCAACGAGACCAAGACCAGGTAGGGGTGCGCCAGAATCTTTCTTCCGTTGTTCATGTTCCATCTTCCGTCATGTCCATGGCTGACGCCGCTGGCTCAGCGCCGAAAGCGCCGGGCAGCTTCACCGCCCTGCCGCTTAGACGGCGCTTCGCCGTTTCGCCGCCGCCGCCAACGCCGCCACCGGCCCGGCGGGAAACGAGCAGCAGGCCTCGTCTCTGCATCCATCGGTGCGGCGGGAAGGCCGCACCGCCACCCCGTCCCTGACTCTAGCTGGTTCATCGTCCCACGCTAGTCGCGCTCCCACAGACGCGCACGCCGTGCTGCTCCTGGCGCGTGAGCTCCTGCACTACCGTCCCGTCGACGACCTCTACGAGGACTGGCTCGGCCGCATCACCGAGCTTGTCAGTGTCGTAGGGGGCTCTCCTATGCCATCCCTCTCGCTGCCTCGCCCTCCATCCTGCGCAGGAGGCGTGGATCAGGAGGTGCCTCCGCCATCTCCTCCCCAAGAAGGCGCCCTGGCTCCAAGGCGCGGCCTGTGGATGAGACCCACCACGCTCGTGCTCACAGAGCAAGAAAGGAGCTGCCAAGAGATCCTCGTCCCCAAGACAAGTGCGTGCTCCCAGACCGGCGCGCCATGATCAAGGCCCCTGCGCCAAGACTCCAAGACCCTCGCTGCTCCAAGCGGCGCTGCTGAATCCCTGAGGAGGAAGCCCAGCATCAGCAGAGGGCTCGTGGCCACCGCAGTTGCCGCGCTTTCAACCCCGAAGCACGCAGAGGTCGCCTGGCCAGGCAAGTTCAAGCCTGACCTGCCTCCCCGCTACGACGGCACTGCAGACCCGGCGGAGTTCCTACAGCTCTACGAGCTGGGCATTGAAGCCGCCAACGGGGACGAAAAGGTCATGGCGAACTGGTTTCCCATGGCGCTCAAAGACGGTGCCTGCACCTGGCTCCTGAACCTGGCTCCTGGCATGATCTCCTCCTGGGGAGAGATGCGCACCCGCTTCATCGCCAACTTCCAGGGCACTCACGACCGTCCGCCGACCGTGAGTGACCTGCGCCGCATCAAGCAGCAGCCTGGAGAGACCTTGCAGAAGTACATCCAGCGCTTCAACAACGCTCGCCTCAAGATCCCCGGGGTGACCGAGGAGGCCATCATTTCGGCGTTCTCTGATGGCGTTCGCGATGTCAAGATGAAGGAGGAGCTGGCAATCCATGAAGATTTGTGCACGTCTCTGGAGTTGTTCAACCTGGCAACCAAGTGCGCGAGGGCTGAGGAAGGGTGCCTCACGCTTCTCGAGCTCCCAGCAGCGGACCCAGAAGAGAAGAAAGCCAAGGCCAAGGATGTGAAGCGCAAGGGAGCAGCTGTACTCGCAGCGGAGCCGGACACCAAGCGCCGCAGGATCAGCAAGAGTCGTCAAGGGCAGCGGTCACTGTGTGTACCACGATCTCCACACCCACAACACCAACGTAATGCCAAGAGCTCTGGGGCCGTGCGAGAAGGCTTGCCGGTCGACGCCCGAGCGCAACGATCGGTGCTACGGCCGAGGCGGAGCAAGAGGTGGAGGACGATGGGACGACCGTGGCCCTCACCAAGGGTGGCGTTACCGACCTCGCGAGGACCGCTGGCAGGACCAGCCTCGCGAGGGAGCCTGGAGAGATCAGCCTCGCGAGGACCGCCATTAAGCAACGCATGAGCCTTCCTCCTCTGCCAAGACCACCAAGAAGGAATGAAGGCCATCATCAGGACGAGGGGGCTGGGGGCTTCCAAGAGCCACGTGCAATCGCTTGCATCCTGGGCGGCGCACAAGCCCCAGCCTCACAGCGCATCTTCAAGAAGTTTGCTCATGAGGTGAATGCAGTCCTCCCCAAGCTTGAGGCCACACGCCCTCTCAGGTGGTCTACGTGCGCCATCACGTTCAGCTCGGCGGATCAGCTCAAGTGCGCGGCGACGGCCGGTGTCCTCCCAATGCTCTGTTCCCCAGTCATCAGCAATGTGCATGTCACCAGGACCCTCATCAATGGCGGAGCAGGACTCAACATTCTGTCCCTCGAGACGTTCAACAACCTCCAAGTACCATACGATTAGCTTCAGCCAACCAAGCCTTTCTCAGGAGTCACTGATGGTTCCACTGTCCCGATAGGGCAGGTCCGCCTTCCTGTCACCTTTGGGCAGCGCAACAACTACCGCACCGAGCTCATTGACTTCGACGTCACTCGCATTCGCCTGCCATACAATGCCATCCTCGGGTACCCAGCCCTAGCCAAGTTCATGGCAGTGACTCACCATGGCTACAACGTCGTCAAGATGCCAGGAAGCGGTGGGGTCATCACGGTCCCCTGTGAAGAGAAGGATGCGGTGTGCTCCCTCGAGCGCGCCTTCCAGCAACGCCGACGAGGACCCGGACAGCAAGAGGGAAACCTCCTTGGAGCAGCTCCCAAGAAGAAGAAGACATCACCTGCTCAAGGCCTCGTGGAGGCGGCACCTCCGGAGGCGCCACATCGACATGCGCCTGCTCAAGGGCGCCACCTCCATCACATAGGAAGGCGCGCCCGGCGCCCTCCTCGGGCAGGGCTCGAGGGCTCTCTCCTGGGGAGCCACCGACCTTGCCAAGATCACGAGGGAGGCGCTTGGGCACCACTTGGAGGCGTGCTTCACGGCACGCTTCCCTCAGGAAGGCGTAAGGAAAGAAGGACCCAACCCTCAGGAGTTCATCACCAAGGCCGTTCAGGATGTGGAGGAATCAAGAGTCATGCGAGGCAACCACCGTCTGCCCGGCGTAGCTCCCCATCCAGGCGAGGATGGCGGGCTGCGCGTCTGCATCGACTACCAGGGCTCAATCAAGTCGCTTCTTAGGAGTGCTTCTGGCCTTCGCGCGTGGGGCATTGCGCGGGCCCAGCGCACAGCTTCGTTCGCATGCCCTTTGGCTTGCTGAACGCGGCTGCAGCCCACCAGCGCCGATGAGGAGCATTCTCGAAGCCTGTGGCCAAGCATCGCGCTTCTCGGAAGAGATGGAGATGGACCTAAACGGGCCGCCTGGACCTCCTGAGCCTCCTGAGGCTCGGAGTCCCGAGGGCTCGTGAGGATCGGCTCCTTCACCCCGCATCATCAGCTACTCCGACACTCGCCCTGCCACAGCATCAGGTGACTTCTTTTTAGTTTTCGTTTCAGCTGGGAGCGCCCTCAGGGCTGCATCGTTCCCAGGTCGCATGGGTCTATCCATGCGGCATGTATCCGTTTTGCCTATATCTTCTGCTTATCTTGTTGGGGGCGCCCCTCGGGCCGCATCATCCCCAAGCTGCTCGGGCCTGACCCAGTGGCGTTTGCTTTCTCTGCATCTACCTAAGTTGATTTGCTTCTTCATGCTTAACCTACTCACGATTATCGTCTTCTGCCTACCACAGCCCTCTCCACTCTCATGCTAAGCGCTTGCACGTTAAAAGGGGGGCACCTGAGCATCGCGACTCATGGGCTCTTACTGGCTCTCCAGCCCTCACCCCCTAGCCTTGACCCACAACATCGTGACCTGTCATACCAGCGGCGGCTGAGCTTGCTCGAGGGCCGGGACCTGAGGACGTAGAGTGTTTGCATTCTAACCACCTAGCAGGAACATACCATCCACAAAGGCCCAGTGCCAGGCGCAACCCACCTCGAGGTAGGGCCTCGTGAGTCCAGCGCTGGCTCACGGGTGCCCAGATACACCTCTCCTAGCCCTACCATGCCGGCCACGTGTCAGTGCAGGGGTGTACACGCCCCGGGGGCTCCTCCCGGAGGGGAGCCCCCCTCCCACGCACCAGTGGAAGCACCATGCTCCACGCTGGCTGAAGGCACTGCCGAGGAGCGGCTATGCCCGTACACATACGGAAGCACTATGCTCCGCGCTGGTGATAAACAACTGAGGGCAGCCCACGGCTGTATCAATCTCAGGGAGCCCAGATCTCAGTGTCTGGCACCATCGCAAAACCTCCCCTTGGGAGTGCCGCGCGAGGGGGCTGGACACGGGGGCTGCGCCCAGGCCACGCCCGAGCACATGCCACCCAGCCAGGTCCCTCGGACCTGGTCGTCACGCGCCCCTCCCCGAGCGGAGCCAAGGTATGAAGACTCATTTGAGCATCAAGGGGGACTCCTGAGCATCGCGACTCAGGAGCCTAACTGGTCATGTAGCCCCTCACTCCTTAGTTCCGAAAGGCTAACGGCGGTTGAGGTATGCGCGGGGCCGGGCCCTGCTGACGTAGAACGACAAAAATCCTCTCCTCCATCCCCTCCCTATTTGCTGCTTGAGCATCAAGGGGGACTCCTGAGAATCGTGACTCATGAGCCTAACTTGCCACGTAGCTCCTCACTCCTTAGTTCCGTCCTGGTGATCCGGCCGGGGCTAACGGTGGCTGAGGTATGCTGGGGTCAGAGCCCCGCCGACGAGAACACAAGCAATAGGAAGTAAATCGCAAAATCTAGCAAATCCGTATAAACATTACAAACCATAAATTGTTCGCACAATACCAGCACACAAATTTAAACGCCCACGAGGCACCGTGCATGTTGCGTGAATCAAAGCAGGAAAAGGCCGCGAGAAGATCAACCCTGCAGCGCCACCGCCAGTGGTGGAGTCGCGCACGGCCCCACCTCCGGAGCTGCGGGGCCGGGCAACGCTCGCTGGGCGCGGTGTTGAAGGCGCGAACTCGACAAAGAAGGCTCTCCGCCGACCCTTGACAGCTTCCAGAAGAGCCGCAGAGCGCTTACGCCCACGGCTCCAAAGAGGTCATCAAGGTTGGCGTGGGGGTTGAAGGTAGACGTGGCGAGGATCCGCCTAGGCACGCGGAGGAGAGGACGCGAGCCTCAACTTCAGCCATGGGGCCGATACCGATCACGACCTCCTCAAGCGCCTCGACGAGGAAGGGAACCAGCTTAGCAGGGCCTTCCTTGGCTCGCCGCTGGCTTCTCCAGCCCCCGTCAGAGCTGCCTCAAGCCACGCTGGCCCTCTCCTCAGAGAGCACGAAGGTCAGACGGTCTTCAGCCAAGATCTTCGCCCAAGATCCAGCCGACTCCTCTCCACCTTCAGCGCCCGCTCCAGCGGCTTTAGCCGGTCACGGTTGGTCGACAGCTCAAGGTCCCAGCCCTTGACAATAGCCTCCCGAGCCATCTCCTCCTCCTTCACTCCTGGCGGTCGCGAATCTCCTTGAGAGCTCATCACAAGAAACCTTGCACCGCCCTCCAAATACCTTGCAATGGCCCTTGGCGGCGGAAGCGCCCTTCATACTGTCATGGGCGGCCATGGCCTGGGAGGTAGCTTGCTTCCCCTCCTCGGAAGCCGTGACAGCCTAGCTCAGCATCGCTCGGACAGAGGAATCAGAGCAAACCCAGCTGGAGACCAACTCCAGGCGCCCGGCCACTAGGCGGGGGTCCGCGCTCCGGAGATCCTCCCACAGCCGGTTCAGTTCGTCGGCAGCACGGTCCACGGCGGCAGAGGAAGCAGAGGAGACGGGAGCCGGCAGAGTAGGAGGAGAAGACGGCAGCGTAATCACAACCTGGGAGGCAGGGACCTCCTGAGTCTTGGCAACTTCGACGCCAGCGTCAAGCACGGGCGCCTCCAGAGTCAACGGGGCCACGGGGCCGACTCCTTGCCGAAGCGTTCCAGCTGGCCTCGCGAGGATGATCAGGCGGGGGACGCGGCCACAGCTGACGAGCCGGTTTCAGGTGGGGTCGCCGCGCCTCCCTTCATCCTCTTCGCATCCGGCAGCAGCCTACCCAGTAGAACACGTCAGATCCAGATAGCAAAAGACAGGAGCGAGGCGAAGTTTGGATACTTACTTGTTGACCGCTGCGGGATCCCACGGACTCCGGCCAAGCTTGAAGCCTGAAAGCCTCTTGCGGGGCTCAGCCTCGGGGAGGCCCAACAAGAAGCGGAGGTGCGAAGGGCTGGAGCTGACTTCGGCTGATGCGGGGGGTGGGGTAGACCCTTGGGGGATCAGCCCGGACCTGTCCTTCCTCGGGATCAGGGGCGCGTCCTCCCCCACTCGCCTGGTGCCGGCCTCGTCGTCGTCAGGCAAGGAGCGGAGGGCCCTGGACCTACGCAAGGGGGGTCTCCCCCGTCCCGTCAAAGGTCGCCTCCGAGTCATGCTCTTCGTCCTCGTCACCATCTCCCTCCTCTTCTCCGCCGGATTCACCAGAGGACATGTTCACCGTCACCGTTGCCGCCTGACCCTCAGGATCTTCCGCCGGCACCAGGCCGACCCCATCAAAGGTGGGCATGGCGTCCACCACCAGCTCCCTGTCATCACGGAGGAACAAAGGAACCGGAGCACTCGCCAGGCCTGCCACTTCCTCTCCAACCAAGCAGCGCAGGACCACGGTCAGATCCTCGTCGCTTAGGGCGTCCAGGCTCAGGCGGAGGACGGCATCCGCATCCGCGAGCCTCCACAGCGGGCGCGAGTGCGCCTGAAGAGGGGCCACTCGGTGCGACAGAAACTCCCTCGGGAGCGAGGCCTCGGTCAGCTTCGCCGCCCTCAGACTGCCCGGCCTTATGTCGGTGTTCATCTTCTCCAACACCCGCTTTGCCCGCCTGTCATCAAGCTTCATGTGGGATCACACCTCAACGGCCTCGGGCTGCTTCGTCGGCAGCTCCAGCAGGGGGTTGTGACACCCAGCATTCACCATGACCCACTTGCTCTGGAAGCCTCTTCCCAGCCTTCGAGATGGCGTTGGACTTGGAGTACGCGACAAAACTCGCGCACGCCGAGATATTGCCGTCGGAGACCCGGAGGGAGAAGAAGTGGCGCAACAAGGCCATGGAGGGCGCCACCCTGACGTGCGCCTCACAGTAGTAGGCGAAGATCGACAAGAGGAGGATGGAGTTGGGGTGGATATGCAGAGCATGCAACCGGTACTGGCGAAGGACGGCAAGGAAGAACTCAGAAAAGGGAGGAAGCAGACCAGCGAGGACGGCGTTCATGAAGAAGGGATAGAAGGTGCTCCCCTTTTCCTCCTGGGCGGGGCGCGGCGGGCGCAGTCTCCCCATCTCGTTGACCTGCGTTGCTGCCATCCGACGCGTGAGGGCGAATTCTTCTCAAAATCACGTTGGGAGAGACCAGGGCGGCGAGTACCAAAGCCGATGCAGCCCGGCCGGAGTCTTATGGGGGCCATAGTTCGATGGAGGAGAAGGAATGTGGCAGATCTGGATATTTTGGAGGCAGGAAGGCGAAGAGCAAGAAAGGGGATCTGGAGCAAGGAAAACAAGGGTAATGAGGTAAGGCTAACCCAGAGCCAGCTTTGTGTCAGTCGAGCAGTTGCCGAGGCAGCGTGGGTAAGCCGAGACGCCCACGTCCAATCAACTGCCACGCGGCGCCCAAGGCCGCAGGCTGATGGGGCCCACGGCACTCAGCACTTGCCCCTTCGCTTCTCCGCTAAGCCAAGTCCGAGCGTGCCTTGGGCCCGGGGGCTACTGCCGGCGTTCTGGGAACGGGGGTCCCCAGACTTGCCTGCCTGCTGCCTGCGGCGTGGCTCAAGTGGTGGCCCAATACGGCCCATCTTCAACAGCACAAGACTCAAGACCCTCGCGAGGGGCCAAGATTGCGCTGGTAACGATGCAAGGCTTCCTCAAGGACGGCCTCGCCCAGCAGACTCATGAGGAGGCGGAGAGATCAAGGCAGGGTACCTCGCGAGGTGCTCGTGGACTTAAGCCATGACGATCGAGAGGCGGGCGGGCGCCCAGCGGCGCCAAGCAGTTGTCCTTGTTTCCTCTTTTTGTGCAAAGGGGCAAGCATGTGACGCAGAGTACCGAGGCATCAGCAAAGGTTGTCATTTCGGTGCAAAGAGACCAAGACCAGCGGAGCGGCAGGATGGAGGTCACCGTGGAGCCCAAGACGGCGTCATCGCTAGTGCTTTTGGCAGCCGAAGACCAACTTTAGTCAGGATAACTTGTACTAGATGTTCCCCTTCGAAATGGTCGTTGTTGGCGCCCTTCCCGCTCAATATTTGGGGAGAGGGCCAGGGCCTCTATAAATAGAGCTAGCCACCAAAGAGTAGAGGCATCTGGAAGGGACGTGCATCTAATAGAACGCTAGACAGAGAGAGAAAGAGAGGCGATCGAACTCACCCAAGCAGTTCATAGCACCAGCCCAAGAACACCTCTCGCGAGGCTGTTCTTCCCTTGTACTGTTCATCATCAGCCCTTGAGGCAATCCACCACACCACACACTGGAGTAGGGTATTACACCACAACGGTGGCCCGAACGAGTGTCGGGGAAGCTGATCGTGGCCCACGAACACCTATGGGACCTGGGTCCCTTGTGGTTCAGAGGGGGGCGGAGATTGCACAAAGAGCGGATCGAGGCGATGCACACGAGAAGATTTACCCAGCTTCGGAGCTCTCCGGAGAGATAATACTCCTACTGCTGCTTTGTGGATTATATTGTGTCCTTGCTAGGGAGCAACGAGGGCTACAAAACCTAGCTCGAGTGTATGTGTGGGTCGAATGAACTAAGTTGGAGCGGAGCCGAACCCTTTCACGCTGCACTTGGGCCTCCTTTTATAGGCACAAGGGGTCACCACATGTGGCAAGTAGGAAGGGTAAGATAGTAAAAATAGGTTGGTACACCGCTTGTACAGTGTACAGTAATCTATACCTAACTCGACGGCAAGGGACAAGAGTCATCAATGCCCGCCTCGGGCCGCCTTAACAAAGGTAACAGACCGCCTGGCGCGCCTCCGCTTGCCACGATGGTAGCTTGTCATCGCCGCTTATCGCTGCTCCCGCTGGCTGCACAGCCCGCCGACACGCTGCTTGGGAGAGCCCGTGGTGACACGCTACGGTGAGCTGAGCGGAGATGAAGAGAGGTCACTTGTCATGGCGAGTACCTTGCCGCTGCAAGGTTCTTGTCGCGCCTGGAGCTTATCGCCACCAAGCCTTCCCGCAAGCTCCTCTTGCCGGGCCTTGATTACTTTGTTTTTGAATGGCTCCAAAGGAGCCGCCGAGGATCTTGGCGGTCATCAGGCCAGCCCTGCCGCTGGGTGCTAGAACTGCCAGGCACGAGTTCGGGATACTAGAGTACCCCTACTCTAGTACATCGACAGAGCCCCAGGCTCGGGCCACATGGCGCCGAGCTCTGGGCCAGCCCAAAAAGCGGTGCACGGGCACGCGTGGTCTTGATTACGCCGTTATTCACCTTGGACCCACCACGCCCCACTTAACGCCACGCACCGGACGTGGCGCCGTGGGGAGATCGTGGGCTTTTTTAATGGGAAAATCGAACGCCTGCCCTTCCCCTTTTATAAGGGGGGAACAGGCAGGCGCCCACTTGCCCTTGCTTTCACATGAAAACCCCGCCGCTTCCCCTTCCTTCTCGAGCCCAAAGAGCAACGCCCGCCCCTTCCATTGCCACCGTGCCACTAACGCCGCCGACCTCCTCCACCACCTCCTCCTATGGCTCCGGAAGCCGACAAGGGAAAAGGCATGAATCGGCGAGGCGCAGCGCGCTGTGGCGCCATGGAAGGAGCGGCCCTCTTTGATCCCCCGCTTGACAGGAAGGAGCTGCGGAGCTGTACTATCTCTTCTAGTCGGCGGCGGCATGCAACTACAAGACGAGGGTGATCTCCGCCGCCACGTCCGATAAGGTCTCCATCGGGTACCCTTTTTCGCGATTTTTTCCATCATGGGCTCGCCGCCGCCTTTTCTGAATTCTTCACATGTCATGAACACATATGGCCTCCGCCTCCTTGACTTCACCCCCAATGCCATCCCCACCATGGCTGCTAGCACACCTCCGCGAGAATTTTGTCGGGTCCATCCAAATGTCGCACTCTTCCGCCACTACTTCTCACCCAGCAGAGAGAGAGGAGAGCCGCTGTCGGAGGAATTGCATGGACCTCTAGGATCGGCAAGAAGGAAGCGATTCTTGACGGAGAGTTGCGCGATAAGTGGGAGGAGTGGAGAGCTGACTGGTGTTGGATCTTAGAGGAGGAGCCACAGCCTTTCACCGCCCTGCGCCTGACCCCCATAGTTCATGCGTAACGATTGGAGCAACTTGGCGCCGGAGGACGACAAGTTGAAGATTGCCGGACTAGGATTTTATGCCTCCGCAAGCAGGGCTTACCGAGAGCAGCAGTTGGCGCGGACTTCCTTCGCCGCGCATTGCGCCTTTGCAGGAGAGAGGAGGCCTGCTTGGGAATTCCGTAACAGCGGACATCATGAGGCTGCGCTCGGTTTGAATTGAATTTACTACCTTGGAGCTTGACGGCATGCTGCGGAGTTGTTCAAGCCAAGCGGATAACCCGGGTGGTGCATGTTGCCGAGGGAGTTGTGCCTTGTGCAACAACTCGTCGCTTGACAGCATCCGCGCGATAATCGTTGCCAGCGATTCCCATGGAATCGCTCCAACTTGGCAGAGCCCACCGGACGACGTCGTGCAGCAGTTCTTCGACAACTTGGTTGAAGTGCCGATCCGCGCCGACGAAAGCAGGCGGCTCACCCGCGACACCACGATCGGAGATGGCGCGACGCCACGAGGTTGGAGGAGGCTGCGAGGCTGCTGCCGCCGCATATTTGGGTTCACTGTCGAGGAGGCGGAGACGGCCGAGGCGGCAAGCCTTGCCGACCGAGAAGAGTTCGTCACCGAGGAGGAGCAGACCGAACCCGTCGACGAGCCGAGCGAGCCTGCCGGGGGCGCTTCTCCTCCGCCGTCAAGTAGCTTGCCGCAGGGGAGCCCGCTGCCCCGCCAAGGAGACGCTCCGTAAGGCTGGAGAAATGGCGGGGGCATACGGTCCAACAGCCGCCGCCGCCGACGCGCTCCACCGCTGCAAGCACTGCTGCAGCGAGCGCCTCATTCCGCCACAGCCGACGGGCGCTGGGTCTTCGAGTCAAGGTCCCCGCACCGCCAAGCGTCCGAGGGAATCTTCTCCCCAACTGTCTGCCACGGAGAGGAGTTTGATCTCTCCGCCTCAGCCCGAGGAAGAAGAGGAAGAGTAAGATCTATCGTTGCTACTTGTAATCTTCCAATTTATTGCTTTATCTTATATCCGACTGATTTCACTATGAACCTTCTCCTTGGGACGCTTAGCTCGGAGGGCGTCGAAGAGGCCAAGACTCCGTGGTCGCTGCCTCAGATGACTCCCCTGTGGCAACAGGGGGCACGTCCGGGACTCCCTTGCCGGATCCGGCAACCCTTCAACAGAGCAGCCCCCAGCGTAAGTGTTTGGTTTACTTTTCGTGGTTGGGTGTGCTTGGGTGCTCCTCCGTCACTAATATCTGGTTTGTTGAATCTTGTAGGAGCAGAGCAGCCACATCAGGAAGCACCGGAGGCTACTCCCGAGGTCCAGCCTCATCAGGAAGCTCCGGAGGTTACCCCCGAAATTCTGCTCGTTTCAACTACGCCACCGAGGGAGAATTCTCCGCCAAGGGAGCGCCTCCGGCAAGGAGGCCTCCGACAAGGGGATCTTCTCCGCAAGAGGCAGCGCCGACAACCTCCGTGGTGGAGACCGCGCAATGCAGACCCTACCGCAGGTAATCTTCTTGTTTGAGAATTTCCCTGGGTTCTTTTCTTCGTTTCTTCTCTTTCAACATTCGCTTGACTTGAGCTTTCTTCTTCGACCATCGATCCATCTCCGGAGATCCGATGGAGACCGAAGCTGCCGGGCGAGGAGGACGCCCTTGGCGAAAAATGTTGATGCCGCCAACCTGGAGGAGGAGGCTGGCGTGACGGGCCTGGCCGGGCGCAGGAGGTCGCCAAAGCTGCCGGGCGCAGGGCCGGGAGGAATCTGGCTACTCGACCGACGGCCCTGAGGCCGCAGGAGGCGCCAGCGCTGCACCGACCGCCGATCCTCCCACTACCGGTGCCGCACTGCACTCAAGAGCCCTCATCCGCGCGCCACCAAGGCCGACGAGGGTGTGTTTATTAAGCTCCCATGGGCATCAAGCCTGTGGCACCGGTCAAGGGGAGACCTTCAATGCGGAACTGCTTTCTCCATGGGCTGTCGCTGGTTGATGCCGAGCAGCAGCAGCGGTGAGCCCGAGGAGGAGCAGCTGCTAAGGAGGTTCTTGTCGCTCTACCGCGCCTCGGCAAGCCAAACTGGAGTCAAGGAGGCGCTTGTCGCGAGGGCGGGCGCTGACTTGGAGAACGCTGGAAGAGCTCCGACGCGCCAACAAAGAGACTCTCCAGGATATAGCAGAGGCGCGGAGCAGCTTGTCGAGGAGCGCACGGCCTTCATCTTGGAGAAGGGCGAGGTCGAGGAGCAGCAGAGGCTTGCCGGGCGAGAAGCTCTCCGCAGCTGGAAGGTGGCTGCGCAGCGGAAGATCAACCTCGACAGCTATGAGGAAGATCTCCCTTGCGCGAGCAAACGATTAGCGGGCCACTTCAGAGGCAAAGGATGCTGTCGCGCTGCCGAGGCCGCCAAGAAGGAATGGAGACGAGGGTGGCTCGGCTGGAGTCCACCTCCGAAGAGCGCCGAGGAGCTCACGGGTTGAAGCGCGAGCCGAGAAGGACGCCTACACACTCGGCGAAGCTGCAAGGTCGCCTCATTTGAAAAAAGATCAAGGAGATCGATGCCGCCAAGGACGTCAAGGCGGATCTGGAGCTGAAGCTGACCACCGACAGCGGAGACGTTGAATGGCGCCAAGGAGCGGAAACGGGCCTGTTGGAAAAGATCAAGGCCACCGAGGAGTTGCTGTCGAATGCTGTGACCGCCCAGAACAATCTCCGAGATAGCATAATGCATTGGGATGAAGGTCTTATGGAACCGCGCTGGTATCCATAATGAGCTGATGGAGTTGGGGATGACGGATCTTGGGTACTCCACCGACGAGAACCTCCAACCCAGCGTCAAGCTCAGCCTATTCTTCAAAGGCGTGCTGACGGGTCTCCAGCGGCTCCGGGAGGAGATCCCAAAGCAGCTGGCGGAGGAGTCGCGCCAAGTCTGCGCGGGCTCTCAGAAGGTGTTGATGAAGGTGGCCTTCCGCAACCCAAAGCGCCGACTTCACAAAAGTCCTCAAGTCCTTGCCTCCATCCGCAGACGTTGAAGCGCTCAAGGCCCTTGTCGCACCCATTGTGGACAGGGTGAGCGGAGTCAAGAGGCTCGATGGCGACCGTGTGGATTAGGCCGCCAAGCTTATCTTTCCTTGTCGTCAGTAGATCATGTTTAGGTGAAAATCTATTAGATCCGCGACAAGTTATTATGTAATATACACTATCTTAGGCAATCGAATGCAATGTTATTTCCTTTACTCGATTCCTTCCCTTGTATGTTTATACCCTACGCTTTTAGGGGAACTTGTCGGTCACGAACACCTTTGCCATGAAGCGCTGAGTGCGGAACTTCAGCAGCTTCTTTGGCGATGCCGTCTCCGACAAGCAACCTTGTCGCAACTAGTTGCAGCACACTTAAGTTATTGAGCGGACTCGAAACAAAGTAAGGGTGCAAGCTAGTCACGAGTCAGTTCCTCCGCGCACAGGTTTTCCATACAAAGTACTATCGTTTGAGGAAGATAACTTAAAAATTTAAAACTGATCATTTAAACTTAGCAACTTAGCTTCTCTGTTGTCCATTTCCCGGCAAGGCGACAGTTCCTCGAGCGACGCTTGGCGGCCCACACTATTATCTTCTCCTTCCCCCCCGGTTAACTTGTGGGTGGATGAACCTTCTTCTTGTTTGAGAAGAAAGAAGAGAAAATAAAGTTATGGAGCCTAGTGGCTCGTTATCGCTTACCGGGTGTGGATGCTGCACAAAATGTTAGTAAACACATGCATATAAGATTATGAGAGCATGTATTGACAAGTTGTGCGCAACACATAGGCTTTACTGATGCACGGGGTCTGCGCCCGGCTTTGTACAAAGGATTACATGCAACAGCGGCAAGACTTGTACAAAAGAGTGGTTGCCGGAACGGGTCCCGGCAACCGCGCCTTATGGGTAAAACTTGCGAAGATGCTCTATATTCCAGGAATTGCTCACCGGAACGCCATCTTCGGTCTCAAGGCGGATAGCGCCGGGCCTAGTGACTCGTTTCACCCGATAAGGGCCTTCCCACTTCGGCGTCAACTTGTTGGAATTCTTGGTGGACTGAACGCGCCGAAGAACAAGGTCGCCTTCCTCGAAGCTTCTGGCGTTAACTTTGCGGCTATGGTAGCGACGCAAAGCTTGCTGGTAACGAGCAGCTCGTACAGCAGCCTGAAGACGATCTTCCTCGAGGAGCAGCGCGTCATCTTGTCGCAGCTGCTCTTGCTCAAGCTCATCATAAGCGAGCACTCGTGGTGACCCGTGATCACGAAGTTCCGTGGGAGAACTGCTTTGCCCATAGACTAGAGCGAAGGTGTCCGCCGGTGGCTCGATTTGGCGTCGTCTGATCGACTAAAGAACCACCGCAGCTCCTCGATCCAATTTCTTCCGCACTTGTGCAGCCTGTCAAAGTTCTGGTCTTGAGTCCCCGCAGCACTTCAGCGTTTGCTCTCTCGCTGACCATTGCTTCTCGGATGAGCAATGAAGCAAAGCAGATCTTGGCGCCAAGATCTTGGGCGATCGCATGAAGGTGCGGCTCATGAACGTGTGCCGTTGTCGGTGATGATCCAGTTAGGAATCCCAAAGCGGCAAACAATTGACCAAGAACTTGATCGCCGATCGTGCTGTCACCTTCCTCACTGGTTCCACTTTCCGCCACTTTGTGAACTTGTCGATTGCAACGCATAAGTACTCAAAGCCCCGACAGCTCGGGAAAGGGGCCGAGGATGTCGAGCCCCCACCGAAAAAGGGCCAGGATAAAGGGATTGTCCGAGAGCTTGAGCTGGTTGGTGTATCTGCTTGGAATGGAACTGCACGCTTCACACTTGGTTACTTGTGTAGTTGCATCTGGAGGGCTTCGCCAGAAGAAACCTTGCCGGAAAGCTTTGCGGCAAGTGCTCTTGGCGCCAATGTGGTGACCACATATGCCTCCATGTATCTCTCGCCAACAGCTTCATCCATCTTCCCGCAAATACACTTTAATTTCACACCGTTGAGTCTTCTTACATGCAAGATGTTGTCAACAAACTGATACATACTTGACTGCCGGGCTATTTTTTCCGCTTCTTCTTGCTCTTCGGGAAGTTCTCCTGTCTGAAGGAAATGGACGATTTGCTGCGCCCATGCTGGAGCCTGTGGCTCGACAACAAGGACCAAAGGCTCATCTACCACTATGGGAACATTAGCTTCCACGGCAAGAACCTGTGGTTCTGCCGGAGCTTGATGATCCCCGGCAAGCTTGCCGGAGCAAAACTTGTCGGGAGCGTCTGCTTCAACGAGACAAACCACAGGGTTTGTCGGAGCAGACTGCTCCTCAGTGATATTTGTATTGATTTTAGGGACCTTCTTGGCGGCGGCTCCAGGGAGCTCTGCCGGAAAGTAGTCGCCGGAAACCAATTTTCTCTTCTTGCTCTGTCCTGTTGACGGTGTTACGGTTGGCTGAGTCAGCTTGAGCACAAAAATTCCTGGTTCCACAGGTAACTTAAGTGCGGCACATTTGGAGAGGCCATCGGCTATATCATTCTGAGCTCTTAGAACGTGTTCCATTTGCAGGCCTTCAAAGTGTTCTTCTAGCTTTCTCACTTCATCGACGTAGGCTTCCATCAACGGACTCTGATAATCTTTATTTACTTGGCGGACGACAAGTTGCGAGTCCCCCCTGACGATGAGCTTCTTGATCCCAAGGTCTACCGCAATCCTGAGACCGGCAAGCAAACCTTCATACTCTGCAGTATTGTTTGTTGCTTGTTCCTTGGGAAAGTGCATCTGGACTATGTACTTGAGGTGCTCTCCGGTGGGTGCGATAAGCAGACGCCTTGGCACGGCGCTTTGCAGCGAGAAAGCACCATCAAAGTACATCAGCCACTCTTTATTTGCCTCTTTGACGGGATGCTCGTCTCGAATTTCTTCATCTTGCGTTGGCGTCCATTCAGCTATGAATTCTGCCAATGCTCGCTGAATAGTTGAAGTGCTTTCAAACTTGAGGCCAAAGCTTGACAATCCAAAGTGCCCACTCGACAATTCTGCTGTTGCTTGGATTTTGTAAAATCCTTTTCAGCGGAAAGCGAGTGACAACTGTTATCTCATGTGCTTGGGAGTAATGGCGCAGCTTTCTCGAGGCCATGAGGAGGCCGAAGCAACTTTTGCACGCCGAGTACCTTGACCTAGCCCCTGCGAATGGGAACCGACAAAAGTAAACTGGCGCTGCACCATCTTCTTCGTGTCTTGTCGCAACCTCGCGCTGATCTGTCCTTGTCGGGACCAGAGCTTGTGGCGAAGCCCCTTGCTTGTTGCTGGATGCGTCGCCTCGGTTGCGGCTCATCATCTGCCTCCCTCTCGCTACTAACGCAGCACTAACCACTTGATTGGTTGCCGCTATATACAGCAGCAACTTCTCTTGTGGCCTAGGTGCGACAAGTATTGGAGTGGAGGACAGGTATCTCTTCAAGTCTGCAGCGCAGCCTCCGCCGAGTCCATTTCATTGGACCTGCCTTTTCAAAATCTTGAAAAGCGGCGGTAGGCGCTCAGCAGACTTAGAGATGAACCTCTTTGAGAGCAGCCACGCAACCGGCAAGCCTTTCGACATCCTTTGGCGCTTTGGTGCTTCAATCTGCTCAATGGCCTTGATCTTGTCGGGATTGGCTTCAATTCCCGGCTGAGACACAAAGAACCGAGAAGCTTGCGGAAGGGACTCCAAACACGCACTTCTCGGGGTTGAGCTTGAGGTTGATCTTGCGCAGATTTGCAAATGTTTCATCAAATCCTGAACCAGAGTTGCTTTGTCCTTGCTCTTGACCACTATGTCATCCATGTAGGCTTCTACATTTACGTGTATTTGTGGCTCAAAGGCATCATGGACTACTCTTGCAAAGGTTGAACCGGCATTCTTTAAACCGAAGGCATCCGTATGAAGCGATGCGTGCCACATGGTGTAATGAATGCGGTTTCTCTTCATCCTCTTACGCCATGAAGATCGATGATATCACGAATATGCATCAAGAAATGAAAGCAGATCACATCTAGCCGTGGAGTCAACAATCTGGTCGACGCGGCAAGGGAAATGGGTCTTTGGGACAAGCTTTATTAACATCGGTGAAGTTGATACAATGTCTCCATTTCCCATTAGCCTTGCGATACAACTACGGATTGGCCAACCACGTGGGATGGAGGACTCCTCGACAAGCCCTGCTGCTTCCAATTTCTTGATTTCTTACGCTATGAACTCTTGGCGCTCCTTTGCTGTTTCCTAACTTTTTGCTTGGCGGGCCGCGTGAGGACAGATAGCTAGGTGGTGCTCAATTACTTTCACAGGAACACGGGGATGTCGGATGGTTGCCATGCAAACACATCGACATTCGCCCGCAGAAAGCAACGAGCTCGCCTTCCTATTTAGGATCAAGCGTGGCAGCGATGGTGAAGGTGCCACGAGTGCCGTCCTCCTTGGCGGGCACCTTCTTGGTCTTGGCGGAGCTGCCATCGTCTTCTTGCACTTGCGGTGGAGCTCGATGGTGCGTCCTCGGCGGTAGCGCAGCACGCCGAAGAGGTGCGCTTGCGGAGTGGGCAGCGAGCTCTTGCGGACTTGGTGGTCTTCTTCTTCCCCGGGAGCTTCAGCGGCAAGTGGTTTGCTATCTGTTGCGGCTCCTGCATCCCGGTAAATCTTGTCGGCGCAGATAAGCGCATCCTTCTTGTCGCCATGGACAGAAATAGCGCTTATCGGGCGGGCATCTTGAGTAGGTTGTAATCATAATGAGGCGGCCATGAACTTGGCGAGTCTTTGGACGGCCAAGTATGCCATTGTAGGGCAATGGGAAATCGGCAACGTCAAAGTGACCCTCTTAGTTCGAAGTTGAGCTCGCTGCCGAATGTTACCGGCAATGTGATCTTCCCTTTGGGCTTGCTCCTTCTGGGTTGATTCCTTGGAAAGTACCGGTTTCTTGAGCTCATTGTCGTGGATTTGAAGCTTACGGAGCACCGCAGAGGAGATCAAATTCAGGCCGGCCCGCCGTCGGCCAACATCTTTGTGACCTTGAGGTTGCGGATGGTTGGTGAGACCAACATCGGCAAGCACCCGACTCGCGATGATGCAATCGGGTGATCCTCAATGTCAAAGATGATGGGCGTCTTGGACCACTTCGAGGTTTGCATGACTCTATGGATGGTTCTGCTGCATTGACCTCACGCATCCATTGCTTGAGTTGGCGGTGCGAGGTATGCGAGCGCACCACCGTCAGCGCAAAGGACCTCCGTTGCCTTACGGAACTCCTGCTCGTCGACTTCATCATCTTCCATGTCCTCGTCATCTTCATCTTCGTCTTCTTCCTTATCGCGGCCCGGGAGGTCTGTCACCTTCTTTGCTGCTTGGCCTTGCCGGCGTCCTCCCGGCGGGTCTCTTCTTACTTGCTGCACCTGCACCTTCACAGGCCTTCTTCGTGTCTACGCGCTCGTATTCAGCTTTCGTAGCTCAACAAGCTGCTCGACTTTCTTGTAGCTCTGGAGATCGTGGCCATTAGTGCGGTGGATCTTCTGATCTGCTTGTTGAGCTGTCGGGGCTTGTCGGCCGCCCTGAGCTTGGCGGTCGGCATCAGCGGCAACCTCCTTGCGGAGCCGCTAGCCTTAGCCTTTGGGCGCCACCTCCGCTGCGGACTGCTCGACAACTAGTACTTCTTGGTTTTCTTCTTTACTGTTGTTTCGCCTTGGCTCTTCCTTGCCGGGCGATCTACTCCTTGTCGGACTCTGCTCCCACATTCTCTCCAGGAGTCTTCTTCCTTCTTCAGTAGCGTGCGCACTTGCCGGCCAGGCGTAGAGCTCGCTGGCGTCTTTCACTTTGCACATCGCCATCTCCTCCCTCATCCTGCGGTTTCGTACATTACGATGAAATGCGATCACCTTGGCGGGGTGGACGTCTGGGATGTTGTAGTGCACTCATTGAATCTCTGGATGAACTTGCGCGGGGACTCTCCCTCATACGGGCAAGCAGGTGGAGGTCACTCTCCTGGCCATGAGGCTTGTGGCCGCTGTGAAGGCGCCAACAAACTGGTGGCACAAATCTGCCAAGAAGAAATAGAGCCATCCGGCAAGTGCATGAGCCAAGATCGGCGTTTGGCTTGAGCACGGGGAAAGTAGTTGGCGAGGATCTTGTCGTCTCGTCCTCCGCAGCCTGCACCGCGATGGTGTAGATCTTTGAGGAACTCCGATGGGTGTGTCCTGCCATCATATTTCTCCGGCACATCTGGTTTGAAGTTTTTCTTGTCGGGCCACGGACTTGCCGCAGCTCACAGTGAGCAGGGCAACCCATCGCGTCTGGCAAGTCGCTGGTTCCTCTGGCGCATGCATATCAACGATGGGCCGGCGCGCTGGTCGGATTTTGACGGGCGCTTCTCTTGGCGCTTCGTCACGGGTTCGGCGTCTTCTTCTTGCCGTTCTCGAAGAACTTGGCGCTGGTCGCGACGAGCTCGCGGATCCGACGACGCTGTGGAGTCGCTGTCGAGGTGGATCCGGCGAGTCGGCGATCTTGGCCTTCGGGAAGGGGAGTGCACGGTGGCTGTACCCTCGCAAGTCTCGTCGCCATGGGCTCGTGCCTTGTCGCCTTGCCGCGGCTGAGAGGCGCTTGGTTGCCGCAGAACGTCGCCGTTGGCAAAGCCGATGAGGCTCTGGATTGTGGCCCTCCATTCGTCGACCTTGTCGGCCGTTGGAGGGTAGTCTAGAAGTAGCTGTGCTCTTGCCAAGGCTTCTGCTGGTGTGGTGGGTGGCAATGGAGTACGTAGCGAGGAACGGATGTGCTCGGACTCTAACCAAGTTAGGAGGAGCAGCATCCCGCCAAGCGACCGTACTCCACTTCATCGGCATCTTTGAGGTGCATGCGGGTCTCGAGAACCTCGGGGTCCTCAACAGCCTTGATCCAACGGCGTATGGTGCCGCGAGCATCATGGCGCTGTCGGTCCCCGCCTCTGAGAAGGGCGCGGTGCGGACTCGGACACCGGCGCTGCGCTGCCTTGTCCTTGGACCTGGCGGCGTTGTGGGCTCTCTCGGCAGCGCGGTTCCTCGCCAGCGTTTCCCCACCACGACAGCTCGGTGGTGGTGGGTTAAACGTGGGCGGCTCTGCTGCTGCGAAGACTTCTTCTTGGCGCCATGTTGACGAAGATGTTGATGAAGCTGCTCGTGTGACCGCGGATCGGGTTCACGCAGCCTCGACGCCCTACGGGCGCGCCAAAGATGTCGGGGAAGTTGATCGTGGCCCACGAACACCTATGGGACCTGGGTCCCTTGTGGTTCGGGGGCGGAGATTGCACAAAGAGCGGATCGGCGATGCACACAAGCAGATTTACCCAACCGGAGCTCTCCGAGAGATAATACTCCTCTGCTGCTTTGTGGATTATATTGTGTCCTTGCTAGGGAGCAATGAGGGCTACAAAACCTAGCTCGAGTGTATGTGTGGGTGAATGAACTAAGTTGGGCGGGCCGAACCCTTTCTCGTTGCACTTGGGCCTCCTTTTATAGGCACAAGGGGTCACCACATGTGGCAAGTAGGGAAGGGTAAGATAGTAAAACATAGGTTGGTACACGCTTTATGCAGTGTCTGATAATCTATACCTAACTTTCGACGGCAAGGGACAAGAGTCATCAATGCCCGTCTCGATCACCCGAACGAGGTAACGAGACCGTCAAGTCGCCTCCGTTTGCCACGATGGTAGCTTGTCATCGCCGCTTATCGCTGCTCCCGCTGGCTGCACAGCCCGTCGACCGCAGCGTGCTTGGGAGAGCCCGTGGTGACACGTTGGCGAGTGAGCTGGAGCAGAGATGAAGAGAGGTCACTGCATGGCGAGTACCTTGCAGCGGCAAGGTTCTTGTCGCGCTCGGAGCTTATCGCTCACCAAGCCTTCGGCAAGCTCCTCTTGCCGGGCCTTATTCCTTGGCATACTGAGTGGCCTTCCGGCAAGCTCCTCTTGCCGGGCCTTGATACTTTGTTCTTGAATGGCTCCAAAGGAGCCGCTGAGGATCTTGGCGGTCATCAGGCCAGCCCTGCCGCGGGGTGCTACAACTGCCCGTGCACGAGTTCGGGATACTAGAGAACCCCTACTCTAGTACACCGACAACGAGTATAAATCTCGTGTCCCTTGTGTTGTTCATCGTTTCCATCTTAGATCTCACGAGGCGAACGGATGTAGATAGGTAGGGGAGAGATCTTCGTGCGCACCCCAGTGTTCGAACCTTAAGGGTCTGCCGGAACCCAACATCCGACACCTAAGGCGGATTCAAAATTTTGAACCGGTGATCATAGCATCCGCAAATCATATATAAAGGGTATTCAATGTTCGTTTCTTTTTGAATGTACAATATACTCCCCCTATCCTTTCTAGTTTACATATAAGTTTTACGTGTAGTCAAAGTATCTCTACTTTCATCAAAAAGGTATCAACATTCAACAACGCCCAATCAATATTGTTAGATTCCTACATACTCCTAGATTTGTACTCGAGATGGTTTCCAATTTGACTATTGACAAGATTAATAGTACATGAGATGTATAATGTGAAAATTATATCATTAGAAACTCCTTTCACATACGAATTTGACAGTATGCTTTGTGTAAGTTGCATGTCATATATTATTACTCTAACATTTGGTCAAAGTTAACCACGAAAAACGCATTAGACCCTGTATGCTTTGTGTAAGTTGCATGTCATATATCATTACTCTAACATTTGTGTGAGTTGCATGTCATATATTATTTTCTAACATTTGGTCAAAGTAGTATAGTGGAAGTGGATCCTCTGACGTAGGTATCCCTGCCTTACCCTCCCTTTCGGTCACTTACTGGTGGACCCCATGCTTGCTAGGCCCGCATGTCGGTTACTCAATGGGTTCGCCACGTCGAGGATCCTCATCCGTAGTATACTCCCTTTGTTTTATTTACTCCATAAAAAGCGGAGGAGTGGTGGTATAATAAATGGCGCTTGGCGGGGAGGGAGGGGCGTCGGTTTGCTCTCAAGCTGCGGTCCCTGGCGGCGAAAGTGCAAGGCAAGCGTGTTCCATTCGGTGGCGGCGTGGAGGGTCCAATGTGCGGGCTGCAGCATAAGCGCGACAAGAGCGATGTACAGTCAAAACCGATTGACCGGTCGTCACGGAACCACTAGTCACACTAGAGCTTTTGCTCGGCCTCGCCAGCCACTGCCCTAAAACCACACCAAATCTCAGCCCATTCCCCACCTTTCGATCCCTAGCCGCATCAAGCATCCCTAGTTCGCCGGAAAGCCATGGTGCGCCGCAAGATCACTTACTACAAGATGTTGACGTCGGAGCACCGCGCAGAAATCGCGGCGGCGGTCGGCGCCACAGACCTCTGTTCCCAAGCTCGCTTTGCGGCGAGCCAATCCCCGAGTTCTCTGGAGCCAAGCTACGAGGAGGAGGAAGCCGATCCAATGTTCATGGCGTAGGTCGCGGCGCAAAAGGCCCCCAATGGTTATGAGACGAAGGACGTCGACTTCGTGCCGGCGTCCGAGTCCCCCATGGTGGAGGCAGACCAGCGGTTCAACATGGCGATACTTAAGGAGCACCGGGAGGCAGAGGCTCAACTCGACGCGGAGCGCGCACATGCCGCTGCAATCGAGGCTCTCCTGCAGGCGGAACCGGATGTCGTGGATGTGAACCGGGTGGCGGAGGCTCAACATGAGGCGGAGCGCGCGGATGCCGCTGCCATCGAGGCCCTCCTGCAGGCAGAACCGGACGTCCTGGACTTGAACCGGACGGCAGAGGTTCGACTCGACGCAGAGCGCACGGATGCCGCTCTCATCGACGCCCTCCTGCAGGCGGAACCGGATGTCCTGGACCTGAATCGGGCGGCGGAGGCTCGACTCAACACGGAGCGCGCGGATGCCGCTGCCATCGAGGCCCTCCTTCAGGCGGAACCGGACGTCCTCGACTTGAACCGGGCAGTGCTCTCGTCTGTGCAGAGCACCCGCACGCTCCGCTTGAACGAGTAGCTGGAGGCCGAGGACAACCACGGTGCGGAGACACAGGTCGGCATCGATGGCTGGTTCGCGTCGGCAGCCAAAGATGACGAGGCCGTCTCTTTCCGCGAGCAGTGATAGTTTTTCTTTATGTTGTTGCTTTTATGGATCTTTTGCTGTGTAACATATATTTGTTATGCAAGTCGCCTGACTTGGGTCAGTCTACCATTTCAGGCGGGTGGATGAATATCCTACGTCTCCTAACCCTTCTTTCCTTCTTCCTCACCTCTTCTTCTTCCCCAACGGACCACCCTTGCGGGCGTCGGATACTCCCAACATGCGGTTGGATAAACATACTCTGTGAACGAAAATTATGTGTCAGCGATAGGATGGCTGAGTTTGGTTTGTTCACATGCGACAGCACGTGTCAGTGAGGGTGCGTTCCCTTGGTTGTGTTTGCGGCGTGCAGGAGCGACTGTGTGAGGGTGCGGTGCGACCGCGACGTGCAGGAGCGACTGTGTGAGGGTGCGGTGCGACCGCGACAGCCGTGCGCATGTGTACCTCCTTCTCATTTTGAAAACTTTAGGCAAGGTTGGCAAAAATGTGTGGCGAAGTTTGGCAATGCAAGGCCTAGAACCAAACAGGATAAGTACATACGTACTAGGAGTACTAGTGTTAAAAAAGAAAGGCGGGGTTTTCCTTCGCGGGATTTAATTGATACAACTCATCGTTTCACGTGTCAATTAATGCGTATTTTTTTCTTCAAAGACCAAAGAGCTAACCATCTCACTCCTCATCGCTTGATTAATGCAGCGCCATGCAAACCAACCTTCTCACTTCCGCATGCATGCAGGGGATATTAATGTCCTTGGTTGCTAACCCCATCAATTTTACCTCGATTAGTGTTTGTGGCCCTTTGCAAATTGTAATTTTGATATACTGGCCTTGTGTACAAAAAAATGGAGGTAGTAACTATATTTGACTTCCTTCCCCATTGCGGTTACGTCGACGATATCTTTTTTTGGTGGTTTGGCGAAGTCGTTCAGCGGAGAACACCATTGAGGAGACCACGGTAAGTCGTTATGAAGTGCCGCTTGCAAGCCGAGACAACCGCCTTATTTGCATCCAGAAGTCCTTTACTAGTACTACTAGGAGTACTAGTGCGGTGAGATGGTTTCTCGAAGAAGGCGATGGAGAAGCGAAGTCAGCGAAGAGTGAAATGATGGTTGCTTCGTCCGTGCTTTTGTGATTTGGCCTCCTTTGCTTTGTGATTTGTGATAGAAGGCACATGGGAGTAGACTCTATGCTCTATCTTGTACTACATGCATCCAAGCATGGGAGAAAGAGGAGAGAGCGTTGCATTTTCTATTCCTTCAATCAATCAATCGAGGAGCTTCGGTTCCATCTTTTTGGCTTTGGCAACACCGTCCACAATGGTTTCCATGATGCCAAAAGCTATTTTCACATTTGGCTACACATTGTGGATGCCCTTAACCGTACCACTTGGTTTTGCTCTTGTGTGCTATCTATACAAATCTCAATTATATTGATCTAAAAAATTATAGAATCAAGATTAGTAAAAAGGAGGTGATTTTGCCGCGTGGATGGCGGGGAGGTTTCTTATTTGAGCAATGCTACGTCCACGTAATGGTTTACGTAAAGTTCTGAACTGATGTGATGTGGGACTATTTGATTGGATTAAAGGAGGATTAGGCCCACCCATCGAAAATCAGGGGGCATATATAGATTAGATGGAAAGTATATGTAGCAGCTACGTAGCCCTTTGTAAGTCTAGGATTAGGCTTCTTATTTTCGGAGGATGCTGTCCTGGCGGTTTGCTAACATGCGGTCCCACGTGTCAGTGCTTTACCAAGCCGATTCACGTCCCACATGAGGCAGAACAACGGCAGAAGCAGCATGTGGTTAAGTTGAAGAAGATGAGGGAGAGGCGGATTCAGCAACGAGTGAAATGATGGTTGCTTCGTCCCTCCAACTTAACTGCAGGAAAGGTGCAGCTTTGTGATTTGACGCCTCATTGCTCATTACTACACGGCGCCATGGTGGGGTGCTTCACCCGGCCTTTCTGCTTTGTATTCGGTATGACCGAGACCGGTAGCTTGATGTCCCACATGTCGGCGAAAGGGACTAGAAGATTTATGAAAGAGAGCACTCCACTCTTACGACGGAGGAGTAGACGACACGACGGCCCAGTGAATTGTCACTTGTACTGTATAGTACTATAGTTTTGCTGTTTCGCATGATCCATCGATACAAACCCGATTAAATAGGAAAGGGCGGGATTTTCCCTACGCGGTAGATGATACTGGCCATACATTTCAAAGGCAATTTTAATGTATGAAAACTCAATAATTATAAGTAACAATATGATATCTAGTAAAACTAAAAACACATATGATTTATTGTGTTAGAGTGTAGTAGTACTGCTGTATTGCATAGTTGTTAGATGTAACATGCGAGAACGTGTAGAGATGTAGTTTTGGAGGGCCTATAGAGAGAAAAGCGTAATATGGTCACCGAACTTCAGAATAAGCTGATTACGGTCACTATATCGTTTCACGGTGATTATCTGATTACTTGCTCACGTTCAGCATCGGATTGCACTCTGTTGACCGGCCAAATAGTCGCGTGGCGCCATGTTGACTAGTTAAATTGACCATGTTCCTTGTGGGTCCCACTGTCGATTCGCATAGGCAAAAGGCGGATAAACACAAATTTACGCAGCACGACAAGGCTCCAACCTGTGCGCGGAATCACCTGGTTGTGTATGTATGCGCCGGGGCCTGATGTGTGCGCATGCACGTGTAGGTTGAGCACTTGAGCGTGAGAGTGTGTGTTGGTCGTGTGGTGTACTGGTGTGTGCATGCATGCATGCGTGTGAGTGTTGCGTGCATGCGTGTGAGTGTTGCGTGCGTGCGTGGCTGCGTGTGTACGTGTGAGTGTTGCGTGCGTGTGTGGGTGCATGTGTTTGTGTGAGTGTTGCGTGGATGCAGTTCGTGTGCATGCGTGCGTGTGTGTATAAGCACCACACCAGCTCATGTGTGTTAAAACAGACGGCTCGGCATACCAATACAAGGCCACCTTGTCCGATGTGCCCGCGGTCATGACTTCGAACCACCGTCCAAATATTTTTTTGTCGTTTGTTTTCATTCTTACTAGCAAGATGCCCGTGCGTTGCACGTGACATCAAGATGCATTTGTATGACTTGTTTATCTTGTGAGAGAAAAGGATGAACGAGGGAAGGCCTTATTTGCAAATGTGGAGAGGTGTGTGGTTACCTTTTTGCAAAATTGCCATAGTTTCTTTCCTATCCGTCAGATATAAATCGGATAGCCTATATTGCAGGATGGCAGGCACACCATCATCACCAACTTTGTTTTTTATAAGAGTGTATTTTATGTATTTTATAAGAGTGTAGATGTAAAGTAGATACAAGTCGACAGGTGGGCATGATGGTAGTGAGATAATGTGATGCAACACTAGAGGTGCCACGTGGAGCGTTTAACTGGTCAACTAGTCATGTCATGAGCAAATACAGAGTTGTACGGTGAGCCCGTGACTGTATAATAACCACTAAATGTAAATGGTGACCGTAATGAGTGGATTCTGAATTCCAATGTAGGTATCGTGCATTTGCTTCAAATACAATGATCGTCATTGCATAAATCGCGAGAGAACGATGAAACATGTGTGAATTTTCTGGGGGCTTACTTTTAGAGGACCTGGAGATAGTTTTGTGTGCATACGGAAAGGCGTCTGAGGGGTATGTGATGGAGAGAGATGCTCTTCGTTTCTCTTTATTATGACTAACTTTGTATATAGTATAAAATATACAAATTCACAAGTATGGAATAAATATCATTGTGGGCACCATGCAATACAAATTAGCGTTCAGTACTCCTCCATATAACTTTGTAATGTTGTATATATGCAGAAACTCTAAAATAATATTTTGGCCACACTTATTCAAAAGGAATGTTCTATGAAATAAGCGTGAAGAGAGGGCTTTTTAGATCAATGGGTGCGTGATGTAACATGTGTGAATGTGTAGTTGATGCATTTGGCGGGGCCTAGAGAGGTATGTGTGTGTATTACGTATTCGAGAGAGGCATGGATAGAGGGGCCGACAGGCGTGGGAGAGATAGCACGAGAAATGAGAGTGGTCTAGAGAGAGAGAGAGAGACGAATATGACGTCACGACAAGAGATTCCATTCCCTTGAGTGTGTATATGCAAGGGGGGAGGGAATAGAGGAACCAGGAGAAATTTTCTGTGTGTGTGGTGTTTGTGTTGGTATGTGTGGGTGTGAGAAGAAAATGAGACGTGGGGGCAGAGGGTGTGTCACCGAGTGAGGTCTGGTGGGTCGAGGTGAGACCCTTCGTTCGGTTCCGTCCTACGCCACATTGGTCGGCCCGTGACGCATTTAGGAAGACCCATGGATGACTAGTCGTATGTCACATCCCTAGTTCTGGTAATGCATAGCGCTTGCATTAGAGTGCTGCATCATGTTTAAATTCTTTTGATTTTGAAATGGGGATTATTCAAACCCTAGCACCAGATCAAATCAAATAGGTTCAACATAAAAACATTTTCAATGAACCTGAAATGCCCTTCTAAAATGTTCATCACCTCTGCCTTGGTCTTAAACCACTGTCAAAACTAATGCACAAATTTCTAGGTCACTCTAAGGTCACTGGATTAAATCTTTAGTTATTTGAGTTTGGGCATTTAAATTATATAAAATATTTCAAATACTCAAATAACCCCAAACTAAAATGTTCCATGCTAGATATATTCCAAGTAGTGGCCATGTGCAGTTTGGTGATTTTTGGAGTTGCCTAGGTATTTTTAGAAATGCAACAAACCTACAGAAATAAAAATAAAATAGAAACAAATGAAAATCCTTTTACCTGGCCTCACCTGCGCGGACCACCTGGCCGGCCCAGCTGGCAGCCCAGCCAACTGGCCCAGCCCACCACCGCAAACCCTCTGTCGCCTTCCTCCTCGCGCCAGTAGGCAAGGGCGCGTGCCCGACGCGCGAAGCCACGCGCCGCGCCACCTCCTGCTTCCCGCGGCTTCTCCGACACGGCTGTGAATGCCACGACACCCCCCGGACCCTCTGCACCTCTCCCCTCTCTCGCTGGACCTCCTCCCCTCCTTTGGCTCTCTCCCTCGCACCACCCGAACGCGCACGCCATCGCCTATGTGCACCACCGCGGCCACCGCCTCCCCCTCGCCTCTCCGACATGCCTAGGAGCTCCGCCACCGTCGCCTACGCCTCCCTGTTGACTCACGCGACTCCAAACGCCGCCGAACGTCGTCACCGCGGTCGTCTTCAACCTCGGGCAAATGAGATCGCTGGCACCCATCTGTCGTCCACGGTGCCTCCCCGAGCCTGCTGATCCCTCCATTGGAATCCATGTGAGCTTCGCTGCCTTTTCCCCTTCTCCCCGTGCTCTATTTCCCTCTCTAACTGCCGTTCCCGTCGAGTCCAAGAGCTCGGCTCCGCCGGCCATGTCGCCGCCGTGGCCACTGTCACATAGAGCTGCAACCGAGCACATGGCCGTGCTCAGCGCAGCGCCAGAAGCCCAAAAATACCTCCAGCTGCTCCTGTCGTGCTTCGCAACACCGAAACCGCCCAGACCCGAACTCCGGCCGCCACATTCGTGCTCTCCGCCGTCGACTCAGACCACCCCAGCTCCTCCCGCTTGGCCTACTAGATCTTGCCATGAGCCCCGGCTCTGGCGTGAGGACCAAACATGATCGATTTGATCGACCGTGGGCAAATTCCGACCCCCTCCGCCGTCTCGGGTTTCACCGGCGACGAGTCATGGACCAAGTCCGCGAGTTTGACCCGTTGACCTTGACTGGGTGGGCCCAGGTTGACTTCCCCCCTGAGTCTATGACAAGTGGGGTCCGCTTTGCTAATTAACTTAGGTTAACACTAACTAAATTTAGTTAGTTTAAATAACTACTGACATGCGGGACCCACTGGTCAGTTTGACCCGGTCCGTGCCCCGTTGACATGCTGACATCATGATTATGTCAGGCTGACGCAGTAATGCCCTTTTCTGGATTTATTCTTATACAGGAAATTCCAGAAATTAGCCAAAACTTCTATAAATCATAGAAAATCAACCGTAACTCCAAATCAAATAATTTATAAATTAAAAATGATCAGAAAAATCCAATCTATCCATCTGTACTAGTTTCATGCATGTTTAAACAAGTTAACTTGCTGTTTAGTGCAAAACATGATAAAGCACTATTTAAGATCACAAATGTGTTTGAACTTTGAATTTTTGGTTCAAAATATCTCAAACCCATCTGGTTGTAGTTGCATTAGCCCAACACACTCATTTTACCATGTCATGATCATGCATCATATTGTGCATTGCATTGATTGTGTTTCTTCTCTGTTGTCGGTATTTGTCCCCTCTCGATAGACGTGGTTTCGAAGATGAGATCGATGACACTGATGAAGAGCTATATTATCTTCGGAAGTGCGGGCAAGCAAAACCCCTTGTTCATTCGATACAATCCCACTCCCTCGCTCCTGCTCTCTTTTCTGCATTAGGACAACAACGATTCATCATTACTTGCTGCGGTAGCTGAACCCTTATCCTCTACATGACTGTCATTGCCACGGTAAATAGATGAAACCCACTAGCATGAGTAGGAGTTGTTTGAGCCCTGATGTGCCTACTCATTCATGCTTGTTTGTCATGCCTGCTATTGCTTAGAGTTGTGTCAGGTCTGATTCAGCCGGGATGAATCGGAGGTGTGTGAACATGTCCAACTGTTGAGAGCTAAGTGTGTGAACACGATTTGGTAAAGGTAGCGGTGAGAGGCCATGTAACATGGTGGGTTGTCTCATTGCAGCCGTCCTCAGGAACGGAGTTCTGTGTTTGTGATCCATGAACAGTTACTACCACGCATTGGAATGCTTAAGTGCCCCTCTCGACTTATTAATCAATCTGATCTCTGTCCAGGAGTTGCAACTAGTTTCTGGTGTTTGTAGGATATGTGTTGGGGGCCGTGCGTATAATGACCCTAGGGGTGAGCAATGTTGCGGTAGAGACACGAGGCACGTGTCTGGGACGCCCGTTTGGTGCCTCGGAACCCTGCTCTCATCGTTGGGGGCGTGGCGACACCCGGCGGATCTCCTTGCGGATGGAACCCGAATAGGCGATAAACACGGACAGGAGACTTGTGTGGTTAGTCGGTCGTGGCCGACTCCTCGCCGAGCTTCCGCTTGAAGGTTGCCGAGATACACGCGTGTACATGGTGGTAAGTGGCAAGGCGTGTGAAGAAGTACACCCTGCAGGGTCAACATCATCTATTCGAATAGCCGTGTCCGCGGTAAAGGACTTCTGGGTTGCCTGTACAGTTCATAGACAAGTGAAAGTGGCTACTCTAAAACGCGCAAGATAAGTGTGAGTGCTATGGATGGCGCTCTCGTAGGGAGACGGAAGCGGATCCATAGTGGTGTATTGAAATGGTGAATATGGGGACTCGTGTGCGCCACCTCAAAAGAGTTACTTGCAGTCGTAGTTCAGGATAGCCACCGAGTCAAAGCTGGCTTGTTGCTGTTAAACCCCACCACCCCTTTGTTGATAATGATGCATATGTAGTTAGCTCTGATGTAAGTCTTGTTGAGTACATTTGTAATCACGTTTGCTTATTTTATGTTTTGCAGAGAGACTTCAGTCTCACTAGTAGTTCCGCGTGGACTTCAACGTTTAGCTTGTTACCTCAGCTACGATCTTGTGCCCTCGGCAGGATCTGGTGGATAGTCAGGCTTCTCAGCCTTTTTCCTTTGTAGATGTCTGTACTCAGACATGTTAAGCTTTCGCTTGTGCTTTGACTTGTATGCTCTGAATGTTGGGTCATGAGACCCATGTTTGTAATATCTCGCTCCTCGGAGCCTAATGAATAAATACTTGAGTCGTAGAGTTATGTTGTGATGCCATGTTGTATTTACACATATCGAGCATGTCGTGTGTATGTTTGAAATGCTTGGTATGTGTGGGATCCGACAATCTGGTTGTTTATCCTTGGCAGCATCTCTTATGGGGAAATGTAGTCTAGTGCTTCCTTGAGCCATAGTAGTCCGCTTCAGCCCGGTTCACCGGAGTCCTGCTAGCCCTGCACTACTGCTCGGGGCGCTTGGTGGCGGCATGTGTTTCGCCGTTCCTATGTACGTCCCGGGAAATGTCACGCAGATGACATCCGAATCTGCCTAGCCTGCTACAGCCCGGGTTCCCGTAGTCCTGTTAGCCCAGTGCTACAGCCCGGATTCACACGCTGCTGACCGACATGCTTGAAGTTGATTCATGTATGCCTCTCCCCATGGGTTAGTGCCGCTTTGGGTCACGACTAGCCATGTCGGCCCGGGTTCTCTGTCATATGGATGCTAGCGACACTATCATATACGTGAGCCAAAAGGCGCAAACGGTCCGGGCCATGGTAAGGCGACACCCGTGGGAATACCGTGCGTGAGGCCGCAAAGTGATATGAGGTGTTACCAGCTAGATTGATGTGACTTGGAATCGGGGTCCTGACAGCTTTGGTATCAGAGCCTGACTGCCTGTAGGATTACGAAGCCAAACTGGTCGAAGTCGAGTCTAAAAATGCTTTAGTTATATAAGGGAATTCATTGTGGAAGGGAACGTAAGGCTCTTTTTACTCCTTATACCTCATGGCATTCTGATCTGAGTCATCCTCTTCTCTTCTACGAGGTATAAGAACTAGGCTTCTCATCTATCTATTAGGATGAAGTGTTACTAATCCATAGACTTATAGAATCTATAGTTTCAAATCTCAGTTCAGTTCTTACTACTTCCGTATGTTCATAGCTGGTCTCAGAACCTCGATATTGTGATGTTGAGTGGTCATGCCACTATTTTGCAGGATGTCTCAAATCATTTTGAGCATTTACAGCCGTTATGATGTTCGAGTCATCCCAGGTTTCTAAAACAATCTGAAGCATTTGCAAAATGCCTTCCTCTCATTTTGATGTCCCTTTGGGCCAGATTAACCACACTAATTGGTGAGTTGAGGTACTTGTTGCCTCGGCATATATGTTGCAGCTATTATTATGAACCTAGGTGTTTTAGGGAGTCACCTAGTAATCTAGCCATGTTTGTGTTCCGGTGTGATGATTCTGGCCATTATTCTCGAAAGCATCCTGTGATGCCATTTAATAGTAGGTATTCTATTCCTGGGTTTTTGAACCCGAGATTCACCCTACTTACCTCCTGTTGATAGTGTTTGCTAGTTCCTTTAGGATATTAGTAATTTTGTGATAGTCCTCGAGGTCCGTGGTATTTCCTTCTTCCAAATACTATGAATCGCTTATGGCAGAAGTTCCTCGCTGAACCAAAGGATCACAATCAGAGTACTCTTGAGGAGTTCTCCATTCATAATTGTGAATCTGCCAGTTCTACCCTTTCCGCATGGGTTATCCGGAAGAAATGTTGAGTTTCGCTCGACATACTAGTCTATGCATCCACAACTCAGAAAAACATATGTTCATTTGAGTTGTCCCTCTTTAGTTGTATTCTGACCCCCGTCTGTCAATTGATAGTCAGGAGTAGTCGTGCATTCATCATCGATGCCTATTATTCTTGTGGTATGTCAAGCCATTCTATTCTGGAATGACTGGGAGAAACAAACTCCAGTACCTCATCCATATCCAGGATTGGGTCAAAGCAGTTGTAATCCGCAGATCAAATGCAATCAAGCTTTTGATTCTGTTCTATCCTGCAGTATTACCCACTTTATGTCAGGAACGTCATGAGAATTGCACCTTATCTTATGAATTCTTGATGCAGTGATACTCTCGCCATCATCGTTCCTTCCTCGGTCCCGTGTTGTTGCAACCGGAATGCCGACAAGTGAACCATGATGTGTGAAATTTATACTCCTAGCAACCGTGTTGCTTGGTAGTTCATGGACAGTATTCTCATTCTTAGTGTGTTGATTATTGAATCATCACCCTAAGGTTGATCGTGCCACCTAGTCCATTTTCCTGGTGCACACTTCAATTGATGAGTTAGGATCTTGTCAAGTCCTCGCTCATTTGATCATATCATCTTGCCCTCAAAAGCAAGATTGTTCTCGAGCTTAGTAACATACCGGTGGTTCGTGATTTCTGAATATCTTCTCGGAAGTATTACCAGGTTGTCCCCTGACTGTTATGTTGAGCTCGTGATCAAGTTGGTATTCCTCTAAACCAGCCATTCTCCAAGAATCTGTGTTGGATACACCTGAGCTAGTTGGTTAAGCTAAACAACAACTTGGAGAGTTGGAAGATGAAAGCTTGCCCGACTTAGTTCATCACTAAGTGATATACTTGTGTGTGTGTGTGTGTGTGTGTGTTGAAGAAAGATGATATCTCCATCATTTGGTCCTCGTGATCAGTTGTTGGATCTATTGCCTTGTCAAAACTTTGACTTGAGTATGGGCTATCGTCAAGTCAAATCAGAACCAATGATGTTCATAATGTTGACTTACTCGTGGTTGATCCCTCGAGCATACACCATGACATCTTTTGGTCTGACCAATGCTATCACCATGTTCACATGATGGTGGAAGTCCAGTGATATGGAAATTCCGATGAGTTGTTGTTGAGCCCATCAGCAACATCTTGTCTCCCCCATGATCCATGTGGAACATTAAAGCTAGCATTGGAAACTTTTGTAAGCATTATCTTCGTGCATGTTCATGAAGAATATGTTGGATGAAAGAGGTGACTTACTCTGGTTCATGTGCATTTGAAGCAAGTTGCCGCCATGAATTCGAGAAAGTTTGTTTTCGCTTCCTCTGGTACCATCCCAAGTCAGTCATGCATGTGAGAAGTATGCTATGGTTTGACAGGCTCGCAACCTTCATTCCATATGTATCCCTAGCACACCAAGCCACTGATTGATTTGTTCAAGGAGAAGGAGTTCCTTCATAACAACTAGTCATGACTTATGTTAGGACTTCGTTATCTTCAATGATGGTTCCCAACCTGAACTCGGTAGTGTTTTATTATAAGACTACTAGGTGGTCATGCTTGTCTAGGACAGCATGTTCACATGTGTGTAGCAGAGCCAGCTCATGTTTTGGAGCTTGCTATCGTAGTTCATTTCCCGAGAATCGCAGCGTCATCTCGTCGATCGTGTTGCAAACTTTCTTTCCGGACATCTTTGAGTGAAGTATCCTATCACCAACGGATCTGAATCTCAGGCAGATATGATGGTTGGAACATTTCAACAGTTGCATTTCATTCCCAGTTTGCATCGCCATTGTGCCAATTTCCATGGGCTGCCCCTCTCAGTAATTGATGTCTAGGATCATCCTCAAAAGTGGACTTACCATGGGTCCCATCCATTTCCGATGATAAGCAAAATCATCCATTGCGTTGTCTTCAACAAGGTAGTCCACATCATCCATCCTAGTCCGATTATGCCATTTCTTCGAGCTCTTTCAAATGATCAATTGTAAATTGCCTCAGGCTGGTGAGAAGAGTTTCAATGATCTCTGGATCAAAAGTAATTCTTTTTACCACTTAAGGTAACAAATCTACGAGTCACCTTCCCTAAGGTGCCCCGTTATGGAGTCATGACATTTTCCCTCGCTACTTTGAAACCCTCGTAAAATTGTTTCTTCTGTCCCTCCTGATGCATGTTTTGCCTCTCCGCTCCAGAGATGTTTTTATGTCTCATTCCATGAGTTGATCTTGTGATCATTAAGATGATCCTAAGTTGCTCAAACCTCAGGAAGATCGATTCCTCTAAAATTCTTCCTGTTTACTCGTGGTCATGTTGGATGTAGTTCTCAAAGCAAGATGTCAAGATAAATTTGAAGCAATGAATCAACATCTTCGAGAAATGCAATGGATCATGAAGACTGTGTCAGTTCTGTGTCCCCTCTGTCTTCTTACCTCACGTCTTGAATCTCGGGGCGAGATTCTTGTTTAGTGGGGGTGAGTTGTCACATCCCTAGTTCTGGTAATGCTTAGCGCTTGCATTAGAGTGCAGCATCATGTTTAAATTCTTTTGATTTTGAAATGGGGATTGATCAAACTCTAGCACCAGATCAAATCAAATAGGTTCAACATAAAAACATTTTCAATGAACCTGAAATGCCCTTCTAAAATGTTCATCACCTCTGCCTTGGTCTTAAACCACTGTCAAAAGTGATGCACAAATTTCTAGGTCACTCTAAGGTCACTGGATTAAATCTTTAGTTATTTGAGTTTGGTCATCTAAATTATATAAAATATTTCAAATGCTCAAATAACCCCAAATTAAATTGTTCCATGCTGGATATATTCCAAGTAGTGGCCACGTGCAGTTTGGTGATTTTTGGAGTTTCCTAGGTATTTTTAGAAATGCAAAAAACCTACAGAAATAAAAATGAAACAGAAACAAATGAAAATCCTTTTACCTGGCCTCACCAGCGCGGACCACCTGGCCGGCCCAGCTGGCAGCCTAGCCAACTGGCCCATCCCACCACCGCAAACCCTCTGTTGCCTTCCTCCTCGCGCCAGTAGGCAGGGGCGCGTGCCCGGCGCGCGAAGCCACGCGCCGCGCCACCTCCTGCTTCCCGCCGCTTCTCCTACGCGGTTGTGAACGCCACGACACCCCCCGGACCCTCTGCACCTCTCCCCTCTCGCTGGACCTCCTCCCCTCCTCTGGCTCTCTCCCGCGCACGACCCGAACATGCCCGCCGTCGCCGACGTGCACCACCACGGCCACCGCCTCCCCCTCGCCTCTCCGACATGCCTAGGAGCTCTGCCACCGTCGCCTACGCCTCCCTGTTGACTCACACGACTCCAAACGCCGCCGAACATCGTCATCGCGGTCGTCTTCTACCTCGGGCAACCGAGATCGCCGGCGCCCATCCGTCGTCCACGGTGCCTCCCCGAGCCTGCTGATCCCTCCATTGGAATCCATGTGAGCTTCGCCGGCTTTTCCCCTTCTACCAGTGCTCTATTTCCCTCTCTAACCGCCGTTCCCATCGAGCCCGAGAGCACGGCTCCGCCGGCCATGTCGCCGTCGTGGCCACTGTCACATAGAGCTGCAACCGAGCACATGGCCGTGCTCAGCGCAACGCCAGAAGCTCAAAACCCCCTCCAGCTGCTCCTGCCGTGCTTCTCAACACCGAAACCGCCGAGACCCGAACTCCGGCCGCCGCATTCGTGCTCGCTGCCGTCGACTCAGACCTTCCCAGCTCCTCCCGCTTGGCCTACTAGATGCGCGCGAGCCCCAGCTACGCGTAGGACCAAACTGCGGTCGATTTGGTCGACCGTGGGCAAATTCCGACCCCCTCCGCCGTCTCGGGTTTCACCGGCGACGAGCCGTGGACCAAGTCCGTGAGTTTGACCCGTTGACCTTGACTGGGTGGGCCCAGGTTGACTTCCCCCCTGAGTCTATGACAAGTGGGGCCCACTCTGCTAATTAACTTAGGTTAACACTAACTAAATTTAGTTAGTTTAAATATCTACTGACATGCGGGACCCGTTGACCTGCTGACATCATGATGATGTCAGGCTGACACAGTAATGCCCTTTTCTGGATTTATTCTTATATAGGAAATTCCAGAAATTAGCCTAAACTTCTAAAAATCATAGAAAATCAACCGTAACTCCAAATCAAATAATTTCTAAATGAAAAATGACCAGAAAAATCCAATCTATCCGTCTGTACTAGTTTCATGCATGTTTAAACAAGTTAACTTGCTGTTTAGTGCAAAACATGATAAAGCACTATTTAAGATCACAAATGTGTTTGAACTTTGAATCTTTGGTTCAAAATAGCTCAAACCCATCTGGTCGTAGTTGCATTAGCCCAACACACTCATTTTACCATGTCATGATCATGCATCATATTGTGCATTGCATTGATTGTGTTTCTTCTCTATTGCCGGTATTTGTCCCCTCTCGATAGACGTGGTTTCGATGATGAGATTGATGACACTGATGAAGAGCTATTTTATCTTCGGAAGTGCCAGACAAGCAAAACCCCCTTGTTCATTCTGATACAATCCCACTCTCTCGCTCCTGATCTCTTTTACTGCATTAGGACAACAACGATTCATCCGTTACTTGCTGCGGTAGCTGAACCCCTTTATCCTCTGCATGACCTGTCATTGCCACAGTAAATAGATGAAACCCACTAGCATGAGTAGGAGTTGTTTGAGCCCTGATGTGCCTACTCATTCATGCTTGTTTGTCATGTCTGCTATTGCTTAGAGTTGTGTCAGGTCTGATTCAGCCGGGATGAATCGGAGGTGTGTGAACATGTCCTACTGTTGAGAGCTAAGTGTGTGAACACAACTTGGTAAAGGTAGCGGTGAGAGGCCATGTAGGAGTACATGTTGGGTTGTCTCATTGCAGCCGTCCTCAGGAACTGAGTTCTGTGTTTGTGATCCATGAACAGTTACTACCACGCATTGGAATGCTTAAGTGCCCCTCTCGACTTATTAATCAACCTGATCTCTGTCCAGGAGTTGCAACTAGTTTCTGGTGTTTGTAGGATATGTGTTGGGGGCCGTGCATAGTGCTGACCCTAGGGGTGGGCTATGTTGCGGAAGAGACACCAGGCACGGTGTACCGGGACACCCATTTGGTGCCTCGGGAACCCTGCTCTCATCATTTGGGGCTATGAGCGACACCCCGGCCGGATCTCCTCGCGGATGGAACCCGAATAGGCGATAAACCTGGACTAGAGACTTGTGTGGTTAGTCAGGTCATGGCCGACTCCCTCTCCAGGCTTCCTCTTGAAGGTTGCCGAGGTACACGACGTGTACATGGTGGTAAGTGGCGAGAGCGTGTGTGAAGAAGTACACCCCTGCAGGGTTAACATCATCTTTTCGAATAGCCGTGTCCGCGGTAAAGGACTTCTCGGTTGCCTGTACAGTTCATAGACAAGTGAAAGTGGATACTCTAAAACGCGCAAGATAAGTGTGAGTGCTATGGATGGTGCTCTTTTAGGGAGGGAAGCGGATCCATAGTGGTGTATTGAAATGGTGAATATGTGGACTCGTGTGCGCCACCTCAATAGAGTTACTTGCAGTCGTAGTTCAGGATAGCCACCGAGTCAAAGCTGGCTTGCTGCAGTTAAACCCCACCACCCCTTTGTTGATAATGATGCATATGTAGTTAGCTCTGATGTAAGTCTTGCTGAGTACATTTGTAATCACGTTTTCCTATTTTATCTTTTGCAGAGAGACTTCAGTCTCACTAGTAGTTCCGCGTGTACTTCGATGTTTAGCTTGTTACCTCAGCTATGATCTTGTGCCCTCGGCAGGATCTGGTGGATAGTCAGGCTTCTCGGCCTTTTTCCTTTGTAGATGTCTGTACTCAGACATGTTAAGCTTTCGCTTGTGCTTTGACTTGTATGCTCTGAATGTTGGGTCATGAGACCCATGTTTGTAATATCTCGCTCCTCGGAGCCTAATGAATAAATACTTGAGTCGTAGAGTTATTTTGTGATGCCATGTTGTATTTACACATATCGAGCATATTGTGTGTATGTTTGAAATGCTTGGTATGTGTGGGATCCGACAATCTAGTTGTTTATCCTTGGCAGCCTCTCTTATGGGGAAATGTAGTCTAGTGCTTCCTTGAGCCATAGTAGTCCGCTACAACCAGTTCACGGAGTCTGCTAGCCCAAACACTCTGCTCGGGGCGCTTGGCTGGCGGCATGTGTTTCACCGTTCGTGTATACATCCCGGGAAATGTCACCTTGGTGACATCCGGAGTCTGCCTAGCTGCTACAGCCGGGTTCCCGGAGTCCTGTTAGCCAGTGCTATATCCGGATTCACATCTCTCGGTCGACATGCTCGAAGTTAATTCATGTATGCATGTCCCCATGGGTTAGTGCCGCTTTGGGTTCACGACTAGCCATGTCGGCCCGGGTTCTCTGTCATATGGATGCTAGCAACACTATCATATACGTGAGCCACAAGGCGCAAACGGTCCCGGGCCATGGTAAGGCGACACCCATGAGAATACCGTGCGCGAGGCCGCAAAGTGATATGAGGTGTTACCAGCTAGATCGATGTGACTTGGAATCGGGGTCCTGACATCGTACAAGACAAAGATAGCAGAATTGTGAAGGATTCTGTGTCCACTGACAAAGCCGGCTAGGATTTGTAACACTAGGTTCTCGGACTAAGGTAACCCCTTTATCTCTAATATTACTATTTATCCAACCTAACTTTAAGGGGCATCCTACAGAATGCTCTACTAGAATCGTACTCGTCGATTAGGAAGAGAGGTGTGAGACAATGCATGAGAGACATGCGTAAAGATAATGTGCGTACATGAGACACGTAGGCAGGTCCATGTATATAGAAAGGGTCGATGAGGATTGTGCGTGTGTATGTTTGCGAGAGGAAGAGTGCTTGTGATAAAGGTTAGTGAAAACAGTTGTAAATGGTTATGAGCGGGAGGGAGGTCATATCTAGAGCATGTGTGCGAGAAATACACCTCGGGAGAGAGTGTGTGAGCATGTGTGAGAGACCACCGATGGAGAGTGAAACTACACGTAAAAGACTGCTCTACACATTGATTAAAGATATGAATTGTATCCAAATATTAGGATGGGATCATGTTATTTGCAATTCGCATAAGGAGCGGTCATTGATCCAAACATCTAGATTCTATCGAATTTGAGCATGTCTATGTTATTATTCGACACAATTGATCCACATAGTTAGTATTTTGAACTCCAGACAATGCATCGCTTTAGCAATTGAATATAAACGTGAGTATAGTTCATGTTGTGTGTGTAAAGCACATTATACATACGAAAGTTACACAATGGACATTATAAATAGCTACCTATGAACTAGCATACATTTGAATTCAACTTAAGGTGGTTTAAAAAATCGAATTCAACATGAAGTCCATTCAATTATTTGAATTTGATATCATGGCATTTGTAAACCATACCAAAATTATGGGGGCACCAATCTTTGCTCTGATTTTGTACATAATAGCATATGTAGTCGTGTATAAAATAGATTCAAATTTAGCTCCTCCATTCCAAAATAATCGTAGTTATAGGATTTTCAAGTGTCAAAATCTCAAAAAGAAGCAGATAATTTAATGAGGTTTTCAAACATACAAGGTCAAATATAACGTTGTCTATTTAGGTCGATCCTCATAGTTCAAGAGTACTCTAAACGTGAATGCTTGTGTTTCAAAATTTGAGCAAGCGCCAAAGAGCCTCTACTACTTGAAACCGCGTGAGACCAATGTTTGGTAGTACAAGGAAATTACTTTTCTAATACTCCGACCCGTGAAACCCTCTTGGCCCGACGTCCAAAGGTCTAAACTGGGTAGGTTTGTAGCTTCATCTAGGCGCCACACAACCGCTTCGAAAAACATTCATACACAATGGCCGCCCTAAGCACACATGCTGCGGCGAAATCGCTCCGCCCACTATTTGGGACACCTGGGATTACCATCCTACCTCGACTCCCATGAGGTCCGATATTTAAGAGGGGCAAAGTTTGTACTTTCCCCAAATTTCAAACAAGCGCGTCCAATCTTACATTCAGAAAAGCCAAAAACAAGCGCGTCCCGGACAAGCATCGTTCCCCCCACCCGTCCGATTCCCCATTCGTACTCCGTGGGCGCCAAAACTACCACTCCACCAGCATGAAACCCGGCGTCCTCCGTCCGCCACCCCATCCCACCCATCAACCGCCGCCCTCCTCCATCATGCCGGAGCCGATACCCCGACGTTGTCATCCACCGCAACCTCAACCGCAACGCCCTCCACGGCTAGTCACAGAAGCCGAGGCCGAGCCGTCCGTACCCGAGCCAGTTCAACCACACCGTCCTGCGCCTCACCGCAGCCACTCCAACTTCGCCACCCTCCACTGCACCGGAGCTAGATGTTCCTAGTAACTCGCGATGCACAAGGTATCTCCTCATATACTATTTCACCTTAGCTAGAGGTCCGTCGCCCCCCTAAATTTCAATTTCTAGCCAGTTGATTCCCAATTAACGGAAGCATTCCCCGTCGTAACAGGCGCTAGGATGCCTATTACGCCGGGGAAGCAGCGCCTTGGTGTTTATCTTAGGGGCGTGTGCGGCCTAGAGCTACTGGCGCCCGATCTGGAGGTCGGCCGGCATTAAAGGGACGGCCTGGGGCACTGCCAAGCACGGCGGTGGTGTGAGGTCGATGGGAGGGCGGGGCGGCGGAGGCAGGGGTCTGGGCCGGTGGTCGCTGGCGGTTCGAGAAAGATCATCAATAGTGACTGGCGGGAGGTAGACGAATGTCATCTGCCCGTTCCTTATAGATCGGACGGTTCATTAAAAAATTGACTGACCTATTTATTTTATGTCGACTGTTATCTTAGATATGACCACATGTGGTGGTGTGCTGGAGGAGTACCTGCATTACCTGTGCTCATATATTACAAAATCATACGGAGTAGAATCTAATTTTGTTTGTCATGCAATGTTGTAGAGCTATCATATGTCTCCTGTCATTTATTTTTCAGCCACCTGCTATCTGCTACTTTTACAGTGCACTAGTTCTGCACACACTTCACCCTTACTCTCACTATTGTGTTCTATGCAAGGGTATTTCAGACTCTGCTGCCATGAGAGAAGCCAAAAATAAAAGAGAGAAGTCGATCCAGCTTCGTATGCGGGTAGGCAAGACACGTTACAGCGCTATAAAGGGTGCAGTGTCAGCAGATGGAGACGGTAAATGTAGCTCTGTAGTTGATGACCTCGCTCGCAATGAACCACCATCCTGTGTGCTTGCTTTAACCCAGCGGTGTCATATGTGGTTGCATGTTCCATATGGTGTCTAGCTTGTATTGAAAGGCCGAAGTTGGTAAGATAAGGAAAGATATTTTTTACATGAACCACCATCCCGTGAGCACCAGAAGACAAATAGCTAGTCAGGGCACTGGCCGAGCCAGTGACAAGCCCAACAAAGATAGGCATCACCTGGAAGCCGACTAAAAAGCTGCGATGGTGGCGAAGCAGCCCACCTCCCACCAGGCTCTCAGGTCCTAGATGATCATGCTCACCACTCCAGCCGGATGTCTAGCTTGTATTCCTTCCAATTTGGTTAAATTGCATCTGCTTAGCTTACACATTATACCTTTGAATATGACATGCCTTTCTGTTTTTGGTGCATACTAGTACATATGTGTATTAACCATGTTCTTACATCAAACTAATGTTCTTGTGTATCCCTCATCAGTCACTTATGACGAGGCAGGCATGCAAGGGGACTACTCCTCATTTAAAGAATGCAGCGTCAGCCTCCCAACAAGATTCTTAAGAAACAAAAATGCTAGATGAAGATAGTGAACGTAGCTCTGTAGTCTATTACAGCATTTCCCCTACACTAGCATCGCAGGTGCTTGCTCTAACTTGGCAGCGTGATATGTGGTTGCATGTTGCATATGGTGTCTAGATTGTAATTCTTCCAATCTGGTTAAACTGCATGTGCTAGTCTGCTTAGCTTATACATTATTCCTGTTAATGTGACATGCCTTCCGGTATTTAGTACATAGTACATCTGTCTATTAAGCATGTCCTTACATAAAACTATTGTTTTTTTTGTATCCCGCATCAATCAACATGATGAGACACCTTTAGTATATGCAGTGTGATATTAGTTGCATCTTTCATATGATTTATAGCATGCGCTGCTTCTAATTTGTTGAAATTCCATTTATGATGGGACGCTTTTAACTTGGCAGAGTCATATTGGTTGCATCTTTCATGTGGTGTCTAGCTTGCATTGCTTCTTATTTGCTGGAATGGTTTCTGCTTAGTTTACACAAACATTTGTGAACATGCCATGCCGTCCTGTTTTTCGTACATATTCCATCCTGGTATCATGTGATTGCCTTACATCAAAGTAGTGATTGTTAGTATCATGCATGAATGAGTTCTAAAGAGAGAATTTTATAGCTTTTTCTTGTCGGTCTTACTTGACAATTCAAAATCAATAAAGCGGAAGGAAGTTAGCAAGGCAGCGGATAAAGGTGCTCCTTCGAGCGGAGGGCCTCTCTGATTTCTACTCCTCCACACCCCAAGATGATTTCCAAGACAACACATGCGTAGACACTCAAAAAAGCTGTGTTTATGATGAGCACGTCTCCCCTAGTGCAGCATCACCGGTGCTCCCTCTAACTTGGCACTGTTATATGTAGTTGCATGTTATGTGTGATGTCTAGCTTGTATTGCTTCTAATTTTGTTGAATTCCATCTGCTTACTTTATAAATTATAATTGAATAAGACACATGTTCCTGTTTCTAGAACATACAATATCTGTCTATGACACCATGTTCTTACATCAAATTACTACTGTTGTGTAACCTGCAACAATCACTTATCATAAGACACGTTTGACTTCAGAGTGTGATATAGGTTACATCTCACATTCTTTTCTAGCTTGTACTACTAATTTGTTGAAATGGCACTTATGACGAGACAATTTTAACTTGGTAGAGTGATATTCGTTGCATCTTTCATATGGTGTCTAGCTTTCACTGCTTCTAATTTGTTGAAATGCCTTCTCCTTAGTTTACACATCATAAGCTGTGAATATGCAATGCTGTGAATATGCAATGGCACTAATGACGAGAGACCTCTAACATGGTAGTGTGATGTTGTTTGCATCTTGCATATGATTTATTTCTTGTACTGCTTCACATTTGTTTAAACTCCATTTATGATGAGACACTGTTAACTTGGCAGAGCAATATTTGTAGCATCTTTCATATGGTGTCTACCTTCCATTGCATTGCTTCTAATTTGGTGAAATGTCTTCTTCTTAGTTTACACATCATAGTTCTGGTTATCTCTTCCGTCCTATTTTTCATACATATTACATCCTCCTATCATGTGGATGTCTAACATCAAAGTTCAGTTTGTCTGCATCATGCATCAATTTGTTCTGAAGAACTAAATTTTTATTCGTTTTTCTTGTCGTCTTGACTTAACATGGCGCAGAGAAAGAGGAAGAAACACAGAATGGCAGGGAATGAGAAGCGAATGAATCCTGCAGATTCTGCTGGTACTGATGGTGCAATAGAAGGTCAATGTCCAGCGGAAAATTATACAAACATGACATCCCATGCTAAAAGAGTTGCAAAAAAAGCCAAACATAAACAAATAGCTGCCACCAAACAAGCAGAGACAACCCTAGTTCTTGCAACACCTACCACAGTACTACCAGCTGCACGACTTACTCGTGCGTCAACTGAGCTAGCAACACGTTCCCAGGATCCCTTGCCACCTGACACTACTTCCCATGCACTCTTGACACAAGACAAGTTGGCAATATCAGATGAACCTTGTGAGCTTCAACAGCAAGAAGGTAGTTGCTGGAGTCAAGTTACAGTTGCATGCTTCTTTATATGTAGTCTCACAGTTTGATGTACACTAACACTTCCTATGTTCGTTGTTGGACTAGCACCTAGGCGCAAGAGGAAACAAACATCAGGGATAATGCTCGATAGGTTAACTAAATCTAGAGGAGGAAGAATGGAGATCCGTCTTGAGGCAGGTTTAAAAGGCCACGTGATGCTCTGAGTCAGCCAAGTTAGTATCGAGGCAGCGGTTGCCGTTAGGTGTCATGTACGTATCCTCCCAACATGGATTGATGCAGGAATGACAAAGACGAAACCCAGTTCAACACCTTCCTCGACCATTTATCTGTAAGTATGGTTATGTATGGAAACTAGTAATATCGTCTTGCTTTGTCCCATACTTTCTAGGTTGCCGATAATGAGACTCCCATAACTTTCAACAAATGAGGTTCAAGTTGGATAGCCAAGATGATGCAACCAGACAAGCTTGCACCCATGTTTTCATGTCTGCTCTGCGACAGTATCGGTATAACTTGAGGAAAACTCACTTTGAAGGCAAGGCTAACAGTGAACTTTCCCAAACATCTCCAGTGGAAAATATATCGGATGAAGACTGGAGGGGCCTTGTTAAACACTGGTCTGATCCGAAGTATAAGGTACATTAATATATATATATGTGATCAGATCACATTTTGAAGTCCTATTTACGCATGTGCCACACAAATCTATCTTCTTGTAGGTGAACTGTTCAAAGAACAAGGCCAACTGTACGAAAGTGAAATTCCAACAGACGACAGAATCTCGTAGCTATATTGCACACTGCGAGGCTCTTGTAATTAGCTGATATTTCACTCTTTCATTGTACCATATTATCAGATCTATATTGACTTGTTCGAAATGCAGAGGAAAGCCCGCAAGGACCAAAAAGTACCTAAACCAAATGTTGTGGAAATCTTCAATGACTGTCACACCAGCAAGAAGAAGGGCATTACTACACCAGTCAAAGCCGCTGTAGTAAGTCCTTAATCCTCATGCCTTTTAACTACTACTTACTCTGACTTGTGCCTTGAACTGCATGGTTTGCAGCCAATGTCTATTACTCTTTTCAATTTTATACACAATTGTCTTAGCGTATCATTGCACCTTAGAAGGTTTAAAAGAGAGGAGTGATGTTCCTTTGATCTTGACCCGTAATCTAGTTCCGTGCTGGACTTGCCCACACAATGTTACAATTGCATGTTTGTCTGTTCTCAGTTGTTTTGTGATATGAATGATGTCATACTATGCTTACCGTATTATAAACTCCGTCTCTTTATCCTTAGCCCTCAATACAATGTGAAGAAATAGATAATACATTAGCGATGGTACATGGTCATATGTTTGGAACCTGGTTTTATTATGTACTTTGCAATAAAATACAACTAATATTTTACATGGGTTCACCAGAATAAGTTATGTATATAGACCAAAGTTATTTTGTTTGGTTTTGCTGCCTCCTTAATATCTTCTGTTCTGGTACTACTAATGTAAAACCTCAACTTTTCAGCGAGCTATGGAAAAAATGGTGGAACCGCCACCTTATGAAGGTGGCGAGGCAACTATAACCGCATTGTCAGCTCTTGCTGCAGTGGGTCAGTACCTGTCCACGAACAGTGCCAAATGCACGTTCCTGCGTAATACTGGGTTGGTTGTTAAGGCAATATCGTCCAAACTGCCTCATGATCAAGATATGCAAGCTCAAAGCAATGTTGTATCTGCGCTCCAGACACAAGTCCATTCCCTAAGAGAGACCCTTTGTGAAACAAGGAAAAACATTGCTCAATGTCGTCAAAATATGCATGGTTTTGAAACCAGACTATCAGACATTTGCTATGTTGTTCAGGAGCCTAGGGGAAATGAAGGCGAGTGATGGAGTCCTGGATTAGGGGGTTTTCGGATAGCCGAACTATCACCATTGGCCGGACTCCTGGACTATGAAGATACAAGATTGAAGACTTCGTCCCGTGTCTGGATGGGACTTTCCTTGGCGTGGAAGGCAAGCTTGGCTATACAGATATGTAGATCTCCTACCATTGTAACCGACTCTGTGTAACTCTAACCCTATCCGGTGTCTATATAAATCGGAGGGTTTTAGTCCGTAGGACGAACAACAATCATACCATAGGCTAGCTTCTAGGGTTTAGCCTCTCTAATCTCGTGGTAGATCCACTCTTGTACTACCGATATCATCAATATTAATCAAGCAGGAGTAGGGTTTTACCTCCATCGAGAGGGCCCGAACCTAGGTAAAAACATCGTGTCCCTTGTCTCCTGTTACCATCCGCCTAGACGCACAGTTCGGGATCCCCTACCCGAGATCCGCCGGTTTTGACACCGACATTGGTGCTTTCATTGAGAGTTCCTCTGTGTCGTCGCTATCAGGAAGGATGCCTCATCCCGTCTTTAAAGACGACACTGTTGCTAAAGGAGCTTTGGCCATCGGCCAAACTCTCCGGCTAGGCGGTTTTCTTATGACCGCTTTGTTCGTCGTTGCCAGCGGCGATGACTTCTCGGGTCATCGAAAGCAATCTTCACGTTAACTCGGAACTCGCCGAGCAGTTAGATCCGATGGAGCTCTCTTCCTTGAACGAGCTCTTCGATCGCATCGCCGCCCTGGGAGTCGCTACAGACTATGATCAGATTGGGCCTAAAACTGATCTGAGAGAGACGAACTCTCCCCAGGCTACCCACCACGTTGCTGTGGTAGAGGAACAATACAGCGACTCTTCTCCTACCTTAAGGACTAGTCATGTCTGGATTCCTAACCCCTCCATGCCAGATTCCCGCGGAGGGGAGGACACCACTCAAGCCCTGAACTTAAAGTCAGGCAGAGGGCTAGATTCATTGGGCAACCTCCAAGAACCCAAGCTTCCAAGTTCGGAAACTTCTTGGCCCCTGAATCTTAGATCGGACGGGTTCGAATTTAATTCCACCCGCCCACCCGAACATAAGCGATCTATCCCAAATCCGGCAAGAGCCGGTGAAACAATACATCATTCTTGGGCGATTCCTCCTGGTTATGGACAGGATAAAGGATCGCTTGCGAGGAGGCGCAATCTCATTCTTCGCAATAATTGCACGGACAAGGGAATCCTAAGCGCCATAAGCCGTCGTGAAATTACACGCCGCTGACTTGGCGTCCATAGTACAAAAGTATCTTTGCGATGGAGATCGCTCGAAAACGAAATCAAAATTTGGGATAATCCGACCCGAATCGACCCTAGTCCGAAATAAAAGGGTGCATCATCACCAGCACCGGGTTACATACCAAAAGCAAAAACCCCAAAAGGGCATGGAACCGTCTTTGGAGGGATGGCTCAATGGACCTGCAAAATTCATAGCACGAGGGCGCCACTCCAACTCATAGCCTTAGAGCATGTTGGATACTCGGCAGGTGGCAAAAAGTGGCGAAGAGCTCTTAGCTCTAGAGCACCAGCCCAGCAATACCAGTACGGTATTAACAGTCATCGAGACTTCCACATCAAATAATATGCGGAAGCGAACACTCCGCAGCCTTGCCTAAGTCTACCAGATAGCAACAATAAATCCATGGGGACACGGCTATTACCTTCAACGCCAAATGATTGAACCCAAGTTCGAACAGCCCGAGCACCACCGCATTGGTCCTCGGTCCAATAGTGGGCGGCTTCGCCTTACCAAGGTACTCATGGACGGCGGCAATGATTAAACCTCATCTACGAGGAAACCCTTCGAAAAATGGAAATAGACTGGAGCCGCATTGAGCGAAGCAGCACAACCTTTAGAGGAATAATCCCCAGTCGGGAAGCATGTTGTACAGGAAAGATCACACTAGATGTGGTGTTCGGCACGCCGGACAATTATAGGTCCGAGGAGGTCACATTCCAAGTGGCCCCGTTCAGCAACAGATACCACGCTCTATTAGGGCGAGAGGCATTCACAATTTTTCAAGCTATACCCCATTACGGGTACATGAAGCTCAAAATGCCCGGACCCAACGGAATTATCACTCTCGCTAGTGACCCGGACATAGCGCTCCGCGCCGAAAATAAAACAGCCGCACTTGCCCTTGAGGCACTATCCGAAGCCCTAGCGGCAGAGGAACTCACTGCGCTGCGCTCCACGGTGGACAGGGACGATGTGATACTCGATAAGAGATCCAAGTCCACCTCTTTTAAACCGGCAGACGAAATAGTCAAATTCCAAGTCCATCCAACGGACCCTACAAAAACGGCCTCCATCGGGGCACAATTAAACCCTGATGTGGACGCTGCATTACGAGAATTCCTACGCGAAAATTGGGACATTTTTGCCTGGCACCCTTCAGACATGCCAGGAATCCCACGCCGGCTGGCAGAGCACAGCCTAAATATCCTAAAAGGATTCAAGCCAGTCAAACAAGCTCTTCGGCGTTTCTCCGAACCCAAGAGACAGGTCATGGGAGAGGAGCTAGCCAAACTATTGGAGGCCGGATTCATCAGAGATATTAAACATCCGGGCTGGCTAGCAAACCTGGTAATGGTACCAAAGAAGGACAAATCCTGGCGCCTATGTGTTGATTTTAAGGACCTTAACAAGGCTTGCCCAAAGGATCCCTTCCCCCTCCCCTGCATCGATCAAATTATCGACGCTACCGCAGGACACGATTCATTGTGTTTCCTCGACGCATACTCCGGCTACCACCAAATTAAGATGGCAGAGCCAGACCAAGCCGCAACAAAGCATTCATCACTCCATACGGCCCATTCTCGCTTCAACACAATGCCCTTTGGGCTAAAAACGCCGGCGCAACATATCGGTGCATGATTTAGACATGTCCGCAAACCAGATCGGCAAAACGGTGGAGGCATCGTGAGGCGATGTGGTCGTCAAATCCAAGCATGTCGAAACCCTAGTCGACGACTTGAGGCTCACATTCGATAATCTCCGAACATATGACATCAAGCTCAACCGGAAAAATGTGTTTTCGTGTAACAACCGGAAAGCTCTTGGGCTTCATTGTATCCGTAGAGGAATTGAAGCAAACCCAGCCAAGATCCGAGATCTGTCACAATTGGATATCCCTAAAGACCTCAAACAAATACAAAAATTGACTGGATGCGTGGCGGCTCTAAGCCGCTTTATCTCCCGCTTAGGAGAAAAGGCATTACCCTTTATCGCCTCCTCCGCGATCGAACACTTCGAGTGGGCGGATGCTGCCACGGCGGACTCGAAGAAATCAAAGCCATATTGGCAACAAATCCGGTCCTTGCCGCGCCCAACATGGGCGAACCAATGCTATTATACATCGCAGCAACCCATCAAGTTGTAAGCGCGGTGCTCGTTGTCGAACGAGAAACGGACAGACACAAGTTCCCTCTCCAAAAACCAGTTTACTACGTGTCCACTGTCCTAACTCCATGCAAGTCACGGTACCCACATTATCAAAAGATAGTATACGCGGTGTTCATGGCATCCCGGAAGTTGCGACACTACTTTCAAGAGTGTTCGATAACAGTAGCCTCTGAAGTACCTCTCAATGACATTATCAACAACCGCGACGCAACGGGTCGGGTTGCTAAATGGGCCATTGAGCTCCTCCCGTTCGACATAACCTACAAGCCACGACGAGCTATTAAATCGCAAGTTTTAGCTGACTTCATCGCCGAATGGACTGAAGCCGAACTCCCTAAAGAGTACGGCGCATATTCCACCTGGATCATGCACTTCGACGGCTCCAAAATGTTGACCGGCCTGGGGGCTGGCGTTGTTCTGACGTCCCAAACCGGAGATACAGTCCAATACATACTTCAAATAATGTACACGGACTCCAACAACGCAGCTGAGGGAGTCCTGGACTAGGGGGTGTCCGGATAGCCGGACTATCGTCACGGCCGGACTCCAAGACTATGAAGATACAAGATTGAAGACTCCGTCCCGTGTCCGGATGGGACTTTCCTTGGCGTGGAAGGCAAGCTTGGCGATACAGATATGTAGATCTCCTACCATTGTAACCGACTCTGTGTAACCCTAACCTATCCGGTGTCTATATAAACTGGAGGGTTTTAGTCCGTAGGACGAACAACAACCATACCATAGGCTAGCTTCTAGGGTTTAGCCTCCTTGATCTCGTGGTAGATCTACTCTTGTACTACCCATATCATCAATATTAATCAAGCAGGAGTAGGGTATTACCTCCATCGAGAGGGCCGAACACAGGTAAAAACATCGTGTCCCTTGTCTCCTGTTACCATCCGCCTAGACGCTGATTCGGGACCCCCTACCCGAGATCCGCGGTTTCACACCGACATTGGTGCTTTCATTGAGAGTTCCTCTGTGTTGTCACCAATAGGCCCGATGGCTCCTTCGATCATCAACAACGACGCGGTCCGGTGAGACTTTTCTCCCGGACAGATCTTCGTGTTGGCGGCTTTACTGCTGCGGAGCCAATTAAGCAGCCATCTGGAGCAGATCGAAGCTTCGCCCCAGCCATCAGGTCAGATTTGGAAGTTTGAACTATCGGCCGATATCCGCGAGGACTTGATCTTGACGGATTCGAGCCGCAATAAGCGCGCTGCACTGTCTCGATGGGCATGATCTAGCTCTGTAGCCGAACAGTGCCCTGGAGGCCGCACCAGTATCCGCTCCGACCCTTAATCCGGAGTCAGATTCCCCGATCAAGGATGAGTGGTTGGACACCGCCTCGGGGAATACAATCTCTACGGCGATTGAGCCGAACTCCATCTTTGTCCATTGCGAAGACCTCGACTCTAGGGTGCCGGACTCCTCTCCGGACTCCGAACCCTCCACGCCCCGGCCAATCGAATTCGATTGGGCGCCGGTCATGGAGTTCACTGCCGCGGACATTTTTCAGCACTCGCCCTTCGGCGACATCCTGAATTCACTAAAAACTCTCTCTTTATCCGGAGAGCCCTGGCCGGACTACGGACAAGAAGGTTGGGATGCGGACGATGAAGAAATTCAACACCCACCCACCACCCACTTTCTAGCCACTGTCGATGATTTAACCGACATGCTAGACTACGACTCTGAAGACATCGACGGTATGGACGACGATGCGGAGGCGATCAAGACCCAGCGCCTACAGAGGGCTTTGGAAGGCCACCTCGTCATATGACATATATATGGTGGACATCCCAAAAGATGGGAACAGCGATGGAACAACGGAGGATGACCGCTCCAAGAAACAGCCAAAGCGCCCGGCGTCGTGGCGCCGCTCTAAATCCGCCACAATAAAATGGTGATTCCGACACGGAATAATAACACCCGGACAAGTGCGAAGAACCCCTCAGCGGGACTCGGTGCGGGAGGAGGGAGAAGCAAGTTCGCCTGACGGTCTTGGCGAAAGAAGAGGTTGAGGGCGATAATTATCGCCTCCCTCCGAAGATGAGGCAAGCCTCGGCGATGACGAGTTTGTCGTGCCTGAGGATCCCGCGAACAGGAGGCGTTTCAGATGCAGGCTTATAGCCACGGCAAGCAGCCTCAAGAAAAAGCAGCAACAGCTTAGAGCTGACCAAGACCTGCTAGGCGACGGGTGGATGAAGTCCTTGCGGCGAAGAGTATGAACTCGAGCGCCCTCCAAAAGCTACCCCAAGCGCAGGCCGTTGCCTCGACTAGAGGAAGAAGCACCCAAGTCACCGGCGCATGACATGGCAGACCGGCCACCCGTGGCGCGATTGAAGGCCTCTAGACCCTCGCTCAAGCCACACCCGGCGCCGCTCAAAAAGTATCAAAACACGGAAAATGTGCGGACTTGCGAGATATATTGGAGGATAAAGCAAAACATACAAGATCGATCCACGGATCGCGTGGGCGCCAACAATGCGGGATGATTACCGTCGCGCGGATATAGCAAAACCGGCGGACCGAACCACGATGAACAAAGCTCATATGAGCTACGTCGTGATATATTATCTGAGCGCCGCACACCACTATGCTTCACAGATGAAGTAATGGATCATCAAATCCCGAGGGCTTCAAGCCCGTAAACATTGAATCATACGATGGTACCACAGATCCGCGGTGCGGATCGAGGATTATCTCCTCCATATCCACATGGCCTGCGGTGATGATCTACATGCCATCGAATACCTCCCACTCAAGCTCAAAGGACCAGCTCGACCTGGCTCAATAGCTTGGCGAGAATCAATTGGTTGTTGTGAGGACCTGGAAGCCGCATTCCTTGATAACTTCGGGGCACATATGTGCGACCACCGGGCGCCGATGACCTTAGCCACATAATTCAGCAGCCGGAAGAATCGGCGGACAATTACGGACTCGGTTCCTAACAAAGAAAAATCAAATCGTCGACTGTCCGGATGCAGAGGCTCTTGCAGCCTTCAAACATAACATCCGCGACGAGTGGCTTGCCCGACACCTAGGACAGGAAAAGTCAAAATCTATGGCAGCCCTCACAACCCTCATGACTCGCTTTTGTGCGGGAGAGTACAGCTGGTAGCTCGAAGCAACAACTTGTCCAAACATCCGGATAGTCCGAATACCAAGGACAGCAATGGCAGGTCGCGTCACAACAAGAATAAGCGCCGCATTAACGGCGATAAATACTGAAGATACGGCCGTCAATGCCGGATTCAGAGGCTCTAAACCCGGTCAGCGGAAGAAGCCATTCAAAATAAATACCCAGGGCCCATCCAACTTGGACCTCATACTCGATCGCTTGTGCCAAATACATGGCACCCCCGAAAAACCAGCCAATCACACCAACAGGGATTGTTGGGTGTTCAAGCAAGCGAGCAAGTTAAGTGCGAACTCAATGACAAGGGGCTGCATAGCGATGGCGAGGAAGAGCCCCGCCGCTGAACAATAGAGGACAGAAGGTTTTCCCACACAAGTGCGGATGGTGAACATGATATCGCAACCCACATACCCAAAGGGAGCGAGCGTGCACTGCGGGGCGTATATGCGATGGAGCGATCGCCCCAAAGTTCAACCCATGGTCTTCCTGCCCAATCACCTTGATCAAAGGACCACCCTACTAGCATCCGTCACGGCGGCCGCGCGCATTGGTTCTTGACCCAATTATTGACGGATTTCACCTCACCGAGTCTGATGGGCGGCGGTAGCAACTGAACCTGCTTTATCAGAATACAGTGCGCAAAATGTGCATAGACCCCTCAAGGATTAAACCTACAAAGACGACCTTTAAAGCCGTCATACCGAGTGTAGAGGCCAATTGCACAGGCTCAGTCACACTCGAAGTGGTCTTCGGATCTCCGGACAACTTCCGAAGCGAAGAGTTTATCTTCGACATCGTCCCATTCCGTAGCGGCTATCATGCACTACTCGGACGAACCGCATTTGCAAAGTTCAATGCGGTGCCGCACTATGCATACCTCAAGCTCAAGATGCCAGGCCCTCGAGGAGTAATCACGGTCAATGGAAACACCGAACGCTCTCTCTGAACGGAGGAGCACACGGCGGCCCTCGCGGCGGAGGTGCAAAGCAGCCTCTCAAGGCAATTCTCGAGTCCAGCCACTAAGCGTCCGGACACCACCAAGCGCGCCCGGAGTAACCTGCAACAAGACCACCTGGCACGATCCAAGCACGAGTAGCAATCCGGCCCCAACCCCAGCCCTCGCGAAATTGCAATGCTAGTATTACGCGTACATAACTACGCTCTGGAGATACCATGGGCACATGGGGAGGGGCAAGACAACGACACGCCAAGAATGCGGCTCGACCGCACCAGGGGCTCCCGTTTGTGTCACTTCCTTTTTCTTTTTCTTTTTCTTTTTCTTCCTTTTTTTTACTTCCAGGACTCCGTCTTTGAGAAGTCCTGTCCGGCACACGAATCGCCGAACTCCCGATGCAACAGCCAGGGAAGCGGAAAGCCACGTCAAGTGTTCAGGTGGTCTCTATTACGAGCATTATACCTGTTTAATATCATCCCTTGCTTACCCCTGGAGGGGGACATGTTAGATAGTCCCATCCCTTGCTTACCGCACTATTTGTATCGTTCTGCTTCCATTGCAGTATCTTTTTGAATAAACAATACACAGCTTTTGCTTATTATTGCTCTATTTCCTTTATATATACATGTGTTCATTTCATGACATGTTGCAACCGTACACTTTAGTGCAGCCAATACCTGAGGGCTTAAGTATCCCAAAATTATGGTGTGATAAGTCCGAACACTTTCACAAGTCGGCACCCGAACTTATAGCATTATATGAATTGGCTCGAATCATGTCTTGGGTCAATAGTTGGGTTTGCCGGGTCTCGTGTTTGGTACCTTACGTTCCTCTATATCGGCTAAGGTAGCACGGGAGAACCACTGCGATTGTGCCCTAGTTATGCTGGGTCGAGCACCTCGATGGAGAAAGCTAAACTGACCGTCATGATAGAGGCGAGAGCGATGTCGCTGTTCGAGAGGTTTTTGGGTCCCTAAAGACTTATGCCGCTTAGAGCGAGGAACGGAATTGTCCGGCCAGGCGTGGATAGCGCCCGAACTCGGTCTTCGAATACTAGGGGCTTCGCGAAATTTAAAATTATAGAATTCTATGGCTAAGTGAGAGTGTTCAAGCATTATAAGTTCGGTTGCCTTGTTCGTTGTGTTGAGCGCCTCCCTATATGGACCCAAGAATGGGAACAAGAGTGCTCAAGTTTATCCCGAACACCCCAGCACTCGTGGCATGGGGGCTGAAGCCAACGACTTGACATCTCTCAAATTTAATAAACGGCCGCACAGAAGGTAATATTTTAAATTAATAAGCGTTGCTTAGCGCATATGAACAAGTTTTCAGCATACAGGATAACAAATGCAAGTTTATTCAAAAATTACATCTCTGGAGCACTCATCCGCTATTAGGCGGGCACCCTTGAGAGGCCCTCATAGTACATTTGAGGCGTCACGATGCTCATGGCCCTTGGTGGCCCGTCCGTCACAAGCCTCTCGCATCCAGCTTGCCCCAGTGCACTTTAGCACGGGCAAGGGCCCACGGACACCTTCAATGCAGGCGGAGCGCTTGATGACTTCAAGCCGCGGACAGGCGTCCACCAGCCACTGCACCAAGCCGAAGTAGCTCCCGGGCATGGCCTCCAATGGCCACAGCTGCGCTATAAGGCCCTTCATGGCCTGTTCGGCGACCTTATGGAGCTCGACCAGCTGCTTCAGTTGATCACTAAGGGGCACCGGATGGTCGGCCTCAGCATACTGAGACCAGAACACCTTCTCCGTGGAGCTCCCCTCCTGGGCGCGGTAGAATGCGGCGACATCGGGCGCCTCTCTGGGCAAATCTGCGAATGCTCCTGGAGAGCTCTGAATCCGGGTAAGTAATAGATAATTCACTCTCACATGCTTGCTTTGCAAATAAGAATGCCTTACCCGCTGCTATCTTCTTTAAACCCTCAATTTCTTGGAGGGCTTTTTGGGCCTCGGCCTTAGCAGCTTTGGCACTCTCAAGAGTCGAGGCGAGCTCGGACTCTCGAGTCTTCGAGTCACGCTCCAAACTCTCGTGTTTTTCCACGAGAGCTTGGAGCTCTTGCTGTACCTTGGCCAGCTGCGCTTCCCCCTTCTCTCGCTCGGTGCGTTCCGCAGCCGCTTTGTTTTCGGCCACAGACACTTCTTCCTTAAGGACCGCCACCTCGTGCGTGGCCCCTGCAGTACCCATGTTATTCCTGTTATTTTTCGCAACCAAAACCTTTTCTATAAGGTATTTCTTTAATAAGGTCTTACTTACCTTCCTTGTCCTCGAGCTCCTTCTTGGCTTGTCCGAGCTCGTTCTCGGACCTTCGAGGTTACCTTCAATACATTGACCTCCATGATCGGTCTTGGCGAGAGGTCAATGCATAAGCCTGTCGGTGTACTAGAGTAGGGATACCCTAGTTTCCCGAACTTCGTGCCGCGAACAGTCGCAACACCCAGCGGCAAGGCTTGCCTAGTGACGCCAAGATCCTCCGTGGTTCCTTTGGAGCCATTCAAGAACAAAGTGTTTAATTAAGAGAACAAGGCCCGGCAAGAGGAGCTTGCCGGAAGGAATACTCAAGGCACGCAGAAGACAAGACCCGGCAAGAGGAGCTTGCGGAAGGCTCGGAAGGCGACAAGCTCCCAAGGCGACAAGGAGTTAGCAGCGGCAAAGGCGCTTACCGCGGCAGAACTACCTCTCTTCATCTCCGCTCCGGCTCATGCACCAGCGATGTCGCCATGGGGCCGTTCGAGTCGCGTGTCAGAGAGGCTGTCAGCCCAGCGGAGAAACAGCGATGTGGGCTGACGGCAGGGTGCCATCGTGGCGAACGGTGGCGTCCCTAACGGTCCCTTTCCGCACTTTTCGGACGGGCATTTATTGCTTTTGTCCCTTGCCGCCAGAGTTAGGTAGAATCCACTATACACTGTACAAAGTAGTTGTACCAACCGTAGCTCGTTTTCCCATTTTGCCCTCATCTACGTTGCCACCTGTGGTGACCCCTTTGAGCCTATAAAAGGAGGCCCTTGTGCAACGTAGAAAGGGTTCGGTTCGGTTCGGTTCGTAGGTTCGGTTCATCCACAGATTCGACTCATTCGAGACTAGACACACTCAAGCTAGGTTTTGTAGCTCTCATTGCTCCCTAGCAAGAACACAAATAATTAGACAAGCAGTAGTAGGAGTTTTATCTCTCCGGAGAGCTCCAAAGCTGGGTAAATCTTCTCGTGTGCATCGCCTCGATCTGCTCTTCATGCAATCTCCGCCCCCCATCGAACCAAAAGGGCTCGGTCCCATAGGTGTCCGTGGGTCACGATCAGCTTCCCCGACAAGCCTGCATTCCCATATTGACATACTTATGTTAGACTCCTGCGTATATCTTTTTAGATCCTTAGTCCGGCTTTTCTTTCCGAACACCGAACTAAGCATCGAGAACTCTTGTCTGTCACGGTTATATTTTTACATATTCTAAAATTACCTCAAATCCTGTTAGAAAAGCTGATGCAGTCTTGATCGATCCCTTTTAGCGGACTGAACTATCCGGATCACCGCACTCATGGCAGTCGGTGTTCCTCCTGATGGGCGCTGTTAGCGCCTCACAAGCTTCTCGAGTGCCTCCGGTTGGGCCGGAGGACACGGCGTCTTACCCTTCTTGCGATGGATCCATGTGGGACTTGAGAACCGTGATGGTTCTAGCATGGAGTCCGGACAAGGGTGACTTAAACCCCTGGGGATCTTGCCCCAGTGCACGAAGTCCGGGAGGTGCGCCTTGTGGCACCTCGGCGCTACCTCCTCTTGACCAAGCCCCTCTTGGGGCCCCTTGCGCGTCGCCCAGCGTGGGCGAGGCGATCGAAGCGAAGTACTCTCCATTTCCGGCAGGCCCGGGGACCCGCTCGATGAATCGGCGAACTCACCCTTGGGCGGGCTGCAGTCGTTCAACATTGAGAAACACTCTGCAATAAAAAACCATGGGTATCCAGGACACTTACGATCTCGCCGAGGCTTGGCCCTTGTAGGCCAGTCCTCCTCGTCGTCGTCGGCGTTGGTGGAGAAATCCGGAGGAAGGGTTCTTCCTTCTTAGACCCTCGGCCTCCCAGTGACGGCCTTCCTTTTCTTCTCCTCCCCGCTGGGGAGAGGAGCTTCTTCTTCTTCCTCCTCATCTTGGGGAAGATTCCGCTTGAATCGGCAGCTTTGGCGTCGGGAACTCCTTGAGTTCCGTGACCTCCTTCTTGGCCTTCTTCTCGGCTGCGTGCGGCGCCGCAGCGAGCCCGTCAATCGAGGCGTCCGCTGGTCTTCGGCAAAGGGCGGACGGTTAATCTGTCGGGCGTCTTCATCGATCCTATCGAAGATTAGGGAGTTTTAGATCCCGTAGAGTCAATCTATGAAAAAAGAGTCCCGTAAAGGGTAAAATAACTTACCTCGCTGGCTGGACGCTGCGAGCTGTATCCGCGATCTTTGGTAGCAGACGCTGGGGCTTTGGCGCCCTTGAACAGCACCTTCCAGGCATCTTCGTGCGTACTGTCGAAGAGCCGGTTCAAGGTTTGGTGTTGTGCCGGATCGAACTCCCACAAGTTAAAGGCCCTTTGTTGGCATGGGAGAATCTGGCGGATGAGCATCACTGAATTCGTCGGCGAGCCTAAGATTCTTGGCCACGAGTTTTGGACGCATGTTTGAAGTCCGGATGTCTCGTCCAATTCCCCACGTCGGGCCGTCTCTTTCCATGGCGAGAGCCGTGTGGGAAGCCAGATCTGAATTAGGGCGCCGCCCATTTGGTGTTCGCGGGGCTCGGTGATGTAGAACCACCCGATTGCCACCTTTATTGTCTCCTGAAGGCGCCTTGAGCCTTGGGACTTTGGCCATCTTGCCAACCATGGCGCCTCCGCACTCCGCGCAGCGGCCGCCCACTATCTTGGCGGACGTTGAAGATCTTCAGCCATAAGCCGAAGTGGGGCTAGATGCAGAGGAAAGCCTCGCACATGACGATAAATGCCGAGATTTTGAGGATGAAATTCGGGGCCAGGTCGTGGAAGTCCAGGCCATAGTAGAACTTAAGCCCCCGGACAAATGGGTGAAGAGGAAACCCTAGTCCGTGGAGGAAGTGGGGGAGAAACACCACCCTCTCACGGGGCCCAGGGGTCGGAATGAGCTGCCCCTCGTCGGGAAGCATGTGCGAGCGATGTTGCGGACAAGTATCCGGCCTCCATGATCTGGCGATGTGCCCCTCCGTGTGGAGGAGGCCATCCACCTACATCCAGCTCGACATGATTGGAGAAAGGTTGAGGTGGGATGTGCGGACTTGGCGCTGGAGCTCGAGTGCGTGGAAATGGATAAGCAAAGGAGGAAGAAGGCGTGGGTGAAAGGTGGATCCTTATCCCTTATATGAGCAGACGAGCTATGGGTCCCCACCAACCTAGTAAAACCGCTTATTTCCCAAGCGCCGTAATCAATGGCGTGGATGGGTTACCCGTCCGTATTGATGAGAATCCGGAATAAGGTGCACGATCTATGCTTTGATAAGAAGTGCCAAAGAAACCGCCTCGCTAAACACGCTGAGGTGGGAAGCAGTAAAAGCGATTCACATAAAGGCCTTGCCATGGTGTGATGTCACGCCCTTGGAATCGTCAGCAGATCTATGCAGAAATTATTCTCTCTCACGGTGTTATGTGGAACTTGTTTTGCGAGCGGACACTATCCTTGTGTTGAAACCTTCCATGAAGTATTGGAGGAGGAGGAACCCGCCTGCAATGCGAAGACAATCAACGCGCGGACTCATCGTCATTGAAGCCTGGTTAAGGGGCTACTAAGGAGTCTGGACTAGGGGTGTCAGGATAGCGGACTATCGTCGGCGGACTCCAAGACTATGAAGATACAAGATTAAAGACTTAGTCCGGTGTCCGGATGGGACTTTTCTTGGCGTGGAAGGCAAGCTTGGCGTCTGGATATGTAGATCTCCTACCATTGTAACCCGACTCTGTGTAACCCTAACCTATCCGGTGTCTATATAAAGCTGGAGGGTTTTAGTCCGTGGGGACGAACAACAATCATACCATAGGCTAGCTTCTAGGGGTTTAGCCTCCTTGATCTCGTGGTAGATCTACTCTTGTACTACCCATATCATCAATATTAATCAAGCAGGGTAGGGTATTACCTTCATCGAGAGGGCCGAACCTGGGTAAAAACATCGTGTCCCTTGTCTCCTGTTACCATCCGCCTAGGCATGAGTTAAGGACCCCTACCGAGATCCGCGGTTTGACACCGGCAGCAACGAATCTGAGGCCCTTCTACATGGTCTCGGATAGCGGTCTCCATGGGCATTCAATGCCTAGAGGTGCGTGGGGATTCGAACCTCGCGATATCCCAAATAAATGGGGACTTTGATGCCAAGGATCCGAAAATGGCAGCTCATCGCAATGTCATCCTAAAAATGCCAGGTCGGTTTGAGGGGCTCGAATTTCACCATATAGCCCGGGATAACAACCAGGCAGCAGAGCGTGTTAGCGCGCGCCGGTATAGCGCGATGCCGTCCCCCAACATCTTCCTAGAAGGCTTTTCAAGCCATCCGTACTATGGGAGGGAGAGTCTGGAAATAACAACCCGGACCCAACCACACTGCCCCACACCAAACATTGTGATAGTTGGTGGTCCCGCCAACGAAATAACACCATCAGCCCACGTAATAATGGCAGTAATGGCCCGTGGACAGAACCATTCCTAGCCTACCTAACCAGGCAGGAACTTCCGAGGACCAAAAGCGAGGCCTGCTGCATAGTCGCGGCGGTCTAAAGCCTATAAGGTCCATGAGGAGAGCTTTATAAGAAAAGCACAACGGAGTCCTTCAAAGGTGTATCTCCGAAGAGGAAGGCGGAATCTCCTGGCTAAAATTCATGCGGACTCGGTGGGCACCATGCCGCAGCCCAGGCCCTTGTAGGCAAGGCCTTCCGTACAGGATTTTATTGGCCGACGGCCGGCGAATCTCGGGACTTAGTCCAACGATCGTCGGTTGCCAGCTCTTTGCTAATCAAAGCCACATACCACCCCGCCCTCAAAACTATACCCATCACCTGGCCCTTTGCGATGCAGGGGATTGACATGGTTGGACCCTTAAAGGAGGAACCACAAGCAAAAATACCTATTGGTCATGGTGGATAAATTCACCAAATGGATAGAGGCCAAGCCTGTAAAGACAGCCAGTCGGACCGGTGATAGACTTCATATCGGGGTAGTACACCGTTCTGGGCGTCCCCCATAGCATCATCAGCGATAGCGGCACGAACTTCACGGCCCGGCGAGGTCAAACTCTGGTGCAAAAACATGGGCATCAACCTCGACTACGCTGATCTATCACCCCCAAACTAACGGTCAAGTCGAGCGAGCAAATGGTCTAATCATGGCGGCATTAACCCCGGACTAGTGCGGTCCCTCAAGGAATCCAACACGCCTTTGGGTAGAGAAGCTCGACTACGTACTACTGGGGGCTGCGGACCACGTCCGAATCGCACTACGGATTCACACCAATTTTTATGGTATCTGGCGTAGAGGCAGTTTGCCTTGCAACATAATTCATGACTCACATCGGCGTGCGCATATACGAAGGAAGAAGCCGAGCTCGATCGGCGGGACAGCTGGGCCTTGGAGGAGGGCGTGATGTGGCAAAATCTCGTTCCGCATTCTATCAACAGCGAGCTCGAAGATATCAAAGCGAGGAAATGCAGGCCAAAGCTTACAATGTTGGCGAACTAGTTCTATGCCCGGACAAGAAAAGGACAAACTCAAGCCCAAATGGGAGGGTCCCTTCATCATCGACCAAGTCGACCGGTGGACGCATACCGTCTGCAAGCGCATCGGATAACCGACTCGAGCGAACCCATGGAGCGCAGCCCATCTCCGAAGATTCTCGCCTAGCACCCGGATTACGAGTTCGTCTCCTTCCTCCATCTATGTTTTATACTTTAAGCTGTCTTTTATTTCTATCCTTCTCCCTCTTTTTTGGAGCCGTTAAAGGCTCGTTTGCGCATTGTTACGCACACTTGATCGCTATCGCGCTCATTATACCAGGGGCTTCTTTACGAAGCTTATTTATACGGGCTTTATGCCCAACACATGTCACACTTCCGCATGTACCTTTTATTCACCATTATATGCATCGATATGACTTAAGTTTTGGCCAGCGGGTTGCACTGGCTCACATTGCTTACCCTACGTTCCGATTGTTCGGCTAGGTGGTAAAGGAGCACCTCTGCGATTATTACCGCGGGTCGATGGACGTGTACCTCGAACCAGGTGAAGCCAGCTAAGCGTTCTTAAGGAAATATTCAGTCGGTGAACTAAAAAGCGATTTTTTATTTTTCATTTATCTGCCCGGATGCTTTTTACCGCTTTTTTGATCCGGACATGCACTTTGGGCATGCCTCCAGAAAAGAACCCTAATGGAACTATTCTCCACGGAAGATGTTTCTTACTAACCATGTAATATAACATAACTAGTTGGGCACTTATGCGATAAAGCACTCATGACCCCTCGCTGGTCTCCACGCATGTCCCGGTTTTACATAACCGAGGTATTCGGACACCTCCGGACTATTGGGTCCCAAGGTTGAAGCGAAAAGGTCCGCTACGACAAACGATCTATAATCCGGCTAGAAGGCATTTTACATGTCATTTTAAATTACATAGTCAAATTGACTGATTGTATTCCTATTCAATGTCGTCTAATAGGCTGTCTAGTTTACGGTCCTGCTGGGAATACTTTGCGGCCAACTCTACTTGGCCGTACACTAAGCTCACAGGGATCTCCTTCCCGTCGGGCCACATAGGTCCGACCTCGGCCATGTGGTTTGGGTCTGCCTTCGTGTACCGCGTCTTCACCATGGCCCAGGCCTCCCTGGCGCCTTGGCGTGAGCCGATATCTTCCATAGTCGGAAGCGCCGCCGTGCTCCCTGAAGCTTCTCTGCAAGCTCTCCAAGGCTTCGGGCAGGGAGATAGATGGCCACAAGGCCTGGGCGATGCCTTTCATCTCCTGCCGAACTCGTTCTTGCAGTTGCAATAGCTCGGGAAGAAGGTCACCTATAGAATCGGGCATTTCCTCTTCAGCACGACCCGTGAGCATACCTACAGACACAACTCTGTTAATTGACTTCCTTCCCGAACTCTTTTCAAAGTTCGCTCAAGCACTTACTATAAATGCCGCGACGTAGTCGCCGATTCTCCTTCACGGAGTCAGACAGCTGGGCACGAACATCCTTTAGTTCCTCACCCAGCTAGGCGTTGGCATCTTGGAGATTATTTTTCTCTTGCATCACCCTTGTAAGCACATTCTTGCCGGCCTTCAACCGGCGCAAGAGCTGTTTCTTGTCCAGATCTAGTCCGGCGCCATCTGCAATATTATTGTCAAATTTGCACACACGCCGCACTTCACAAACTACTTATCTTTTAAGCATATATTACGAGAGGGGTCTCATGGCTCCCCATGCAGCGGCTAGTCTTGGCCTCAAGTTGGGCCTGCATTCTTGAAGCTCCTGGGGACAGTCGGGTATTCTTTTTGTAAGATCCTCCATAACAAATGATCCTTAAATCATTTATTCTAAATATTTTAAGTCTCGGGGCTCTTGGCATATATAAGCCCCATCAAATTTCCTCACCATGTCCTTTACATCTTTGCTCCGTGGCTCGGCTAGACCATCTTGGCGGCACGCAGGTCGCATCTCAATTGAAGGCATTCAATGCCTCTTGGGAGAAACATGCATCACGAAGAACTGTCGTGGCGCCTGTGATTCATGGCGCTCTCCACCTCGGAGTTGGTGGTGGACAATCTGTCGGCATCCTCATCGGGGAGCATCAGCGCACCCTCGTCTTCGCCTCCGCTTGGACCCGGCTTTGGAGCTGGCTGGCGGAGGCTCGATTGGCAACCTCTCGGACTCGGTCCGGCGCTCTTTTTCCTAAAAGAGCACCAGGCGTTAGTACGCCTTCCAGGAATAAATCCTGGGAATATGGTGACGCGCCATACCGTTTTGGCGGCGTTTCGATCCGGACCGCACTTCTTTTTAGCCTGCGAGGCCGTACTGCCCCTTGTTGGCTAGCCGCCGCGGGTTCGGCCTCCTGCCTCGAAGGCACCCCCCTGTGAAACACCATTGGTATACGGTGATAAAAAATAAGCACAGATGGGTCATTATCAGAGTATTGGGACCTTGGTCTCAGTTACCTGTGAGGCTGGAAGTATTCCGGGGTAATCTGCCGTAATGGTAACCAAGGCATTATCGATGCTCAGTTGGTGATATACCCCATCAATCAGCTCCACCAATATGGGATCCTCTTGGGAGGCGGATCGAGAACCTTCCGGATCCTCGGGTTGTGGAAGCGGAGCTATTTATGTCTTTTCTGGCTGGCGCGGTTCTGCGTCAAAATCACAAAATGAGATACCTAACCATGGGAATCTGGTTGGATGTGCAAAAAAGAAATGTCCGCTTACCCAGCTTGAGGATTGTTCATAGAAAATCCGTTCAATGGAGTGACGCGGAGGAAATCTTCCTTTTCTCCCTTGTACAGCGCGGACAAGGTCTTCACCAGATCGGTGACCGATCCCGGCTCCTTACGGCCATGACGGGTGGCATCGTCCTCCCCGTTGAAATACCACATGGGGTGGCCCCTATACTGGAGTGGCTGCACCCCCCGCATGATACATGTGGCCATGACACCGATCATGGTCAGTCCGGAATGAGCTAACAATCTTATTCGGCTCATCAGGTAAAGGACGTCCATGTTGTCTTCCCTCTGGGAGCTCCGCGGGCGCCAACTCAGGCGTTTCTTCAAAGGAGCATAGCTGAACTCCGGGAGACCGATCCGAACAGGATCCGGCAGCGGGGCGTCTTCTATATAAAACCATTCCAAAGCCGGTCTTGACGCCTTCTTGGGGTTCGGATAGATATCCGGTCCGGCGATCACGCCATAGCTCGGCTCCGCCCACTTGATATATTGACCCCTCATGAGAGCAGGGTACAAGGCAGAATAATCTCTTCCACAGCATAAAATGAGCCTTGGCGCCAAGAACAGTTCGCATAAAAGGCCACGAAGCCCATGATATGCAAAATGGAGGCAGGTAAGGTGGTGCAACTGGAGGCCATAGAACTCCAAGAGCCCCGGAGAAGCGGATGAATTGGAAATCCGGTCCTCTTACTAGATAAGAGACAAAACATACCCGCTCTCCTTTGGAGGGATCGGGAACACTCTCCGCTTGCTTTCCGCCCTTGTATGTGGCAAGTCCGGCTCGAACCGGAACCATGAAGGCCGGGGGAAGAAATCCCTTGGTTTGGAGTGTCACTATCTCGCTATGCGGGGTGAGCATCTCTCCCAATTTCGAGTGCTGAGGTGGGAGGCGAAGAAGGAGCAGCGTCGGCATATCCATGATGGAATGGATTTTGTCGAAGGCGCTCCGATGAAAGCTTCGTGAGAGGGGGATGGTGTGACTCAGATCTAGATCCTCGTCCCTTTTATAGGCGGCTCATTTTGCAGCTAGGGGATAAGTGTAAAAATACCCTGGCTTTTTGCATTCATTCAAACACGTGGAAGATGGCCATTATTGGGCATGGAAGCCAAGGAGCGCAGCATTTATCAGAAGCCGGACACTATTTTACAAGTATATGGAATTTGGAAAAGAACCCGCCTCGCAATGCCAAATACAATCTACGCGCCGGACTCATCGCCATTGAAGCCTGGTTCGAGGGCTACTGAGGGAGTCCTGGATTAGGGGGTGTCCGGATAGCTGAACTATCACCATTGGCGGACTCTGGACTATGAAGATACAAGATTGAAGACTTCGTCCGATGTATGGGATGGGACTTTCCTTGGCGTGGAAGGCAAGCTTGGCGTCTGGATATGTAGATCTCTACCATTGTAACCGACTCTATGTAACCCTAACCCTATCCGGTGTCTATATAAACCGGAGGGTTTTAGTCCGTAGGGACGAACAACAATCATACCATAGGCTAGCTTCTAGGGTTTAGCCTCTCGGATCTCGTGGTAGATCCACTCTTGTACTACATATCATCAATATTAATCAAGCAGGAGTAGGGTTTTACCGCCATCGAGAGGGGCGAACCTGGGTAAAAACATCGTGTCCCTTGTCTCCTGTTACCATCCGCCTAGGCCTTGCGGTTAGGGACCCCCTACCGAGATCCGCGGTTTGACACGGCAGCCGAGGTTATGGTGCTCCATCGGACAATACAGACATAAGCGTGTGGTCATGTCAAATGGGCTGAGCCACGAACCACGGTGGTGCATTTATCTGCGAGACTGTTAAGTTTATGCCAACCTTCCTTTTTGTTATATAGTTGTAATTTGTTTTGATCGATACAAAATTTATTCTTAACGTCTTGCCACTTAGAATTTGAAGAAAAACAACAACCATTTTTGTATAGTGTTGGTGTTCCCTATATTTGCGTTATGGCGATCTTTGATGCAGTGGAT